>MU865324.1:0-237063 GCA_033297215.1 Podospora fimiseda | reverse complement strand
TCTCTCCCTCTTTCTCTCCCTCTTTCTCTCCCTCTTTCTCTCCCTCTTTCTCTCCCTCTTTCTCTCCCTCTTTCTCTCCCTCTTTCTCTCCCTCTTTCTCTCCCTCTTCCTTCTTCCTCCTAAACTTCCCACACCCAATCTGAGCAGCCTTCACCCTCGCATCCTCCTTACTAAACCCACCACCAGGAAACCTAGCAACAACCTCACCCCCAGAAGTAATCTCACATCCCCACGTAATATCCGTCGTCCCTTCCTCATCCCCCTCTCCTTCCTTCACCACCTCAAACACGTTATACTCACACTTGCTAAAGACATAATGATTCAACTCCTCCTTTGGATGCATAATGTGCACCTCGTCCTCCAGCAACCGCCTCATAAGCCCAAACAGTCCAGACCGTTCAATAAACGCCTCGCAAGCCGGAATAGAACCACCAGAATCAATCCACACGGCGCCAAGCAGCGCTTCAAACAGATCCGACTGCACTTTTTGAGCTTGCAGCTTGAGTAGCTTCAACCACGGATAAAACTTACCGCTCACCAACAGCTCATCCAACAGCTGCTCCCGCATCTCTTCGTGTCGTTGCCAGGTATTCTTCAAAGCCGCGCCCAAATCCGGCGACGAATGGCGCATAAACGACGACAACGGAATCCTGGCCTTTGACTCGACCAATTTGACAATGTTTTGCTTCTTGTACCTCTGCGTCACCTCGACGTCGACGCTCACCTCCTCCTTGCACCATTCCATGATAAGAAACCCAAGAATATCAGCATTCACGAGAGCAGTGCGAACCAGGTGCAGCTCGAAATTTTCCAATTCCTTTGGTTTCTTTACCGAAAAAATCTTTCGGACCACCAGATAATCGAGAATACTGTCGCCCAGAAATTCTAGTCGATCATAAGAAGCCCTAGTCCCCGGAGCCGAGTAGGAAGGATGCGTCATTGCTTCGATAACGAGGGACTTTTTGGTAAATGTATACCCAATCAGTTCCTCAAGGCCCTGTAGGGTAAGTGGAAGCGTCTCGTCCGAGGGTGCAGCCTCGTAGAGAGTCTGTTGGTAGGCCGGGATACTGGTCCATTTGGCTTCGGGAATGAACAGAGAGAGGCATTTCAAAGCCTTGGGTATGCCGCCTTCGATGTAACAAGCGCCAATCAAAGCCTCGACCACGTCCGCGAGGGTCTTGGTTGACATACTTCTTGTCTCCGAGTCGGATGGTGGTTCCTCAATGAGGTCCTCGACGTAGGTTGGCCGCCATTTATGCCGGGTAAAAGCTTTTGAGATGATGTACTTGTCCAGTCCAAGCGCCAACGTAGCCCGATATAGCCTTGAATTGGACAAGATCTTTTCCCTCGATGCTGAAAGGTATCCTTCAGTGTAGTAGGTATGTTCAGCGCAAAGATATATACTGGTGCAGAACTTTAGTATCGAATCACCCAGAAATTCTATCCTTTCATAGTCTGTCCAGCTTTTGGCCCCCGGGCATAGAAGAGCCATTACGACCAGTGAGAGATCGGTAATACCAAGAGTTTGCAGCTGAGACGACTCCAAGAGATCAGTCGCAATCAGATGATTTTCGAGGGCTTGCATTATTGCTGGAATCAGCATGCCTATCTTGGTAAACACAGACGGAATCCTGTCAGCCCTCACACGCTCGAGTGGAAGAACTGCTGGGCATGTGTGAGGGCATGACTCGGGATAATGCTCTTGTTGCTGGAAGTATCCAGCCTTTTTCGGTAGAGGAGTAACCACCAGATATGGCCCGTCTTCTGGCGCAGTGTCGAAACCCCAGAAAACCCTCTTGACAGTCGAAGCCTTGGGCTTCTTTGAAAGACACTGCGATTGAAACCAATAGGGTTGCTTGGATTCCACCATGTGTCGCACAAGATCAATATTTGAATTTGGATCTCTGGCGGTTTCGAGGCTTATTTCCAAAGCGCCGATATCGTCAGGACTGATATCTTGGTCCAGAGAGACCAGTCGAATAGGATATTGCTTATCGTAGTGGATTGGAAATCTATGGCCATATGCCATGGCGAGTAATGTGAGGGAGTGATCCTTTTGGGATTCCCTGCTGGTATCAGCTGCTTCAGCATCAATGACATCTGGACTCATTTCGACCTCGAAGTATGATTGACTATCCCAATGGACCACAAATTTCTTCATATAAGGGATCGGGACTGGAAGTACAAGTTCGAACTGTGCTTGCTTGTCTTGGTGGGAGATGGTCAGTTTTCGTCTCGATAGTTTGGCACCATTTCGCCATGCCTGTGCGATAAGAGGCCAGGGGTTAAACTGCTCTCTCAAGAATACAATGCCATCACGCTGCGGGACGTCAGGCAACAAGTCGGTCTCCCTTTTTGGCAACAGATTTGAATTGATTAAACCAGCATCATAGAGCTGCTTGTATGCTTGGAATGCGGCGTCTTTGCACGCAATTGACTCTGATGTCCACGCGCGAAGGCTCTCAGCTCTGCGTAGCTCTGGCGCCAAAACAATTGGTAAATGTATGACAGCTTTTCGCAGGCCAGGCTGGTGACTCTCGATAAGATTTCCGTCCAAATCGTGAAGTGTGTATAAGGCGAGCCAGTTAACGTACTTCCGAGTCGACATGGTGTTGCAAAAATGGTCAAGATGGATTTTTGCATCCTGAATGGTGAGCTGGGCGCCTGTATCTGGGTTTCTGAGAACAGGATAGTCGTCCGTTTCTGTGTCTTCATACTTCTCGAACTCAGCAATCTCTCTCATCTCATCCTCGTATTTTTGCTTCATTTCACGCTCGAGATTTTGCCACTCCTCCAGTGTCGTATCGGATTCGCTTTCAACAAGAAGATATAATTTTGAATCCGACATCCGTGCTCTTCCCCGGCGCTGGATGAAGGACTTGAGGTTCATGGGCTTCTCGAAGCATATAACCAAGTTGCACATCGGCACATCGATTCCTTCCTCAAGCACGTTCGTTGCAATCAACAAGTTGATTTTTCCCGTTCGAAAATGTTTGAGAGACTCAGCATCTGCCTTTTTGTGGTTCAGATCCAAGAAGCTCCTCTGACCACTGGTGCCAACCATGGAACCAACACGATAGCGAGATGCGAGGCATGGTAAATTCGACAGTGTGTGTGCCAACACCACGGCAGTGGATCGTTCTCTCACAAACACAATCCCGATGGGGTTGCCCTCGTAAGATTCGAGAATCTCGACAAGCGCTTGTGTCTTTTGGGAGAGACAGGTGGGTGTGAGAGAAAGAGGGATAGATTGGACCTCGGCCAATGCATTGCTTAGATAGGTCTTGTCCTCAGTTTGCAATGCAGTATCCTCGCACTGCCTCGAAAGCAAATCGATAGCCTTGTGACTGTAATATTCTGCTGCCCAGGGTCCGAGGCATGCAAAGGTTTCTCTTGCTCTGTTGTAGAAAGACTTCATTTGGTTTTGGCAGGGCGTGTCATGTTTCATTATAGCATCCTTCAAGTCTTCCAGACCACTGCCCGATTTGGCAACGGCTTGCCGCATCCGCAAGATCTTTGGGTCCTTGCTGATATCCAGCTGTTTGAAGGCGCATGAGAGGCTAGAAAGAATTGGTGTATCCAGTTCGTCGTACTCTGGGGGTGGAAAATGGCTATATGAGTACGCAATCATGTCTGGGCGGTTGACACGGGACATGAGCTCGCTCCGATTCCTAGTTGGTGTTTTGCAGACGGCGTCCAAGGTGCGCTCTAGGACATCAAGGCTCGAGATATCGGATCCCACCACGGGGCTGGCTGTCAAACCCAGGATGTGAGGAACCGGGCGGCCTTCTGCTTTGGCCCTCGCATAACCCTCCCTCATAAACCTCGCGACGGAATTATTACCGGCACAGTAATGAGCTTCATCAATAACAACAAGGCCAAGCCTTTCCATCTTGACAAAGCCGTGTGATACGACGGCATCAAACAATATTTGATACGTCGAGACAACGATGCGGACATTGGTTAGGACGGCATCCCAGACATCTGCCTTCATCTTCCATGAGTCAATATTGCTCGCGCCGGCGATCAACTTGGCTTGGACTTCGGGGATTTGAGATGCAATGACTTCAAACTGCTGATGGGCGAGCTCGACCATTGGTGCCAGGAACCAGACCAGCTTGTCGCTCCGTTCAATCTCCTTTCTGATGCGCATAACGGCAACCTGCGTCTTACCACTGCCAGTGTCCATGGCCACGATGATGTTGCGTTTTAGGCTCTCTTCGAGCATCTCAAGTTGATATGCTCTGGCCGCCATGATGAGGCTGGGCGGTGATTGCAGCTCGGTGGGAGTGGTACTACCTGAGGAAGTCCCCTCTTCAGTTTCAGACCCTCGAGGCCTATTTCCATCATCCAGATTACCCTCATCATTCTCGGCCGTCTGAAGAGGTTCATCCTCCCCGGAGGTCTCAAACTCATCTTCGTTGTTGGGCGGCATCGTCGCCTGTGGGATGGTCAGCGGTGTTGGGTGTAATTCTGTAAGTAAATATATATATGATGCCGCCAGAGAGTATTTGATACAAGTAAAAAAACAGTGGTAGAAATGAAAGCGAAAGTTGGGTTGTCTAATGCCCCGAGCCTTATTAACCCGTGCTCAGTAGGCCTCGTAGGAACCGGGGTTAATTAATGCTGATTGGGTGGGTGCTCAGTTGAGGCCTACAAACGAAAGAAAAGATAAGAAACATTTTCTGTCCGTCCTTCCATGGTACCTCAAGTGATATTTGAAAGAAGGTTCAAAGATGCACACACAACCAAGTACACGTACCTGATTGACGCTGGAACTCAGGCAGGCAGCCCTGATGAGGAGGCTGTCTACTTTCTGGGACAAGTGGAGTCGACGAACCTGCACCTGCACCTGCAACTTCAACCTCGACAATCGATATGATGATCCACGATATCTTTCTCCACAAACACTTGTCAACCTTCCTGCCAAATTCAGTCCTGAACGAGGCAGGCCGATTTTCGCTCTATTCATTTTTCGATGTAAAAGAAGAAATGCAAGTTCTAGAGAAAAAAAACAACAGATTTTAAAAAAAGAGTCATCAGCCACCCAGCCCACCCAAAATGGAGCTACTATATGCAACGGGCCACAACGCATGGAACCAATTACAGCTCAAAGCAGCAGATCCCAATCATACAAACCAACAAGAACAACAACAAGAAGAGCAAACAGAAGAACCAGATGATATCTCAAAATTTACTTGTATCCTTCACACCGATGACAAAGTCATCTCTATTCGTTCATTTCCATCTTACACAGCAGGTAATTAGAATAAATGTTGACCCCCTCGTGCCTTCAAATGAAACCCTTATACCAACCTCATAAACAGTCTACACAACAACAAACACCACCTCCTCCCCACTTATAGCAGGCCTTCTCCCACAAACCCACCAAATCCTCCTCGAAACCAATCCCCAAATCTATCGTCACTTTGCTGAAGCATCCAATGACACCATAATTAGTACGTCCACCCCCCCCCCCCTTCCCCTAACCCTCACCAGCCACTTACACGCCCTTTACAGTCCCGTCCTCCTCCAATACTCACCTCGAACAACACCAATCGCTAACTTCCTTCCTCCTAAACTCCCACTCCGGTGGTACACCCCTCAACACCCTTGAAAACATCTCCCAACTCCTCCCCTACGAAACCGGCTTCATTGCCCTCAGCAGATCCAAAGAAGTCTACACCTGGGGAGACGAGCGCTACTCCTCCTGTCTCGCTCGAGAGGTCGACGACAATTCCTCACCTGCCTCCCTGCCAGGTTTGGTACCCGACCTCTTGGACCTCCCCACGGGCCCAATTACCAAAATCGCCGCAGGCGGCTACACCCTCGCTGCTCTAACGGCCGGAAACGATCTCTACCTCTGGGGAGATGCAGGTCGCACCCCAGCTCTCTCAGAACTAAACCTCTCAGATTGCCCTGAACCCGTAATTATTGGGGATGATGAAGGCAAAGACATTGCCGACGTAGCGGTGGGACATTTTCATATTATAGTCTTGACTACAGATGGTGAAGTCTACGTCATAGGCGATAATTCCATTGGACAGCTCGGAATTCCTGGGGTAGATTCGGTCAAAACCTGGACTCGCGTTAGCATAGACTTTGGTGAACAACAAGGCGCCCTCTCCATTAGAGGTGTAGAGGCTGGGCCTAGAACCTCATTCTTGATTCTGTCTGAAAGTTAAATAGCAACTAAATTTCACCCATTTGCATGCATAATTGGCGGCCTTAGCTTGTTTGTTCTTTCTATTTCCCAATTGTTCCCTGTCTAGTTGTACAAAGCCTGCAGAGACCAAGAACGCTTTCCCATTCATTCATCGTGCCAAAAACAAAATGCCCTAATGATGGTTGTAATGTTTTCGCAAAATCATAGATTCGTAAGATAGTCCTCAATCTCCTGAGGGGTGAGCGTCCGGAAACGAGGTCCTACCGCTCCTTCAACGCCCTCGACGCCGAGAAGATGGTTTGCTGGAGGTCCAACAATGCCTAATAGGAGATATATCTAGTCAGCACTTGAGATTTCAACAAATGTCTTGAAAACTTACCAATCTCGATCGTGTCTCCATTCATCTCGCCCTCTATGGTTTCCTTCAGCGTCAACAACGCAATGTGAATCGCATCCTCAAGCTCCAAACCCTCGGTGTACCTCTTTTCCAAGAAAGTCTTGGCCGTAGTAGCGCTCTTGCCGATGGCTGTCGCCTTCCAAGGGAAGTAGCTCCCGCTGGGGTCAACCTGGTACAACATGGGCCCGCCCTTCAGGATACCGCCCGTCTTGCCGCTCAGCTTCTTGCCTTCCTCTCCTTCCCTAGCCTCGATCTCCTCCTCAGGCAGAATTCCTTCGTCCCAGCCGGCAATCAGCAAGCTGACACCGTATGGTCGCACACCACCGGACTGTGTCGCCTCTTGCATCTCCTGCGCAACATCTTGGACGAGAATGCGAGTTGGGGGGTACTCGTTGTAAATGCGCTTGTAGCTCGTGTGTGATACCTTGCGCGCGCGGTCGACGAGAACTCTATAGTCGGGGCCCATGCCGGCGTAGACCATGCCGATGTTGGGGGTGATGAGGCTGATTTTGGAGAGGGATGAGGCGTCGGCCAGCGGTGTGGATGATTTCTTCTCAGTGGCAAGAACAATACCATTCGTGGCTGTTGTGAAGTGGATTGTGGTCAGAAACAACAATTGTTTGTTTGGCGGGGGAGGGGGAAGGGGTGGGGGAGCCTACCCTTGATGCCCAGAGCTGTTACACCTTGGTTGACGGCATTGAGGGCATATTCTAGGGGGAGAAGCGTTAGAGATTGTAAATAATATGTCGTCGATATCGAGAGGTCCGCGACTAACCAATCTGCACCAGCTTGCCGCTATTCTTGATGTCAGCGCTGTTGCTTGCCCACCACTACCACCATCCCAAGCCTAAGCGACCATCTCTTACCTGGGAGAGAATGTTGTGAGAGAGAATGAGTATCTGTCGGCCATGTTGTCTGTCTATATTTTTGTATGGAGCACTGAGATCAGTCGGTTGAGATGGCGGGTGTAGATTAACTATCTCCAAACTTAATAAAGTTGGCGATTTCAAGATGCTGCAGGGTGGTTGTCGTTCAGCAAGCTCCAGCCCAGGCACAGGTGTTGCGCGTTCGACCGCCTGGAACTGACCCTCCGCCCAGGCTGAGAGAGCTTGGGCCAGCATGGAAAGGAGCCGGAGCTCATGATTGGCTCAGTTTGGATACCTTGAGTGGGGCATTAGACATCCGGGTACTGCCGGGGTCCCAATGCTTTTTTCTTTGATCCACAACGTGGGGCCAGATGGGGAAGTGCCCTGGGGGCCTGGAGAGAAAGAATTGGTGCAAAACAGAAAATCTCGTCAAAGAAGATTTTTATTCTTTTGTCACATCCACAACCTTAAAACGGCGTTCTCAAGATGTGAAAAGACAATGCGGATCTGGGGCCAATTGGCAAAGGTAAAAGAAAGCAATTATCCTGTTGTATGGTTCAGACGAACCATCAATTTATTCGGTACTGCACGACGTCCTTTTGGATGCCAATTTGCCTAAGCCCAGTTGGCGTCATATATGACCACCTTGTCGCTTCCGAGGTGTTCCTCAACCTTGTCCCCTTTTCACCTTTCTTTTCAGCACCGTCAGCAGCAGCACTCTTCAAACCTGAACTTTTGGAAATCTCATAACAACTTCGCAGGATTCCTTCAACCCTACAGATTTCGAGTGCATAATAACCATGAATTCAACCGCTCCACAATGGTCATGGCCTTCGGACATGGATTCGCAAACGGGTGATTATGGGGACGCGCAGTCACGGAGGCGAGGAGGACGTGCGAGGAACGAGGAGAACAGACCAGAGCCGACGCCGCCTCGTCAGAGACATTACAAGCCGCGCAAGTGCCGTATCTGCTTGGAAGAAGTTTATCCCACCACCGAGATTGACGATTCGTTTGCGGGCCGACTTTTTTCAACACCCCGTGTCCGCTATGTGTCAGATGACCCGGATCTCGGCAGACTCATGTCACCATGCATGTGCAAAGGCTCACAGAAGTATGTACACGAGGGCTGTTTGCAGGCCTGGAGACACGCCATGTACATGGACGTCAGACACTACTACCGTTGTCCGACTTGTCTTTTCGAATACCATCTGGAGAGACTGAGATGGAGTCACTGGTTGAAGAGCAAGGCAATGCGGGCTACTTTGACCTTCCTGGTCATGGTGGCGACTATTTTCGTCCTGGGCTTCTTTGGGGAAATATTCATCAGGTGGATACGAGAAGCCCCCGGCCTTATTTACGATGAGTATTACCTAGAGGACGAGGCGGCTCCAGTGGAAATTCCTGGGTTTGAGGGCGTGTCGCCAGATGGATGGATTTACCACTTCTTCAAAGGCTTTATTTCCCTTGGTGTCATTGGATTCTTGAAGGGGGTTATATCAGCACCTATGTTTTGGCACAGATTTGGTGGTGGTAGGCGACGAAGAAGAAGAGAGAATACTCTTGAGTGGTACAGCTATGCGGTGATTGTGCTTGGCGTTTTTACATTCATGTTTGTAAGTTGAAACGCCCTTACCCACGGCCGGCTATCATGCTAACGCAGTTCTATAGGCAACGTGGAGATTTGTTGGCACAATTACTTCTAGGTATCTTGAAAAAGCCAGCGATCGTGTAATGGATGTTCAGAGAGACAATGGCCCAGATGAAGACGACGAAGATGAGTAGGTGATGGGGCAAGCCACCGTCAGTAGTTTATGCACACTCTTAAGCTACCACGACAGCTCTTCCATGCTGTGGCCGCTAGTCTGTGTGCAGAGATCAAGCTTTGTAAAGACCTGGAGTTCAAGGCGTCTTGTCGAGTTCTCAATGGGTCTGCACAACTGCGACAATCCTATACGGAGGGGAGTCCTCGGACTTGTCTTGATTTTTATCTTTCTTCTTCCCCAGCTTCATGCTGGTCTTGGATGGGTCGAAGAACCGGTGGGGTTGTTACATAGTTTTTGTGATAGGTTTCATAATATATTGCATTGTGATTGAAGAAGTGCTGGTGGAAGTTGAAACTGCCAAGGAGTGTGTGTGATATCTTATCGATAACAAATTGTGAAGTTGCTTAGCGTCATTTCGTCCCCTGAATTTCAATGTTCGGGGGGAGCCAGCTTGCACGAGCTGACACCTGTCAGCAGCAAACAAATAATAATACAAATAATTTATTCCCAAACACGACCGCGACCGGGACATCCAAGCAAGCTTGAGGAGGGAGTCGGTTTGATTTTTAGAGGATCCCTTAATGATTTCGAGCTGAGACGACGACACGAACCGACGCGCCATTCTTTTGTCCTTTGCCGGCACCCCACGCTTCTTCTTCTTATCTCGTGGAGGAATCTTGTGCGAGCCCATCCAATCTCCCCAAATGTCGAGATCTTGATCGATGTATCACCATATCGCCAAAAACTTCTCGGCGTCATTATAGCCATTGATTCGATAATTCGGATTTTTTTTTTTTTTTTTTTAAAAAAAAAAAGTCGAGACTCGCTGCAAACCGGCCCATTGATTGCCGACCCACGAGCCGCCCACCGCCCGCAGCGCATTAGAGGGGCCTCCATCCCATTCAACCGTTGGAAAACTAAAGAAGGACCAGTGTCACCGTTTGAAAACAATGCACTACGCATACCCCCCGCGAAAGGCATCGCATCCTCCGCCGTATGCCCCACGATCAAGCCGAAATATTGCTGGGTTAAGGAGAAATCGCACCAAGCTGCTCGCCATCACTGGTCTTTTCTTCATCGCAGTGATATGGCTTCTCACACGACCAAGCAGTAGCCACGCTGCCCCCTCGCCACATAAGCCATCGGGCAACCCGCCAGTAGTGATCGTGACGGCGGTAGATGAGGCCACATACGACAAGGACTATTTGGATACCATCAAGGAGAACAGGATAAAATATGCCGAGAAGCATGGTATGCGAAAATCAGGACAGAGAAAAGGAAAAGGAAATAAACTGACAGGGTCTCGACAACAGGATACAAAACTTTCTTCCCCAAGGTCAGCGATTATGATCTTAAGAACGCACCAAAATCATGGACCAAGGTTGTGGCAATGCGCCATGCGCTCACCAAGTTTCCCGATGCGTATTTCTTCTGGTACCTCGACCAAAACGCCTTCATCATGAACCCTCGCCTTAAGATCGAGGATCACATCACAAAGAACAGCCGACTCGAAGAGCTGATGAAGAAGGATCACCCCGTTGTACCGCCTGACAGTATTATCAAGACTTTCAGTCACCTCAAGGGGCAGGATGTCGACTTCGTGCTCACCCAGGACAGCGAAGGTCTCTCGGCAGGGAGCTTCATTGTGCGCAACGGGGAGTGGGCACGGTTTTTCCTTGAGACCTGGTTTGATCCTATATATCGGAGCTACAACTTCCAAAAGGCCGAAACTCACGCTCTGGTAAGACCTATCAATCATCCAGAATCATTTCGTTCAGTGTTTTAACACATTTTTCAGGAACATATCATTCAATGGCACCCCACTATCCTCGCCCGCATGGCCATCATTGACCAGCGTCTCCTGAACTCGTACAGTCAACATAACAAGGGTGATGAGTACAGGGATGGAGACCTTGCGGTCAGGTTTGTGGATTGTTTGGCTGCCGGTGTTCAGGCCTGTCAAACAGAATCTCAAAAGTTCACCCAGAAATGGCGGACAGCATTCAGCAGTTCTTAAGGCAGTTACGAGGAAGGCTAGAACGTTAATCAGAAACTAATCCCACCCCGACGAAACGCATACACGACGATGACGACGAACGACCCAAGCCATGAAAGTTCGAGCATTCTGAATCAGTCTTATTTTTACTTTTTTTATTTTTCTTCCCTAAAAGCCGGGACTACTCTTTTATAGTTCCATGGAATTTTTTTGCGGAGGGGGTAGCGCTTCAAAATTTACATTTTTTCAAAACTCATCCCCTTGAGGCGGGGAGAGGTTCTTAAGCTTTATTACTCTTTTTGCAGGCGGCGTTGGGAACCCTGTTGTTTTTTCGTTTATTTTATTTCATTTACAGGAAGGAAGTAAGGGCGCCAAAGGCGGGAAATAGGGCGCTCGGGACATAGTAGAGAGGGCAGAGACAGTTGAAGCTGTGGGGATAGAGAAGATTCGGAATTTGAAAATGGAGGGAGCGAATCAGAGATTCCAAACAGAGACAAAATTTTTTGTTTAGAGTCTAGATAGGTATTTTATGTGGCTGAAAATAATGCGGTGACGGAGGTTGAGTGGAGTGTATATTATGGCAGACTCGGAAGAGGGAGAGGGGAGGGGAGGAGGTGGTAGTTTTGTATATCCATTGATGGCTTTGGCATTTAAATGTGTTGGTACTACTGTAAGAGGAGACGAAGACAGATCTGGTTGTCTTGGTTCATAACAACACAAAATGGGTTTGTATCTCGCAGGGTCGAGATGCTGTCGAAGATTGGTTTGAGAGTGCCTGTGCAGACTGATGACTGATGATACGAGACAAGAACCGCCACCACCTGACTCTGGTTGCAGTTCGCATACGGACCACAGACGCTAGTAACCGTTTACGATTAAAGCCAGATGCCACCATACTACTACAGCAAATAAGGTCAAGGTCAGAGTGTGATTTTATTTTCCCGTCAAGTTACCATTGTGTTTCCCGATTCGAGTCGATTCCCCGAGGGAGGGCGGGGGGGTTTCTTTGGAAGAGGGTCTATGTGTGTTTGTCGACTTTGTTTCCCTCTGGTAATGTGTGTGACGTGATTGAGGCGTTTTGCCTTTTTTTTTTTTTTTTGACTGAAGTGAGAGGATGGTACGATGGTTACACTGAAGGAAAATGTTGAGTATCGAACTCGGTACTTCGTAAAGCATGTGATTGTTAACCCCGAGAGAAAACAACAAAATTTCCCAGGTTCGGTACCTAGGGAAGCTAGGAGGGTGTGGGGGCAATAACAGTGTGACTTCAACCCGCAAAACCGGGGTCCGCGGGCGAGGGGTTGCTGCTTCTGAACCGCTAAAGCAAGCATGCCGGACGTCCCGCAACCCGTTTTGGTTTCTTTAAACCGAATTCCTTGAAGTGACGTCGTTTTCTTCTTTTTCTTCTTTCTTTTCTCTCTCTCTTTCTTACTCAAACTTCCTTGTCTTGTTCTTCGGTTTTTTTTTTTTTTTTTTTTTTTTTTTTTGGTTTTTAACCACACAAAAAATGTCTTCGGCCACGTCGCGAATGCCCGTGAGCCTGAGGGAAGGGTTTAATAATGTCAGGAAAAGGTCGAGAGCTGCTAGGAGCGGAGGAAGTAACCCATTGGCGCTGGGTGTTGGAGTGTTGAACTTGGATTTGTAAGTTACGACTTTTCTGACTGTTTTTTTGTTCTCTTTTTTTGTCATGCCCATCCACTCCCACGAGGTTGATGGGGGAATATGGATGTGATGCGCCAAGTTTGAGGCGCCGCCCCCAACCATGGTTTTGGGATATAAGACAGAAAGGAACTAACAAACTATAGGGTCCGCAACATAGTATTCTTCCTCTTTCTTCTACGATGGACTCGTCGCGCATTATGGAAACTCAAAGGCCGCGGTCTCATAGGCACCATTGTTGAGGCTTACATTGACACCCGCCGCATTCTCTACGGAATCTTCCTTCGGTTACCTGGCGTCAGAAACCAAGTCAAAAAACAAGTCGACGAGGCCGTAACCAAGCTGCAAGGAAAACTAGTCCCTACTAATACGACCCGGTATTTGACCCTACCAAAGCAAGGATGGGACCAAGAAGCAGTGCGCAAAGAGCTCGAGGCGTTGGCAAATATGGACCACACCCGCTGGGAGGACGGATATGTTTCCGGTGCTGTCTATCATGGAGAGGAGGAATTGATGAAGCTTCAGACTGAAGCGTATGGCAAGTTTACCGTTGCGAACCCGATTCATCCGGATGTTTTTCCAGGAGTGAGAAAGATGGAGGCCGAGGTCGTCGCTATGGTTCTCAGTTTGTTCAATGCGCCACCTGGAGCTGCAGGTGTGAGCACTAGTGGCGGAACTGAGAGTATTATCATGGCTTGCTTGAGTGCTAGGCAGAAGGCTTATCATGAGCGTGGAGTTACTGAGCCGGAGATGTAAGCAGATCCCCGATTTTAACCCCCTCTGACATCGAAAGCTAACAATCGCTCAGGATTCTTCCCGAAACAGCCCATGTGGCTTTCCGCAAAGCAGGCGACTACTTCAAGATCAAGGTTCACCTCGTTGCCTGCCCAGCACCAACGTACCAGGTCGATACCCGCCGCGTCTCCCGCCTCATCAACAGCAACACCGTTCTCCTCGTCGGCTCAGCACCCAACTTCCCCCACGGAATCATTGACGACATTGCCGCACTCTCCAAGCTTGCGGTCCGCAACAAAATCCCTCTCCACGTCGACTGCTGCCTCGGTTCATTCCTCGTCCCTTTCCTTTCTCAAGCAGGATTCGAGTCTCAGCTGTTTGATTTCCGCCTCAAGGGGGTTACTTCGATCTCTTGCGACACGCACAAGTACGGTTTCGCACCCAAGGGAAACTCCACGGTTCTTTACAGGACTCAGCAGCTCAGACAATACCAATACTTTGTTGATCCCGCCTGGTCAGGTGGCGTGTACGCCTCCCCGGGTATTGCTGGGTCTCGCCCAGGTGCTTTGATTGCCGCCTGCTGGGCCTCTCTCATGAGCGTCGGTGAGGCCGGGTATTTGGCTTCGTGCACTCAGATCGTCGGCACCACCAAGAAGCTGATTGAGCATATTCAGACTTCGCCTATTTTGTCGTCGGAGCTTGAGATTCTGGGTAACCCGTTGGTGTCGGTCCTGGCTTTCAAGTCAAAGGCTCTGAATATCTACGATGTGGCGGACGGTATGAGCGCCAAGGGGTGGCACTTGAATGCTTTGCAGAACCCACCTGCTATTCATGTGGCATTGACTTTACCGATTGTCAAGGTGTGGGAGAAGTTGGCTGCCGATTTGGAGGCCGTTGTTCAGGAGGAGCAGGAGAAGGAGAGGGTTAGAGTTGTTCAAGGTGGCAAGGCGAAGGGAGCGGCGGTTGGTGATTCTGCTGCACTTTATGGCGTTGCAGGAAGTTTGCCAAATAAGAGTGTTGTGGTTGATTTGGCCACTGGGTTTTTGGATATTCTGTACAAGGCATGATGGAGATCATGGTTGTGACGAGGGGGAAGGAGGAAGATTCGAGTCATACTTATTTTGGGCATGTTCAGCATTACATATCATTGAGATTGCAAACGAATGTATATATATTATTCCTTGACACGATGCTCCCAATTGGACACCTATGTCACGGGCTAACATGATCTTTCCTGCAGCTACGAAGGGACAACATCTCCCCCAGCCGTTTGGTGATAGGTGCAAGGTTGCCGCTCCCTCCACCTCATCCATGCTCTATCCTGGGACTCGAAAACTAGCCGCCCCAGACTTCCGATATCAAGTCTCCGGATTTTCTTCCCCGGACCAAGCGGGGCCGGGTCTTCCGGTCTTCGGTCTTTTGACAAGGTTAAGCGCTGAAGAAAAGCCGGGGACTTCTAGAATGCCATGATTCAGGTACACAAAACCCATCGATCAATCTCCACGAGTTCCAAGTTGACAGGTACCCCACAAAAAGTTTGGGGTTTTCTGGGGCATTTATCTTGAGGATGAGATGGGATGGATGATATGCGAAGGCGGGAAGTAGAAGTCTGGACGGTTGAAGATTGAACTTTAGTGAACATCCTAAAGATGAGTACTATGCTATGTATATGATAATATAGACAATTTCATAAGAGATCAACTTCATCAATCTCAGAATCTGTGGCTGAGATGATGCAATTCATGAAAAACGTCGATCTGTGGACCTCTATGAGATCGAACGATGATGACATCACATGCATTTGAGCCTTTGAATTGAGCTTTCCCATCGAAATGGTGATTGTGTTTTTCTTCAAATTGGATATCCCATTTTAAAAGATTTTGTTTTTCTTCTTTGATAGCCAATGCAGAAAATTCCCCTGCCTCGGCATACCACCCGTTCAACTTACCGGTCTCCAAAAATCTAGATCGGGCATAGGTGGATATCTTGACACCAGATAACCGCAATCCATGCCAACAAAATGCCCAGTGGGTTTTCAGCGGTCGGCTGAAGCTTTCGGGAGCTGCACGCCCGTTTTGAAACCCGGTGATTGGATCGGCTATTGCCGGGCGGGTGGTCACTCCTATCGTAAACCTGTGCCGTGCCCGTAGTGCTTGTTGGGTCTTTTTCCCCTGGGGTGTGAAGCGTCATTTCGAAAAAGCGACCACAAAAAGAAGGAAGCCTCTTTTTGACCATCATCACATATTCCCTCTCCTCCTCCCTCCCCTTTTTCAATCATACTCATACATTACACAATGTTCAGACTCGGTGGTCGCAGTCGCGCATTGGCCTCGGCCCTTGCTGCTCCCAAGGTAATTTACGACTCTCTAAAAATCAATTCCCTCCTCCTAAATCTAAACCTGACCGTTTGGGTATCACACAGGTTTCCCCCTCTACCAGAATCACCAGCATTGCTCAACAACAAAGGAGAGCGCTCTCCATTCACGAATACCGCTCTGCCGATCTCCTCCGTCAGGTAAGATATCTTATCGCACCGCGCAACATCGCATTCTTCGAACGAAATATATACTGACAGGATGACCCCGCGATAAACAGTATGGCATCGACGTTCCCAAGGGCTCAGTCGCAACCACTGCTGCCGAGGCCGAGGCCATCGCAAAGGACATTGGTGGTGAGGATATGGTGATCAAGGCCCAGGTTCTCGCCGGTGGTCGTGGCAAGGGTACCTTCGACAACGGCCTCAAGGGCGGTGTCCGCGTTATCTACTCCCCCACCGAGGCCAAGATGTTCGCCGAGCAGATGATCGGCCACAAGCTGGTGACCAAGCAGACTGGTGCTGGCGGTCGTCTCTGCAACGCCGTCTACATTTGCGAGCGCAAGTTTGCCCGTCGCGAGTTCTACCTTGCCGTCCTCATGGACCGTGCCTCCCAGGGCCCCGTTATCGTCTCCTCCTCCCAGGGCGGTGTCGACATTGAGGGTGTTGCTAAGGAGAACCCCGATGCCATCAACACCACCTACATCGACATCAACGTTGGTGTTACCGACGATATCGCCCGCGGCATTGCAACCAAGCTTGGCTTCAGCGAGCAGTGCATCGAGGACGCCAAGGACACCATCCAGAAGCTCTACAAGATTTTCCTCGAGAAGGATGCCACCCAGATCGAGATTAACCCCCTTTCCGAGACCTCTGACCACAAGGTTATGTGCATGGATGCCAAGTTCGGTTTTGATGACAATGCCGATTTCCGCCAGAAGGACGTCTTTGAGTGGCGCGACACCACCCAGGAGGATCCCGAGGAGGTTCGCGCTGCCGAGTCTGGCTTGAACTTCATCAAGCTCGACGGTGATATTGGCTGCCTCGTCAACGGTGCCGGTCTTGCCATGGCCACCATGGATATTATCAAGCTTAACGGTGGTCAGCCCGCCAACTTCCTCGACGTCGGTGGTGGTGCCACCCCTGCTGCCATCAAGGAGGCTTTTGAGCTTATTACTAGCGATACCAAGGTCACTGCCATCTTTGTCAACATTTTCGGTGGTATCGTCCGCTGCGACGCCATCGCCCACGGCTTGATCAACACCGTCAAGTCGCTCAACCTCAAGATCCCTATCATTGCTCGTCTTCAGGGCACCAACATGGAGCAGGCCCGTAAGCTTATTGATGAGTCCGGCATGAAGATTTTCTCAATCGATGATCTCCAGTCCGCTGCTGAGAAGGCTGTTCAGTTCAGCAAGGTTGTCAAGATGGGTACGTTTGATTTCGAGTCTGCTTTTAAATTATTGTGAGAAAGTTTTTGATGTCCGGGGTTTTGCTAACTTTTTGCTTTTTTTGCGTTTTTTCTTCGTATAGCTCGTGATATTGATGTTGGCGTTGAATTCACTCTTGGTATCTAAAGCAATATTTTTTCCTTAAAGTCTTTGCCGGGTTTGGTTTGGTTGGGGGTCCATCATCATTTTTTATAAAGAAGCGGTTTTCTGTTGTTTTGGGCTTTATTTGAAAGGGTTATAGACTTTTTTTTTTTAGAAGAAAGAGGGTCACACAACATAACATAATGATGGGTTCTTTTTTTTCCCCTTGGGGTCTGATATTTTTTCTCTTGCTTTGGTCTGAACATACCTGGTACCTTTGTAAGCTCTTGTTGATTAGCCAGCGGGTGTGTGGAAATAAAAAAAATCGTGAGGATTGGATGCGAATGTGTATTGCTGCAAAAGAAAGCGTCGTGAGGGGTCTAGGTGTCTGGATAGGCTGATTATGCTCCCAAGTTCCAACCTCCTGCAAGATGGAAGCGAGGTGAGGAGGCAAATATCGTGAGTGTGCTTGCGGTTTGGTTTTCAGCCAGGCGTTCTAGACCTTCCTTCAGGTAGGCCAGGGTTCGAGGGCAATATATCAGGTACCTCCGTAATGTTTGATGAGGTATAACCAAAAAAGAGAAAATAATTAATAATGGGTTTTGAATTCTACGAAAATTTGGAGAGGAAAGGCAGAGTTGGCTGCTGGACCAATTTGGTACACAGTCTGCACTTGAGTTCGCTCACGCGTGTAAATAATTGTAGAGGGACCGCATATCCCATAGGGATGGAGGCACCGCCTCCAGCGGCGTAAGATGAATAATAATAAATTTGGAGAGGAGGGATGAAATTTATCTACTGTTATATACTATTCTAAAAGTTATTTTTCGGGAATCATTCGGTTCATTTTTATGCATTTCGCATGTACGGAAGTGATGATATATATATTACGGTATATTAATGGGATGTGTGGTATTTAGCCAAGGTTTATTATCTCGAGGTTCTGGAACAGCCCATTTTATGAACAGGGGGAGGAAAGGGAGGGGAAACGGGATCATGTTTTTGAAAATCATGGTGATCGGCTAGGGGTTCACGGGGTTTTGGGTGATGATGGTCCGCGGACTTACACGACTGGTTGAAAGTGCAGAAATCCACGAATTCCAAACGAAAATATTGAGGATCGGCACAGGTAATTTTCGCCGGGACGGCTCAGTTGACTGTGTCCCCGGATAGGTCGACTGTGTTCTTCATCGACGGCTGCAATATTTTGGGGGGTTGAGCTGAGAAAATGCCGTAGCGATTTTCGCAGGGTCGAGCGGTGGGCTGGGGGATCGTGAGTGAAGTGGCAACAGAGACCTGGAGGGAGAGAGACGGGAAGATGTGATCCGATGGAGAGGGGATAAGAATGCGGGGGAGGGGGAGGGGAAGGGGGATGTGAGCTAAAGTAGAAAAACTTGGGGTAAAATGGCTTGGGTAGGCACGGTGGAAAGATGGAGGCATAAAACATGCGATTTTTGGTTGGGGGAATGGACACGGGGTTTGGTCCGGGGATTTGGGAAGAAAAAAAGACGGGAGAGAGTGAGGTTTCTGAAGTGAGGTGAGGTGGGATGTTGTTGTGTAATGGTAAGTATTGGTATTCTTTAGAGTGCCTGCCAATGGAGGGTTTGTGAGAAATATTGAGGCTTTGCTAGAGCTATGGAAAGAGAGAGAGAAGAGGGTGTGATAGAGACAAGTGTTTCCTCATTTCCATTTATAACTTCTGTTTCATTTTCCTGGTTTCTTCCTCGCCAAGAGATCAAGCGCAAGATATACCATACTCCGTTCTCCGTTCTCCGTAAAAGCATGGTATGATAAGACTTGATTCTCCCTTGCATTTACATAATATTATGTTGCACAGGACCAGACAGAAGTCAGTCAGCCCTGCGAAGCGGCCTGGATCTTGGTGTGGTGGTATATGTCCCAGACTTTTGGGATTGCATGTGAGTGGTATGGTTCGGTTCCGGGACATGTTTTGATAGGATGATATTAGAGAGTATGTGTTTCTTGGCGCATGTTGCATTCAATATTGGATACATGGGGGGAGGGGAGAGGGTGGTACTCACTCAGCTGAGAGATAGATGAATGGATGGAATTGGGGAGATGGGGGACTTGGGGTTTTGGGTTGGAGAGAGCGAGGTATAGATATCGTGGACTTTCCATCCCATTCAATTTCTCTCTTTTTTTTCTTTTCGGTGTTTTTGTTCACACTTATAGTTTTGCCAAGCAACTCTGACCACCATACAGATCAACTCAAGACATATCTATCATATTATATTTTATACACATAACAGAAAAAAAAATGACAATCTGCCCTTGTTCATCCTGCTTCGCATCAGCAGCACAAACAGTAATCTCTGCTCCGAGGTTTACTGTTCCTAATTGTCAACAAGTTGCTCTTCATCATCATCAACAACAGCAACAGCAACAAGCTTCGTCAAGACCTAAACCAAAGAGGTCGTATACTGGCTCCAGTTTTTCCTCGACTAGCACTGCAGGCGGCGGATCTATCTTGTCGAGATTAAGAAGAAAGAGTAGCGTGGAGAGTATGGCTAGTGATATGGTTGGTCTTGTTCAGGAAAAGGAGAAGTGAAGGATTGGATAGGATTTATATCCTCTCGATAGGATTTGTGCTTTCATGTATGTGTTTGGGGTTATGGTACAGGATTTATGTTTGCTTCTTGATGTTTTGAATATTATAGTTGGAGTTATATAAGGGTATGGAAATTGTTTCATGTTTTTGCTTGATGGAAGGAAGAGAATGGAGGATGATACCTGATATACCTACTAGGGAAATGATTTGCAGTTGGGGAATTAACATTTGGTGCTCAGGATTTTGCATCTTGCCATCATTGAACTGTCAAAATTGATGAATATTCATTCTCTTCAAAAAAATAAAAATGTGCTAATCAAAGCAACACATAATCGAAATCATAAAAATCTAACAATACAAATTTCATCGCTGTGTAATTTCAAAATTTTATTCCCCCAAAAAATCCTCAATCATGATAAAAAAATCTACCCTCAAAACTCCTGATTCCGTTTCCATATCTTCAAATGCCATTTTATTTTATATTATGCCGAAACTGTTTGATCCTGGTTCACATTCTGTGATGATGCTGACTGGGCCTTAGCCTGCTCCTGCCCTTGAGTCTGAAGTGCCTGTGATTCTCTCTTCCTCCTCGACGCTCCCCTCTGCAAGGTCACCTGCCTCACTGTCCCAGGCGGTAACCTCTGCACGCCCATACCAGGCTGCAGAATAAGCGGGAAATTAGGTATCGCATTCTCCTGTCTCTTCTCCGGAGGACTTGATCCCCGAACAGGTACCGGACTCACGGGGAAAACACTATAAGTAGAAACAGGAGAAGCGCTGCCGCCACCTCCACCAAAAGTGTTTCCCTGCGACATGGTGGGAGACGGCCATCCTGACTGTGACACGCTCTGCGACCGAGAGGAAGGAGGTCGATACTGAGGGTAATTTGGGTAGAAGCTGGTCGGATCTGGTGGCTGATAACGTGCGGATCTCGGGCTTCCGGCCGGCGTGGACATTGGGCTCGGTTCTGGGTATGCCACTGTAGTTCTTTTTACATTGTCTGACATTGCTGCTTTCGTAGCGGCTATCGTGACAGCAGACAATGGGGAGAACTGACTCGGGGTTATTGGTCTTTTGACTGAGGCGGCCGTGCCTGGTCTCGAAAGGTTGAGGGGTTCTGGTACTTTGGGGAAAGCGTTTGCGAGTTGTGAAAAGGAAACATTCTCTTGAGAAGGCGGATCTTTGAATGGATCTGACGGAGTTGGTGACGGCGCCGAAGGTGGTTTTTGGGACATATTAGGCGCCTGACCGTCAGGGGTTGGGGCTGTTCGTGATGATTCGGCTTCATTGTTTTTCTTCCGGCGGAGGAAAAAGAGGACAGCAAGTATAATCAACCCAAGACCGGCTAGACCGCCGACAACACCTCCAACTATAGCACCGGTATTGGAAGAGGCTGGTGCTGGAGCTGCAGCTACCGATTCGGCTGCTGATGAGGTGGCTGCAGGTGCCGTGCTGATTGTAGATGGATCTGAATCTTGAGGAGTATCTGGATTGATGGCGGGGTTTGAATCCTGGGCTGATGTGGTAGAAGACGGTTTACCGGAGCTGTTAGATCTGGTAGACACCACCCTCGTTATCGGAGTGGGAGTAGCAGTGACGACTAGTTTGGTCAGAGTTCGGGATTTTTGACCCGGTTTGGATATTTGAGCATTCTGCATTCGGGAAGTTGAAGTTGCGTCACAGTAATAATCAATCGTTCCCTGTGGGTAGGTAACCATGTTGCAAAATGGAGCCTTTACCAGTGAGCTTTGAGACTCGTCAGCTACACACGGTCATCACAGGGCTTTTGATAATTACAAACCATTTCAATATGGATGGATCAGTATCGCAATCCTCGCCACACTTGTCCAGTTGTCGAAGGGGCATACAGCCCGAACGAACGGAACATGCGGCTGCTCCATTACAGCAACCGACAGCTCCAGGGTTACCGGGCGAAGCTGGTAGAAAGGCGCATGTAGATGATACGCCGCAGCCGTATGATTGTCCACCTACGAAACCGCAGACATTGTCGGGAAGTAACAGATATGTCGAGACCTTGGTGTTTTGACGACGCAGAAGCTCATGAGCAGCTGGGGCAGTTGTTGGCTTTGGAGTCCATGAATCCTCGACCGATACAGCGACGGTGGTAGGTTGAGGACCTGGAAAGACAAGTGAATGGACAGAGACGCCAAATAAGGCGACTCTACAGAGAAAGAATAAACCAAGTCGCATGATGTCGTAGTGGTATGTATGAGTTAAAGAAACGAGTGGCACGTCGTGAAAACGACGACGTAAAGAAAGAGGTGGGAAAAAGAACTCCACACCAGGAGGGAACCTGAAAACCTCTTTCAGGTTGCTTCTGCTCGGCAGATAAATGAGTTCATGGTCCCAGGAGAACGGATGACCAGCACGTTAGTGAAGTGCGTAGCCGTGGTCTTCCGCGTTTCCGTGACCCTTCCAGGTTCCAATCCCTTTATGGATGGGTTTGGGATGAACGAACAAGGGTCTGACACATTTGTATGCACAGATCAGGGTAAGTGACACAACCAATTTCAGTATGGTCTTTTTGGCTTGCAGCCGAGCATGGGCAATTTGGGGATCTGCTTTGTTTTGACCCCAGACATTTTTTTTTTTTTTTCAAATTGGCATCGACTGCGAAATCTTGGAGATCTTGGAGATCATCACCCTCTCTTTTTCACACAAAAACCCAAATCAAATAAAAACAAAAATGAATAAACAAATCCGTTTGGTTTGCCGCCCAAGGTTTTGTGCAACGAGTTCGAGAATATGCAGGACCGTTGCAATGCTGTGCCTTAAAATTAGCAGAGTTCGGTGTGGGCAAAGCAGGTACCAAGAAAGCCCCAACAAATTGGAAGCTCTCCCGCTGAGGCTAACAAACAGCCCCCAAATCCCCAAAATTTCGTCCGAAATCTGGAGTGGAGATCCGCTCCATCACAAATTGCCAAACCCCGCCCCCGGCCGGGAAGGGAGAGAAGAGGATCACAGGTCGCGGGTTTACAGCCCGGGGAGTACACCCTCAGGGTTAGGGTCTACAGCCAGACCCAGTGTGCCAGGCATTGTAATTACCACCAAATTTTTCAATCGCGGGCAAGTTCACTGGCATTGCACTCCCACTGACTCTGGCACTTCCACTATATTAGTCGCACCCCTGACTTCAAAGAAGAATGCATATTCTAGGCATATACTCAGCATATTCCCGGCACATTTTTTCCATACTCTTCTAATATCACTCAGTAATTTTGCTCTTTGACTTTTCTTCTTTTTTCTTTCTTCATAATCGTATACTTTCAGTAACTTCAGAATATAATCTTTATTTCAAAACAATTGCTAAATACTTCGCAATACAGCTATTTCACTTGCGATACCGTTTCAAATTATACCCAGGGTGTACTTATAGGATTATCACATCTTATCATTTAGTGGGTACTCCCCCCCCCCCGGGGCGTAGACCCCCACGGGTCGCACATGCCCGCTCCGCTCATAACGGCCGATCACCGATCACATCAAAAAAAGTCTCCACCCGGACCTGACAACATCATCCTCATCAGATATTGAAAAATGACAGACTTTTTACGTGTACTCCCAAACTTTCCCGTCCAAAAATTCACCGCTCTCATCTCAGCCATAGAATCCCAAGGTCTCACAACAACAGACCTCATAACCCTCGACGCCGCCGAGATAGGCAAAAGGACTCATCAACCCCTACTCGACATCAAACGACTATCTACAGCCATATTAAACTCTCTCCACGCCGATCTAGGCATCTCAAATAACTCCTTAAAACATCCCCCACCACCAAACAGAATCAGCCTCCTCTCCCCTACTTTGGACTCTCCCCTCTCCGGCGGTATCCCAACCTCCGCCATAACAGAATTCACCTCCGCCTCCGGAGCCGGCAAGACTCAATTCCTTCTCACTCTCCTCCTCTCAGTTCAACTCCCCCCCTCACACGGCGGTCTATCCAAAAATGCTCTCTACATCTCAACTGAATCCCCATTATCAACCCGTCGTCTCTCCCAAATCCTTAATTCCCACCCAATCTTAAAATCCCTTCCCCCGGAAGTTAAAAAACCAACACTGGACAATATAATCTCAACATGCACACCAGACCTCGAATCTCAAGATCACATCTTGACTTTCCAAGTCCCAGTCGAAATCCAACGCCGCAATATTGGATTACTAGTAATCGACAGTATAGCAGCTAATTATCGTGCTGAATTCGAGCGGAAGCCTTCAGGTAGTGGAGGAGTCAACATGGGAGCCCGCACAACAGACCTCATCAAACTAGGCATGCACCTCCGCGACCTAGCCCAGCGATACGATCTAGCAATAGTCGTATCAAACCAAGTAGCCGATCGTTTCAGTTCGAACTCTCTGAATAGCGGGCCTAAGACTCCTGCTTCTTCTCTTCGTTCCGGACCAGATCTATCCTCTCCTTTATTATCTCGCAGTCGAAACATCCCCGTCCCATCATCTTCACTCCCAGACAACAACAACAACAACAACAACAACAACCCATCATCAAGCCTTCCCCCACCACCTTATATTCCCCCGCCAGAAGATGATATTGTCACACAAAACCACCCAGCACTCCTTCTAGACCACCAACAAAACTTCTTCACAGGTTGGGGAGATAACCCCCATCCCCTCAGTCTCGACCACCCTTTAAAAACCCCTTCACTCGGTCTAGTCTGGTCAACTCAAATCTCAGCAAGAATAGCACTTTTTAAACAACCAGTTTATAATAATCAAGGCGGTGCCCCTTTCAAAAGATGGTTAAAAGTAGTTTGGGGAAATGATATGCCGGCAACGTCAACTTCTTCGACAGAAATGATAGAATATGAAATTTGGATGGGTGGGGTTAGAGGTATTGGTGACAAGGAAAAGGAAAAGGAAGACAAAAAGGAAGAAGAATTATGATAAATAGGGTTGAATTAGTGATAGATAGATGGGTTTGATGTATGTAATTATTTGATATATGTAGGACAGTATTTATCATGGCTTTGATGTATCGGTAGATGAATGTTAAACATCACACACCAAAGGTGATAAATCACCGGAAAAACAACACCACATTGTTGATGGCTTCAATGCATCATTAGGTCGGATAGGAACAAACCACATCACACACTCAAGAAAACATCACACAAATTCACACATTACTTTCATATCATAAAAGTTCTCATTGAATTTCTCGCTATATACAGACAGAAGCCCGCCCCAGAGCAAACGCTAATCCCCCCAATCCCGTTCACAACGGAATTATCCTGGTTTTGCACTTTCCCTGAACGTGTATACAACACGACTAGATATGTGAAAACGCTTTCTTCTTTCTCCCCAGATAAAAAAAAAAGAAAACAAATCAAGGATACGGGAATAGAAAAGAAGCTAGCTCTCCTACAACCTCCAGATCTTTGTTTCTTTTTTTTGTGTTCAGTTTCCATCAATGAGTGATAGAAGCCTGAGTAAAAAAAAAGAAAGAAAAAAAACCTGGCAACACCCCCCCAGAAATTTTTTAGCAAAAGCCTCTCTGCGAACATCCCATCCCATTACTTTTCCCCGCACACTGTTCGCCCACCCAATGAGTGAACACCAGCTAGATGAGCAGAAAGAAACATTCCGCAACGAGGCCTAAATAGGCAAATAGAAGAGAAAAAACAGAAAACCTTGTCGTTTGGAAAGGAAAAAGAGAAGGTCGGAGAACATGCCTCAAACCCCCCAACCTCAAATTATAAACTCCGAGATATTGCAAAATCCCAGAGACCATAAAAGGCTTATCCAGATCCCTCACCCCAACTCCATAAGAATGAGTGCCGATAACTTAAAGGATACTGGTGAAGATATCGAGTCGCGAAGATGTTGTAAAGGGATCGGATGAGTGACGAAGTGAAGTGGAAAAAGCACTCCAAACGACAAAGTTAACGAGATAGAATGAACCCGGAAAGACAAAACCAAAGACTGAGGACTGAGAATATAAGAAGACTGCATCTCTTAATCCCGTTAGGCGACCGTTCCATTATAAGCCCAAGTCCATCGAGCTAAGAATAGTGTACAACAAAGCAAAAAGTTTGAACCTCTCCGTGTCCTTGATGAGAGGAGAGGAAAGAAAGAAACCGTGCTTGAAGCATCGATGGAGTTGATTCTGGTGATGATTTATTTTTCGTCGTCGCCGAGTTCATCGCTAGTGAAACAGTTGCTAAAAGAAAAATAAGAAATGGTCGTGACGGTCGTAATTGTCGTGACTATTGTTGGCAGAGAAAGAAAGAAGAAAAAAAACCCAAGGAGATGAATGAACAGCCGCGGACAATGAGTCGCACATCTTCAAAAGAAGTGCTCGCCGTCCTCGGTGGTGGGAGGAGCCACCTGGTTACTGTACTGATGAGCCCGCTGAGGCATGGGAGGAGCCGTAACCATGTTTCCGTGACCAGTGAAGCGGTGGCCGTTGGGCCCCCCACCGTTCATTCCCGAGTTCCCAGCAAGAATTGAGCTGTGAGGCTGGGGTCGGCTGCCGGGGGGACGAGCAGATATCTGACCACCAGTGGCGTCTGTGAGGGTGAACTGATTCTCGCTCCGAGTGCCGTTACGATTGTCGAAGGCTGTAATCTTGGCCGAAATGCGGCGGCCATAGGGGGTCGACCGGATGTGAGGAAGCAGAGGACGAATAGCCTCAACAAGGCGCTGCTTCGAGGCAGGAGAGGAGTACTCGAGAGCGGTCTGAACAACATAGTTGCCAAAGTTGTCGCGAAGCAAACCTTCCATGTGTCCGGAGTTCAGAATCTCGCTAATAATGTCGTCTCGAGCAGGGTCGTTGGCACAACGAAGGCATTTCTCGACCACATTGGAGCTGAACTTGTGCCTCGAGAGTTGATTGATGTTGCCCAAGAATGCGCGAACGATGGGGTCAGTGAAGCTCTGCTCGCCAAGATCTATGATGTACTGAACCACGTAGTTGCCAAAAGGATCTTGTACCAGCTGCAGGGCTTTCTTCGTGATCTGGTTGATCAGCCAGACCTTCATATCCCCTTCCGCATGATCGATGCAACGCTGGAGCACGCAGCATCCGTGACGATGCGTGCCAACGTCAACAACATGTTCGCCAACAGCTTCGAAGATGAACTTGGAATCGTGAGTGCTGAGTTTGTTCAGGCACTTTTGGATCACATGATTGCCGTTCAGGTCCTGAATCAGGTCTACCACCTGGTGGCGGAGCGCTTCGATGATCAAGTTGACCTGAACCGGCGAGGAGACATTCTCAATCATCTTTTGAAGTGCTCGAGTTCCATGCTGATTCAGAGCAATATCGATCATGTTAGTCGAAGCGTTCTGAATCAGAGCGGTGCGCTCTTCCTCCTCGCAAAACTCGAGAAGCTTTTGGCAGAGATAGTTGCCGAAGGGGTCGGTCATGAGCTCAACCACGTGCTGGTTGGTCTCGAGCCAGATGGTGCGAATTGCCTCACGCTGGCGCGACTCCAGCTGCTTCTGCAAGAAACGGCATCCATGCTGGTCCTTGCACATGGCATAGACGTTACCGCGAACCTGGTCGATCGTCATGCCGCTGAAACGAGACATAGCCACTAGGGTTTTCAGTTAGAACCTAAAAAAACCGTAAAAATAATAAACACGAGAACAAACGTACCATCATTATCCTGGTTCCGACGAGACTGGATAACACGTGCCTGGCTGTCAACAGGCTGATGCGCGCGAGAAGCTGGAGCAGGACTGTACTGCGCGCTGTAGCCAGTGGTGAAACCTTGGCTAGTGGGAAACATCGACGAGGTTGGGCCCGATATGGACATGTTCTGCATCATTGGCAGGAACGAATTGTACCCATTGCCGCTGCTCATCTGGTTGTAGTTAGGAGGGACAAACGGATATGCACCAGCAGGAGGCTGGACAGCCATATGCATGGGCGAGGGGCCGCCTAGCTGTTGCTGCGGGCCATGCATGGGACCAAAGGTCTGCGCAGTGCCGTGAAGAGCCGAACCGATGGAGTGGTAGCCAGCCATGTCGCGGGCATTATTGAGGCCATTAGTGTCTGCGGACATGTCGCGGTGGTGACGGCCGTTCATCGCACCAGCTGGGAAACGGCCAATGCTCGCGTTGTGATTCTGAAAATGTTGCTGAGCATGGGTGTTGCCGTTGGCACCAAGGACAGTGCCATTCTGCCTGACAGTATGGATGTCGCCAGTAGAGTAAGATTGCTGAAGTCTGGGGGGAGATGCCAGAGCGTGAGTAGCAGGGGGGGGAATGACGGATGACTCGGGAGCAGTGGTCATTGTGTCATTGGTAAGCAGGATGCCAGCATCAATTGAGCGACGAATGCTGCTGGGACGGCTACCGATGGTGCCAGCCTCGGAAGGCGGCGAGCCCACAGAGGCGCCACCGCCGTTGGTGTTCGAGTTGACAGTAGACATACTTGTCCTGTGCGGATGCTTGCTGATACTATTCCAGCCGTTCACAGAAGTCTCAGGGCCTGATGTCTGCGACAGGGCCAGGTCCAGAGCAGCAGATGATGTCTTGGAGGCAACCTGTTAGCGATTTTTCGAGGTACGAAAGATAAAATATGAAATCTAGAAAAAAAGTCGGTGAGGGTGAAGGTGGGAGAGGCGATGGTGCGAGGGTGGGAGGAAATGGGAATGAGAAGGAGAGAGTGTGTGTGTGAAAAGTAGGATGGATTTGAGTGGTTGCTTCGGGGAGCAAACTTCCGAGGAGACCCGCAGTACGGATGATAGTTGGCGAGATCAAATCGAAGTTATCAGTGGGAGCAGGAACTGGCGGGTCACTGGCGGCCGCGATGAACGACATAGCGGAGTGACCTGCAGCCGAATCCCAAAGATCAGATCCAAAATCTCACCTTGGAGACGTGTTGGGAACGCAAGCAAACATGTTTGCTGGAGGGAACACTTACTAAAGCTGAATACGCCTGTGCTCGAAATAAAGCCGGAAAGGCGTCGCTGTTGCTCACTGCGGTAGGAGTTGTTTGTGTCTCGGAATTTGCGTCTTCGTCTCCGAAAAGGAAACCTGTGGTGTTGTTGCTGTCTTCGAGACCAATATCGCCCAAGTATGGTCTAGTCTTGGTGACTGGCATAGAATACCGATTGAGACTGCGAGAAGGGTCAGGAATCAGGTGAGAGAGGGTAAAGAAGCTTGAAAAGCAGTAAAGAAAGTGTGTGGTGGGAAGAAAAGGAAATGGAGATGAGGATGAGCTCGAAAGTCGCTATTTAACCTCCAACCAAAGCGGGTCCCTTATTCAACGTCTTCAGACAATGGAAAGGAAGGCGCAGAAAGTGGGGGGGCATTGTTGAGGTTTGAATACCAACAATAGCTACAATGACTTGCACATTGTCCCTAAATAGAAGGCCAGTGAGGAGGTTCTCGAAGGGGGCCCGCATTCACAATGGGTGGGGCCGAGACCCAGAACGACGAAGTCGTCCTTGAGCAAACGAGAGTGTTTTCTCCGAGCCCACGACAACATCCAAAGCTCAGGTTGACAGCGAAACCGGTGAACAACAGCAAAGACACGCAGAAAACTATCCCACAACAACATAAAACTTACGCATTGGTAGACCGATGACTAGTCGGATCCTGGCGGACTGCCTCCTCCTTTTCATCCTCGTCACTATTTCTTCGAGAACCGGGTGTCGACCTCGAGGGCAAATCGTCAAAGGCGAAGCGTGATGGTAAGGTACCCGACTGCGGCGATGCGAGCAAAGATCCAGACCGCCCGGGACGGTTGAAGAGACCCTGGGGGGACGTAAGGCTCGATGTCGAATATCGATTTGGCCGAGAGAATATGGTGGGAAATCCTGAAGACATCTCACGATACTCGGGCGGGGTTGTCGGCTCTGACTGGTGGCCGCCGTATCTGGCGTTGATGTCCTCCTGCATCTGTTGGAGTTCCATCTCTTCTGCCCGTTGCTGGGCGTCTAGCTTATGCATCTCAGCTTCAAAGCGCCGCCTGTGCTCTCGAAGCCGTTCATAATCCTGTCTCTTCTTCTCTAGCTGTAGCCGCATCGACCAAACAGGAGGCCATTGGGTTAGCAAATTGCTCCCTTTCAAAATTAGGGGTAAGTTCCTCCACCTAAAACAGTCTGCCATCTCACAGCCAAGATCCATCCATATCACTTGATATGATATCTTCTCAGTGGCCAGAGCTGAACTGGATCTAAATGTAGCAGACATACCAATTGAACTTTATGTATTGCCTAATAAACATGTTAGCCAGATCTGCTGATAATATGGATCCTCTCTCAGACATGACTTCGCAACGCAACCATCCCGACTAGTTTCACCAGAGCCTCTTCTCCTGCCCTCAGCGCGACGGAAAGACGGTGGATTCTTTTCCGGAATGGCAGGACCCACGGTTATACTTGTAGAGACAAGTCCGCTTGCCTCATCAAAGCGGCGACGTCCTTATCTCTAGGACGAAGACCAGCCACCACCAAAGAGATGAACAAGGAACCTTCTCCTCCACCAACATCCAGCTGGACACCATGCCCCTTTACGCTTGCAACTCAATCGCCTCAAAATCCCAAGCATCAAGCACTTACTGCAGTGGAAGCGAAGTCCTGCGGCTCTGGAGCACGCGGGATAGTGTTTATCGTTGACAATGTTGGTACACGCCCGGATTCGGCAGTGAACCGACGCGGGAACAGAGGTCCAGACCCATTTCGAGGAGGTGGTACAATGCCCAAGGTGGCATTCACTTGGGGGTCGCCGATGGGGTTTTGCTGGGATCGAAAATAGTCCTCCATCTTCGTTTGGTTCGTCCTATGGTACAAAAACAACACAACAACTTGTCGTACACGGGAGATGGGCTATCGATTGAGGGGCGGGGGTGTGTCTGGTTTTTTTTTTTTTTTCGTCGCCGTCTTTGTCTTGGTCTTCCTCTATATGTCTGTGGAGGTGGAACATGGAGTCAGCAATCTACGCCATCAACGGAAGACTGAATCGAATGGATGTCGTGGTGGGGTGTTGGTGGTAGGTGGCAGGCGGCAGGTAACAGGTGGTAGGTGAGGGGAGATTTGGCCAAATATATTGTTGCGCCGCCCCCCGCCTGGTTATTGTCGTCGCTCCGGCCAAATTGGGAGAGGTGTCAGGGTGCTGGCAAGAAACCATTGAAAGCTGGGTTGCCCCCCGTCTACCGCATTGCCAGGAGAGACGGCCAACACCACATCATCAACATGGTCATCTCCTGTGGTCCTGTCCTGCCTGCTACCATCGACGCCACGGCTACCAACCCTATCCGAAGAAGCAAACACCAGCCATTGTGTTGTGTATGTGCGTGTGTGCGCGTGTTTGTTGTAGTTATGTCGTCTCGAACGGCAGGCGGCGGCAGACAGACAGACAGGCGGGAGGAGGTTGACATGGATGGGTGGGATGCTTTGATAGCTACCCAGGTACTGCACATGCGCAAAGAAACGTCGCCGACAGACTAGCAAGAAACATATAAAACGTGCAACTCACCTTTAAAGTAAAAGATATTGGCACACACGATGCGCCCTGGATCCCAGGAGCAGCAGCAAAGGGGAAAAGCAAGTAATAGAGCAATATGAGCAATAGGGTAGTGTACAAAAGAGTGTGGGTGAGAAGGGAACGGAACTCTAAGAAACGGTTGTCCAGGTGGAGGTTACCTTTACCTTATGTTAGACCCCTGGGCAACCCTGTGAGAGACCGACCAGGACAGGTAAGGGTCTGTGTCCGGTGCGTTGTGCTAGTGCAAGCCCAGCAGCCAAGTCCAGGTCTCCGCTGTTAAGAAGCACAGACGTCCCCGCTTTCACCATTGGGCTGCCGTGGGTCTCACTTTCTCACTCACACTCACACTCGCACTGAGAAGGAACTTGTGAGGAACTCTCCCGTCACGGCAGGTTCAGCCCCGGCGTTCAAGTCCTGGATTCCTAACGCCTCGAGCGGCTCGAGTCCAAAAAAGGGAGGCCGGGGTGGAAAAAGATGGCAAAATGTGATAGCTCATGGATGATGGGATGGAATCGGATGAGATGGGGCTAACGATTGAAACATTAAAGCCGTGGTTGCACTTGACTTTAAGCAAGACGCCTTGTTTCAATATTTTTGGTGCCCAAGCTTCTTTTTAAAAGAAAAATCCAGGTCTAGACCAGATTGTTTGTTTGTTCACACCACCTTATTACTTATTCACTGTTGTTTGAATGGAGGGGTGAGATGAATGGTTGGATGGTTGGATGTCCGCGCTAACAGGAACCCCCCTTTCCCTACATACATGTAAATGTACATGTACGTATGTACTACAACATGCAGGTGCTGCTTGGTGCGGACAGGGCCCGAAGCATCTTGAATGGTCCAAATCCCATGAATGGGATGCATGTACGTGGAGTGTACATACAATACCCCCTTTTGTCAAAGTTGTACATGTTTTGTTTTTCTGAGTAGGATCTTTTGCCTCCCACAGCACACCAAAAAGGATGATCGTCAGAAAGCAGCGGTGTACAAGGACCTGAAGTGGTAGGACACGGGGATGACCAGCCCGGAGCGGCAGAGTAACAGATGCCGATATCTCTCTCTCTCTCTCTCCCCCCAAACATCCAATTCACCAACTGGGTTCCCAGTTCGGTCGGGTACATACATACAGACTTGCTGCTGTTGTACCACGTTTACTTGTGATGCGGCGCAAATCTGATGCCAATTAACGTAAAGTATATCTGGAAATCAGCGATTCAGTGATAAGGGGGGGACGGGATGCAGCATGCTGACTGCCGCTCATCAGCGGGAGTTCTGTGCCGAGGGGCAACAAAACTTTTCACACGAATGGATTGTAACAACAAAAATCCAGAACACATTCATGTACGACTTGGCTATTATTGGAGGTGGCAAACAACTTATTGTAAGAGTGCGCACTTTCGTGAATTTGGAATGTCTGGGTGTGTAATGAATTCAACTGTGACACCTCCACCTTTGCCGCAAGCGTGCAACTTTAGATAGGAGCTTCCGCCTCTGGGTTAGGTCGGCTTTCAGGAACCAAAGTTTAAATCTGACACCTCTAAAAAGAACGTTGACGTTTGCACGGTTTGGCTGGCTGGCGTGTTCGCTGTCGGACAACCGACTGAAAGTGGGATGTCGCAGTATTTTGTACCTGGTAGGAAATGGTGAATTTATTGCAATTATTGCCATCCGCGGGATACCATTTTAACCGGTTGGTTTTTTTTTCTTTCATACAGTTCAAGATCTGATCATCAAATATCCCCTGGTGGTGGTGGTTTGTGTTTGGGTGTGTGCCGCTTTGCCTGGTGTGTGGTACACAGAGCTTGGCTTTCTTGAAACAACAGCCTTTTATTACATGCACCATCTCAACATCGTCTGGAATACGATATCGCTCTTTTTTGACCCTCTTATCATCACTTCAGAGGATGGAAGAAGGGGGGTAACGGACTCACTCCGCCTCCCCCTCTGCTTTCCCCCTCTTTCGCTCCGTCATCCCATTGCAACCCTTCTCTTCGAGGTTTGTGGAGCTCTCATGTCGACATTTGGATCAAAGCAATTCGCTTCCCACAACCCCGCGCCAGCCCAACCCCTTTCTCGGCACAATATTCACGAGGATGGGTGGGAGTCAGGCTGGCTGGAGCTAGATCAATGAAATGGTTCCTGATCCTCACCAACTTATTACCCACCTACGTCAGCCTCATTGACAACCCCACCTTGCATATACTTACGCTGCAGTCTCAAGCTCAACGGGGGGCAATTTCTAGTTCAAAAGTCGGTGAGTCCAGTTTCAGAACCAGCAGCACCAACTGTCGACCAGTCACCGTTGGGGGAAGCTGAACGACAGATGAGTTCGGACGGGCTGGATTGGTTGGAATGCGGGGGAGCCATCGGATGGTAGAAAAGCTAAAATCAGACAAAAAGTTGATTCTGATCCGATAGATAGCGGTTGTTGGTAACAGATAAAGGTAGCCAACTCATCAGTACATAAATCAATATATCAATGCACCGGATATGCACCTCAGAGGAGGAGGAACATTCACCTTGTACATGTACATGTGGATCGACATCCGAGGATGCAATTGTGAGTCTGTACCAAAGGTGCGAATTGGAATTCTGCACTGTGCCTATTGTGCCATTTTCTGGGCATCACAAGACGGTGCCAAGTAGTGGAGCACTGTGCATGGTCACGCCCTTGTCGTCCCCAACCTTCTCGGCCCCAACCTTCTCGGTTAACGTTATCGATAAAGAAAAAGGTTGTCATGGACTCATGGTTAGTCGCGGGGCAGAGAAATAAACTCCATAAAATAATTATAATTCCATCAAGCATCAATCCTCTTCAATTCATCATTTCCACCCATTACACCCTGGTTGCTCGCGGTTCAACAGCACAGCAACACGGCCAAGATGGTGGTCATCGATGATGGGTTCGAGGCCCTGCTCGAGCCATTTTATAATGGAAAGAAGCTCACAGATCCCATCAAAACGAAAGAAGACAAATACCAGCTATTGCCTGCATTCCTAAAAGTCAAAGGTCCGCAGCCTCAAGCCCATCATCTCTGCCGAGGCAAACCATGAACTGACTTTTTGACTTAACCACCCCCCAACAGGGCTTGTCAAGCAGCATATCGATTCATACAACTACTTCGTCCAAGAAGACATCAAAAAAATTGTCCAGAGCAACCGCATGATCCGCAGCGACCAAGACCCAAATTTCTGGCTGGAAATCACAGATATCCGCGTCGGCCAGCCATCCCGAGATGACGACCCCGAGACTTTATCTACGACGACTAAACATGTCACCCCTATGGAGTGCCGTCTCCGCGACCTCAATTACGCGGCTCCCGTATACATCGACATTGCCTACTCTAGAGAGCGACAAAGGGTCGTACGGAAGAACCTCAAGTTGTGTCGCATGCCCATCATGCTCAAGAGTGCAAAATGCTATCTCAGCGGTGCTAATAATGCCCAAATGGAGGCCATGAACGAATGCCCCTTGGATCCAGGAGGTTACTTCATTGTTGGCGGCACCGAGAAGGTCATTCTCATTCAGGAGCAGTTGAGTAAAAACCGTGTAATTGTGGAAAAAGACGATAAAGGCGTCATTGCTTCCGTAACCAGTTCCACCCACGAGCGCAAGTCCAAAACCTACGTTGCACTTCGAAAGGACCGCATTGTCCTCCAGCACAACATTCTTGTGGAGCCGATTCCAATTGTCATTGTGCTCAAAGCATTTGGCGGCATGTCTGACCTCGATATCATGGAACTCATGGCAGGCGGAGATATAGCGTACCAGGACGATTTGCTCATGAGCTTTGACGACGCTACCAAAGCCGGTGTGTACACCCAGCAACAAGCTTTGGAGTACATCGGACTCAGAGTCAAGATGGGCGGAGCCAGGAGGGGACGGCCCGGTGCGGTTCGACGAAATCCCACCGATGACGGACTCGATGCCCTTACGAACCTGATCGTCGCTCACATTACCATTCAGGGCTCAGACTTCTACCCAAAAGCAGTCTACATCGCCATGATGGTCAGGCGTGTTCTGATGGCTTACCACGATGAGAAGCTCGTCGATGATCGCGATTTCGTCGGCAACAAGCGTCTTGAATTGGCTGGGCAGCTTTTGTCTCTTCTTTTTGAAGATCTTTTCAAGGGTTTCGTTTCCCAAGTGAAGTCTCAATTCGAATACGTTTTCAAGAAACCAAACAGGACTGCACCTTATGATCCAACAGGCACGATTGGTGTAAGTGGTCGGTTGATTACACAGGGACTTGGCCGTGCTATTCAGAGTGGAAATTGGACCGTGAAGCGTTTTGGAATGGCCAGGGCAGGTGTCACGCACGTTCTGAGCCGACTCAGCTATATTGCTGCTCTTGGCATGATGACCCGCATTAGCAGTCAGTTTGAAAAGACGCGAAAGGTGAGCGGTCCCAGAGCGCTCCAGCCGTCGCAATGGGGTATGCTCTGCCCTTCGGATACGCCAGAAGGTGAGGCTTGCGGTCTGGTCAAGAATTTGGCTCTCATGACCCATATTACGACCGAAGCCGGAACGGAGGAAGTAGAGCGTTGGATCCCCAATCTCGTTAGCGACGTTGTAAGAATTCAAGGCCAAACTGGAACTGAGCTCCACAAGGAGGGCACATACATCATTCATGTCAACGGTACGCCATATGCGTTGACACGGAAGCCCGAGGCCTTTGCGAGGGAGTTCAAGAACAAAAGGCGAACCGGATTCATAAACCCCTTTATCGGCATTCACATCAACCAGCATTTCTCGGCAATCCACATTGCCACTGACGAAGGGCGCATCTGCCGGCCCTATATTATTGTTACAAATGGCCAGTCCATGCTCAAGGCAGATCACTTGAAGCTCCTTCAGCTGAAAAAGGTGGCCTTTGATGACTTTCTCAAAAACGGGGTCATTGAATACCTGGATGTCAACGAGGAGAACGATGCTCTTATTGCCATACGCGAGGATGACATCAAATATGACACGACCCATATGGAGATTGAGCCATTTACGATCCTTGGAGCTGTTGCAGGTCTCATTCCTTTCCCTCACCACAACCAATCTCCTCGAAATACCTATCAGTGCGCTATGGGAAAACAAGCCATCGGAGCTATTGCCTATAATCAGTTCAATCGCATTGACACACTTCTTTACACATCTCTCTATCCCCAGCGGCCCATGGTCATTACCAAGACCATTCAACTCATTCACTACGACAGACTCCCTGCAGGGCAGAACGCAACCGTCGTTGTGATGTCATACTCGGGGTACGACATCGAAGACGCCCTTGTATTGAACAAAGCTTCTTTGGATCGAGGATTTGGTGCGTGCCAGGTCTTCCGCAAGTATGCTGTAGAGATGCAAAAGTACCCCAGCGGCCGCAAGGACAGGCTTGTAGGGCCACAACTCGGCGATGATGGAAAACCCATCGCCAAACATCGCTGCTTGGACGCGGATGGTCTGGCCATAGTTGGTGCCAAGATTAACCAGGGCGAAACGATGATTATGAAGGAGGTGCCTCTGGATCAATCAGTACACATAGACAACACAAGCCCTCGCCCGCAGGGCTATAGGCCACAGCCTGTTAACTACCGGATTGCGGACCCAGCCATCATTGACAAGGTTATGATCTCAGACACGGAGCGCAACACCCAAATCATCAAGATTCAGACAAGACAAACTCGGCGACCGGAGTTGGGAGATAAGTTTTCGTCTCGGCACGGACAGAAAGGTGTTGTGGGCACAATTGTGAATCAGGAGGACATGCCCTTCTCGGACAAAGGCTTGGTGCCCGACATTATCATGAATCCCCACGGCTTTCCATCACGCATGACAGTCGGCAAACTCTTTGAGTGTCTGACGGGCAAAGCGTCGATCGTTTCAGGTCGCAGGGAGTTGGGCTTTGGCGACGCTTTCCGGTCCCATCCTGTGGAGGAAATGGGCAAGGTACTCATCGACGCCGGGTTTTCATGGGATGGCAAGGATTACTTTACCTCTGGTATCACGGGTGAGCCGCACGAAGCGTATCTCTTCAACGGACCCATCTTCTACCAGCGTCTCAAGCACATGGTGCAAGATAAAATGCATTCCCGGTCCCGTGGACCTCGTGCAGTGCTTACACGCCAGCCAACTGAAGGTCGTTCCCGTGATGGTGGTCTGCGTCTGGGAGAAATGGAGCGCGATTGTTTAATCGCCTATGGTGCCTCGCAGCTGTTGCTCGAGCGTCTCATGATAAGTTCTGACGCTACCCAGGTCGACATTTGCGAGCGATGCGGTCAATTAGGATACAAGGGATATTGCCAGACGTGCAAGAGTACGCAGGCGGTAACCAAGATGACGATGCCATATGCTGCCAAGCTTCTGGTTCAGGAGCTGATTTCCATGAACGTGGGCGTACGCATGCAACTGGAGGACAAGTTCCCGCATCCTGACAGGAAGATGGAAATGCCTATTCGGAAGAAGGGCGTCGGCGCTACATAAGCAGGGTTTTCATAGGAATTGGCGTTTGGTTGTGGGAAATTTGTAATTTTATGTGCTATTATTTATCTGGGTAGACAGGTAGAGAGATATCCGGGTCTTATTTTGGGGGTAAGCAAGGCGCAAAGAAACAGGGTTTTGGAATAGACGTGTCAAGACTTTTAAGAATCAGTATCTGTTTTTGTTGTGGACCAAAAGGGGTAATGGATCGGTTGGCATGGAGAGGGACAAAGGAACCAAGAGAACTACCGGTAGTTTTTGAGGTATTGAGAACCAAAAACGGAAATAATTCGAGAAAATACTCCGTAGTCTTCCAGTTAATGCGTACCTAGATAGTGAAAGATGATAAAATAAACAAGGAAAAAAGGAAGGAGTAAAAGGGTTAGGGTTGTCACCAATTGAATGTCTCAGGTTTGGGTGCAAGGATTTGCTTGTCTGTCCACTCCGAGAGACCAGTGACGGGCAATGCGCCAGTGGTGGCCCCGAGCCCGTCCCACGGTCCCAAAGACTCGGCGAGAAAGAAAGCAACTCGCTTCCCTTTCCCCCCGGTTTCTCGCACCCCCATTGTTGCTTCAAAATGCTGCTCATCAGCAATGGTGGATTGAGCGGCGCGACGATTGCGGCAATCAGTTTTTAATACTTTTTCCCCCATAATGTCTCCCGGCGACGGTTTCTCCAACGGGATCGGCGGCACCGGCACCAGCAACACCGGCACCAGCAATACCAACAACCACACTACTACTTCTAATATCCGCGTATTTGTGCGCTGGCACGAGCAGGTCGTCTTCGCTGGCGAGGAGGTCAAATGCACCATCACGTTTAAAAATGTTGCTCGAACAGCAACGACACCCTCCACCCCGACCATCACCGCCACTTTAAAACCGTTGACGTCGTCGAGACTCCCCAACTCTGAGCGCGGCCCACGCCAATCCTCACCACTTGCACCCGCAGGTCAGCAAGCACGGACAAAAGCAAACTCAGGTCTTGCACCTCCCTCGGCTGGTCGCGGCCATCACAGGTCGAGTCTTTCTCTTTCCGTCCCGTCTGCCGCCTCCCGTGCGAGATCCGGATCCATCCAGGGGCCCTGGTCTCCTCCTCCGAGCTCACCGGCACCCCAAAGAAATGGAAACGGCCAAGGGCACTCACATAAGAGGTCGGTGTCGATTGTGTCGATTGGCTCGTCTGTGGGCAACATTGCGGATGATGGGCAGGGAAGCACAAGTCCGGGGAAACCATCACGGGCGGGGAGGGGTCATGCGAGGGCGTCTAGTTTACAAATCGTACCGAGGGGTGGTATATTCAATGGGCCGCGGTCTGGTGAGTTTAGGTTATGCCGTTTGAATCATTGAATAGATAACTAACGACTGAGCTTCGTGTTGCCAGCTACCACCCCAAGATTACCTACCTCGCAGTCGTCTCCCCTTTTCCACGCGTCATATCCACCAGAAAGAAGCATCAATGGTCTTAGAACGGGCACTCCCACTACCCCAAACACACCAAAAGTAGGGTGTCCGCGAGTGTCGCCGACAGCAGAGCCAGGGCCGAGTCCGTTAGCCGAGTTTAAGTTTCCCATGACGCAGTCGCCTTCTACACCGGGGACCGCAGGCATCAAGCCTGAGGATGATTCATTGAGTCCGACCAACTCACCGTGGTCCCCGATCGCCCTTCCTGTGCGCTCGCGAGAGCAGGTGCCTACGATAAACGAGCATGGTGCAACGCCGACTGCGCGGATACTATCAACGACCAGCATAGCGGGGACTCCTAGGAGCAGTGGCGAGTTTTACTCACTCAGCAACAACTCCTCCGAAACTCTGGCCTCGGAATACGTGCTACACCAGCCACTACGGAGTCAGGCTCGCCCACCCCATAGTAGAAGGACCTCGAGTCTGGCGCCAAGCACGACAAGGCTTCCAGAGTCGTTGATGATGGGATACGCGCAAATTCAGGGGTCTTTCACCCTGGACGGATCTCTCGTCAACTTGGGGCCATTCGAAGCTGTGAAACGGAAGGCAGTCGTTGGTGGACAGGGTGGTGGCGTTATTGGTCTGGACACAACAACAACGAAGAAACGCGACAGCGGTCTGCTGCGGAGCTTTGGATGGGGCAGTATCACGAGTTCCATCGGGGAATTATTGGGTGGTGGAGAGCTCAGCAGCATCAAGGAGATGCGGGGGATCGCAAGCTCAAAGTCCATTCCCTTATTATCAACACCCCAGTCAATCCTTTTCGTTGACTTGCAGCTTGCCCCTGGAGAAAGCAAGGCATTTGAATATACGTTCAAATTACCAAAGGGATTACCCCCAACCCACCGCGGCAAGCTAATGAAGATATCATACAGCCTAGTAATTGGAACCCAACGGCCGGGAGGCGCAAAAGAACAACGGATCAAATCTGTTGATGTGCCATTTCGAGTGTTGGGCAGCGTAAACAGCCACGGCGAGATCCTGGGCCATGATCTCATGTCTCCATATATCCTCCTCAGGGATCAAGCAATTGTCAAACCTGCCAGCAATAATACTCCATCATCAAAACCAAAACCCTCATCATCACAACAGCAGCAACAACAACAACAACCAGCAGCGGCAAACACATTTACATCCTTCCTCACCTACGTCGACGACTTATTAGCCCAAGAGAAAAATAATCCCACAGCAGGATTACTCTCCCCAACAGCTATCGGCCCTTCCTCCCGAAGACCATCCACTTACTCCCTCGCATCAGACCACACCAGCCATAATCCCTTTTTCCTCACTCCCCCAACGGCAAAAGAAGCAATCGATCTCGCCATTCTTCGATCGAACCTGACTTCAAATTCCGCCGCAAACAGATTTGAAATAGCCAGAAACGGAAGACGGATAGGTGTTATTATGCTTGCTCGGCCGGCATACAGATTAGGAGAAGTGATTACTTTGGCAATTGATTTTGCTGGTGCGGAGGTCCCCTGTTATGCAGTACACGCCGCTTTGGAGACGTCGGAAAAAGTTGATGCGAGTCTGGCGTTGAGATCAGAGGCGAGCGTGCAGAGGGTTACAAGAAAAGTTTGGGTTAGTCACAGTGAGACTAGTTTGTATGCGAGGAGGATTGTTTTTGCTCCGACGATTCCGGTTAATGCTACGCCGGAGTTTGTTACGAGTGGGGTTGGGTTGGAGTGGAAGGTTAGGGTTGAGTTTGTTGTTGGGTTGCAGGGGAATCAAAGTAGTGGGATGCAGAGGAGGTTGGAGAATGTGGAGGAGGATGATGGGGAAGAAGAGAGGGAGGAGGAAGAGGAAGAAGAAGAACAAGAAGGGGATGTGGGTGTTGTTGGGGGGGTTGCTAGTGGTGAGGCTACTGGGTTGGTTAAACAGAAGGAGAAGGAAAAGGAAAAGCAACAACAGAGACAGCAGTATCAGGATGAGAGGAGAGGAAGTAGTAGGAGTTTGGAATCTGGGTCTGGATTTGGGATGCAGAGGGAAAGAGAAAGGGAACATCCGCTATTGGAAGAGATTAGTAGGGATGATAGAGGGGGACTTGTGATGGTTGCTGTTGAGAATTTGACTTGTGAGAGTTTTGAGGTTGCTGTGCCGTTGAGAGTTTATGGTGCGGTTTGTAATGGGTTGGAGAGGTTGGAGAGGGATGAGGCTTTGGAAGAAGGGTTGGTTGTTTAAAGGGATTAGAGTAGTAGTGGCAGTAGTGTTTGTTTTGTTAAGTGTAAATATACTTATTATGCATTGTTGGAATTTGGGAGGTTAAGGAGAGGGGGTCATATAAGATAAATAAAAAGGATTAGCGAAAGACATGTTTGTTTGTTGTATGAATGAATGGATCGGAATAATGGACAAAATAAAAATTTGGTGATTAAAGTTTCAATTTCGTTTGTAATTCATTGGCTATGACTTTGCGTTGTGTTGTTGTATGTACGGATCTACCCAAGAACCCCATATACTACTTGAGAGAAAACGGGCAAAACAATCCCCCTCCTTTCCACCTTCGCCAAACGCCTGGCTCGCCTTGCTATATATATAAAAGAAAAAGAAAAAAGAAAAGTATATCACAGTCAATCAATGAAACTCTGCATCAACCCTTCCATACCTCACACCGTCAACTTTCAGTTCGAACCCCAAACCGGCGCTGTCAACAATCATTTCCAGGGTGAAATCCAAATTATCAAACTCGATTCCTCGCGTGGTGGTCAACCTGGTAAACAAACTCCTCGGAACGGCGCTCAAATCCGTTGTCAGAGTGCAAACGTGAACCAAGTCCCTCGTGTAAGCATTTGGTGGTTCGTCTGCCTCACAGGCAATCAAGTCGTCCGCCACCACCAATGATTGTCCAGGACGAAAGTTACGCGTGTAGTGAAATGCAATAGGTTGAATAGGGGAAATTGCTTCTCCCTGCCCCAAAATCATTAGTAACGGGGGAGTGAGAAAAGGGGCAGAGTAAAAAAACAAACCTTTGCAATATGCCACTGCATCCGATCAGAAACCATCCACCTCTCCCAAAGTGGACTCCAATACCTTTCCATAACCGAATGTTTCTCCTCGTCATAAATAGTCGCATAAGAAGTACCGTAATGCATCCTCGCCTTTCTAGAAATCACCATGTTTCCCTCCAATCCCCTCAAGACGGCTCCCCTCACCACAGCAGTCCACGCGTAAACCGGCTGCATAACCTCTATCGAAGGACGCTCGCTCAAATCAAAAGTCGGATGCGAAGGCCGTACCGTATACGGCGGCGGCGCAGCAGCAGTCGTAAAGTGAGATTTCAACTTGCGATACAAATAATCGCTCTGACCAAACCCTCCAACGAGAATAATACCGGAGACAATCCCTCCTTTTGCTCTCAAGCTGTCGACTTGACCCTGAACAAGCTCGCAGACTTCCTTGACTACCGGATCAAAAATATCCTTGATCTGTTCGCCCGTCATAACCAGAAACCCTGAATCCAACCCTGCTTCCTCGTCGTCCGCCAAACCAGGGAACGGCACATTAACTTCTTGATGCTCATCCTCATTAAAGTTTCTCTTCACAAACTCTTCAAAGTACCGAAGACCCATCTGCCATGTTTTGGCCTTTTTCGTCTTCATCTCGTCGAACCTAGTCTGCCCAAGTCTGGTCTTGACGTGTTCTTCGAATCTGTAATTGAGGAATGCGCTCCCACAAAGCCCGCCCGTCCCTACGGCGGACTCTTCCACTCGAATTGGGTTTAAAGACACGATTTTATAGGCGATCAAATCCACTGTCCCACCACCGCCATCACACACAATGAAATTATCCCCTACTTTCAGATTATTCGGCTGGATGGCTTTAAGCGTATAAACAGCAGCTGCCTCAGGCTCGCTAATCATTTGAATCTGTGACTGCGCGCCCATGCCTGCCCTTTCCGCAGCCTGCAAGGTTGTATTCTTTGCCGCATCAGACCAAACGGCAGGACAAGTCAAGACGAAATCGACATTGGTAGAAGCCATGAACGACTCTCCGTATCTTCTCGTCAGTGTATCCATGGTGTGTTTGTATATCTGAGTGAGATAATCGCTCACGGCATCGACTACCGTCTTGTTGAACCTCTTCAGTTGCGCAGCAGTCTCCAACGGGCTGACGTAAAACGGTAGCTTTTGAGAGCGGTCCAAAAAGAGCTTGATGCAGCGCAGACGGGATTCCTCCGGTCTGAATTGAAATCCCCATTTGACTGTTGGAGGAGTTCCCGGTGGTGAGTTTGCTGGGACGTCATAGGAGATTTCTGTTGGTACTTTATCTGATGTGATGCCGTTTCCGCCTGGCCACATTTTGATGATTTCTACATCATCTGGTGTACCTGTGTATACAGCAGCTACTCTGGAAATTACATGGGTTAGTTAGTCTATTGTATTAGGTGAGGAACAGAAGGGGGAAAAAACTCACCCAGAGAAAGTAGTCCCGAAATCAACACCGACAATAAGCCTATCGCTGATATTGGACGTATCCTTGACTGGTTCCCTTACTGGACCATTGATAGCCTCAGCAGCGGATAACTCAGCAGTTGATATGCGGTTCGTTGAATCGTGTGTAGCCGTGTTGGTTTTGGTGTAATAGTCTCTGCTGCCTCGATTTCTCGGGCTTGGCGGAGGGTGTACGGGAAGTGTGATGTTCATGTTGGACGGTTTGGGAATTATACAGTTCGATATAAAGAAATGAGCCAGAGAATAAAATGAAAAAATCGGAATGGTTTGTCGTCGCTATGCCAGTTCAACCCGCCAGAGTCTAATAAAAGAAGCCCAGCTTACTCCCAACACCACCGCCAAGATGTCGATATCACCAACAAGGAAAAAATTGTAAGGACGTAACAAAGTGCCTCCAAGATGAAATTGAGTTTTTCCTCAAAAATCAATTTGTGGGAGAGAAAATAAAAGAATCCCCAACCCCCAAAGGGTGGTGGTAACCCAAGATATTGGATGAAGGTGGCTGTGTATGCCTGTTGTCGTTCGTTCGGGAGTGAGCCTGAAGGTCGGGATACTAACCCCACGACGATGCCTTCTCTCGAAGAACGCGTGGAAGTATGACGTATCCAAAAAATGCAAGGTACGGAAAATTCGTAATCGATACAAGCGGTTATTTACGACAGCAAAAAGGTTCCAAGTTCGTTTCTCTGTGCTTGAATGCTGCTGCCTGAATAACGTTGTTGAATGGGAAGTTCAAGGACCCAGCCCCGCGAATGAAATGCTTGGCAAAATTCGTGTGAAGTGGTTCTTGTCTCCTGAAGGCTGATGCCCCCTCTCTCTGTGGCGTCCCCTGAATTGGAAGAGGATACGGAGTAAAGTGGGTCAAATCTCACATTGATCACCATCACTGTCAACCCATCAAGTTGATTCCAGTGGATGAGGTACGCGGCGGTACACGACGTGTAGACAAAGGTCCCGGAACCTATCTGCTTGTAACTTACACTACTATACAGGTACCCTACATCACATCAGTTTGTTTTGGGGATGCTGTGCCCATCCCGATTGTTATTGTCAGGTTGGGGTTGGCCAATGGGAAGATTGCATGATACAGCATTTTTTGAACCCTCAAACCACCGAGGTGATCCCCAATCCTCAATCTAATTGGTCGCACAACATCCTTTGGGTTCCCTTCCACGAACGGCCCCGTACCTTTTTTCGTGCTCCCAATGAAAAGGATCTCATCCCGCTGAGGTCATCAATTGAAATTCTCAAGACCAGATGAACCATCCGAATCCCGCTCCTTCATCCGAACCCGACTCACACCATATCACCCAAGAAGCCCCAACACCCATCCCGAACGGTAAACCATTCCTTCGATCCAACAAATCCCATAAACATAAAGATCGACGGAAATCCCGACTCGAGGTAGGATTTGCATTATTTACAAAAACATAATAATCACCGCTTCGTAGTCCCACGATCATCATCTCACGGAGTATCTATCTCCAAAACCACCCTCTACAATCATCCATGATCCCGTCCATGGTCTAGAACCAAATGCCTCAACTCCCCAAAAACCCATACACAGCTGAAAAAAGAGGTCAATGCATGCATACCTTATACTACACTACTCACTAACAATGTCTGAGCGCTGAGACATACATAACCTGACGAGAAAAAGAAAAGAAAGAGAAAAAAATGTCTCAGATACTCCGTACAACTAACTTTGTCCTGGACTCCTCTGCGATCCGATTTGCCACCCCCTTTTTATCCCTTCCACCCTTCCCAATTCTGACATAATATATTGAATTACGATTGCGAAAAGTGCAAGCCACACCGTTAAATATTTCTCACCGTTTGGAATTAACGGAATCCTCTGTATTCTCAATACTCCTTATTAGTTCGCCTTTTAGAAATTGATACGCTTTGTTTTGCTAAAATTTTTATCATGTACATGTACAGTATGCCGTACATTACAATATAAAACCAAGGCCAACAATAATAATTGATGTCAATTGGTGTTTATGACTAAATAACTAGTCTTCTCTTTTCATCTTACACTTGTAGATATTGATATATCCTATCTAATTAGTTAGCTTTACAGATCAAAATGAAATAAAACACTTGTTTGCTTGCTTGCTATGCCATAATAAAAGGTACCAGGTAATGCCAAAAAATGTGGGTGACAACCACGAAGCAAACCTCTTCGATTGTGACCGGTGTAAAACAATTCTTCCAACCTCTTTCATCCTTCCCATGTTCCCTTCATGCTCAAAAACAAACGTTGCATCCTATCTTAACCTTTTGACGTATATAAAACATATATGTATATAGTATGTGTGAGAAAAACGAAGAAGCAAAAATCTTGTAATAAATCTTGTCCTGTGAAACTGTAAGTAGTGTCCCTGTTGTTAAAATGATCGCATCAGTGTATATATAGAACAGACAGTGCGAAATGTAAATGGTAATAAAATATTGTACTGGGGTAAAAAAACATGAGAGGTGACGATTGTATGTGTGTATGTGTAATGAAGCTCAGCCTCAAGTCTTCAACAACCCAGTGTTTGCGTGATGATGATGATGATGATGATGTGTGTACATATGTATATGTGTGTGGTGTTTGTGTTCTCGCTCTCTCTCTCCTTCATATCCTCCTCTGTTCTTTCAATCTTTCTTTCTAACATAGGAAAATGATAAATACTAGTAAGTAATGATGGATTGCTGGAAAAACGCCAACAGTAAAAATTAAAAAAAAAAAAACAAAAAAAAAAAAAAAAAACACTCCCAAATCCTTCTCTTCCTCACACACAATCTATATGGGGGTATTTTTTCGAAACAAAAGGTGATATAGGCTTTGCTTTGGAGCCAGAAAGACAGCAAAAAAATAAAGCCACAAGATTATTAAAGATCCAGCAACTCTCGGCAAGGGCAGTACAAAAAAAGCGACACATCCTTGGAGAGGGTATTTGGAAGTATTCCGAAAAATTGAGGGGCGGGGTTTGCAAAGAAAATAGAAAAAACCGCCTCTCTCATCTCCGATAGCAAAAATGTACGGGGGAATAAGGAAATCCGAAAAAGCAAGTGAAATGACCAGAACCCCATGAGTCGACAGATATAAAGGACGAGCGAAGAACGACCGAGTATGAATGACTTGTTGCCGCCGCCACCCGCCCTCCGAACCGAAAACCAAAGCCAAAAAACACCGGTCCGATGAAACCCCAAACCAGACGAATCGCAAAGAACTTTTGTTGTATGTATGAAACGATCACGAGGGAACTTAGAAACGATTGCCGGCAGCCCAGATGCTAGCCGAAGCCGAAGCCGCCCAATCCCCTTCGTCATAAGGAGGAGTAGGCCACTTATATTCTGCCGTCGGCTTTTTGCTGAAATCCAACGGCTTGGGAGTAACGGCTTCCTTTCCGTCACCAAAGAGCATGACGTTTCCGCTGGCTGATGGTGATGGAGTTGGGTATGGGTTGCTGGTGAGTCCGACGTTGCTGATTGTTTGTCTAAGTGGCTTCTCTGATTGTTCGAGGCGCTTCATGGCACTGTGTGTGGAGGTCAAGACCTCGTCCAAAAGCTCATCCTCCTCGTTTGGGTCGTCATATTGGCTGACACCATGGGCGGCTTGCGCCCTTCGTGTCCTGCTTGATACTGGGCCCGTTGAACGAGCTGCGCCCACCAAGCTATCGACCGACCTCGGCTGATGATGAGGGAGGGAGTGATGGCGCTTGAGGTTGCCGTTTGGTGTCATTTGGTGTGCCGGTGGTGCTGGTGGCATTTCAGCTACTGGTTGTCCGTCGTGCAGTGTCTTATCGAGAGACTCGAATGTGTCCTTTGGGATGGGAACTGGAGGAGGGTCGATGATCATGGATGACCTGTTGCTTGCCCAAGGACCGCAGCCGGCCTGAGCCTCCAAGTCATCATACGATGGTGACATCGGGGTCTGGTGCCTTCCCGAAAACCTCCTTGCTCTTTTACGCAGATGCGAAAAGAAGCTCTCCTTGTGTCCGTTTGGTGGCGATGCGAGGCCAGAACCCCCGTTGAGGGCTCGTTCAGCCTGTTGTCTGTGGAGCTCAGTATAGTGGTTAGTAGTCGACTGCACCGACAACTGACGACCAATCTTCTTGGACTTCTCCTCGACTGGCGCATTACGTTGAACTGCGTTTGCGTAAGCATCGTTGTACACGGGTGCGCGGTTATTCGCTTGAGCTGTGACAGTATCGGAAATTGGCGAGATGGGACGAATCGTGGGGAGAATCGGCATTGGTGCAACATTTGAAGGTCCGTTTGTCCATGTTGCCCTCTTTGCAACAGCCGGTCTGTGTTTGGGTGCCAAAGGCTCAACAGGAACGGCAACTGGGGCAGGACGGGGAGGAGCGGGCGTCTCCTTGGGAACCGGCTGTGGTGGTTGAACAAGCGCTGGTGCAGCCATGACTTCGACGCTCTCTGAGCGGCCAATCAAAGATTTTCTGAACCATGATGGCTTGGAAGTCGAAGTCGGTGTGGTAGCATTGTTTTCCTTGTTCCGGCCAATATCAGATTGCTTCCTGCCCAGAATTTTGGACGTCGACGACTTGGGCCGGAGAGGATCAACAGCATCGGCAAAGTACTCGTGGGCGAGAGCTTGGGTAGACGTGGGGCGGGTCTTGGGGTCCCACATCAAGCACCAAGTGACAAAGTGAGCGAGTGATGCAGGCCATTGCGGAGTCTGCAGAATGGTATCCATCGAGTGCGGCGCCATCTTGGGAAAGGAAAAACCGAGTTTCCCGGCCAGACGGGTCCCTTCTCTCCATTCTCCACCACCGACACGGGCACCAGCCTTGTTGTACCAATTTCCTGGGCTGCCCATAATCTCACAGACCCTCCAAACCTGATCGACTTCATTTCCACCCGGGAAAAGTGGCTTCAGGGTGGCCACTTCAACGGCCATAGCGCCGACGGCCCAGATATCAACGGGGGCCGAATACTCACCGGCCCTCAGTAACACTTCGGGTGCGCGATACCACCTGGTGGAAACATATGTCGTGTAAGGTAGCTTTGAGTGCGTCTCACGAGCCAATCCAAAATCGGCAATCTTGACTGTGTACGCTGGTGGGGTTGATGGCGGTGTTACCAATGCTGAGTACCGTCGGAATGAATTGGTGAAGTCAGAGTGGGCTGAAGTTGAAACCAAAATGTTTTCAGGCTTAATATCGCGATGGAAGAAGTTGTGCGCATGAATGTGCTCCAGGCCCTGCATGATTTGAAACAAAATGCTTTTCACACTGGCGTTATCGAGGCACTTGTGGTCTCTTGCTTTCATCAACTGGTAAAGATTCCCCTCCATGTACTCCATAGCGATATGAAGCTTCCTGGTAAAGGGGTCGAGGAAAATGTCCAAAGCGGGAACAAGGTGAGGATGAGCTGGAAGCGTCCGAAGAAAGACGACTTCTCGCAATTCCAAACATGGCTGGAATGACTCGAACGTCTTCTTCATTGTCTTGATGGCAACCTACAAACCAGACCATGTTAGCAAACCTCCACGAAACAACTAGATACCTCGCCAGCGGGTAAACATACAACTGTGCCGCGACGTGCGACACTGGCACCAGCCGTTCGCACCCTCGCGAGCACTACGCTGCCAAAACTTCCATCTCCGATCTCCTTGAGCACTTCGAACCTTTCTTCAAGAGCCATCCCATTGTTGACGAGCTGGGCGGAGCCTCGGCGGGACATATCGTGCGTGGCAGTCATTGTGAGTGACGAGTCGTCGTCTTGTCGGCGTTTGTATCTGGGGCTTGATGTTGAGGGTTCTTGTTCGATTGATGGACCAGCCAACACACGCCCCTTTGCGCGCAACAGGCGCAAGAGTATTTTGGGTTGCAAAAGAGCAAGCTTGTTACCGGAGCATTCAAGTTACCAGTCTCGTGGACGAACGAGAGGGGGTAGACGGGAGGTAGATGTGTCGTCTGATTTCGCGGCGAGCGGTAAGGTAGTCTGAACGTGGGGTCTGCAAGGAGTGACAATAGTTGGGGATGCGATGTAAAAGAACGAATGTGTATGTTTAAAAAAGGAGCGACATGAAATGATTGTTTTGTTGAAAGTTGTATCGAAAGGACGCAGGGAAGTTGGAACCTTGGGAGAGAACACCGGAGCCGAGGGCCTATCTCGCGCGTTGCGGGTGTGTGGGACAATCGAAACCTGGGAGGGACGAGGACTCCAGGACAAGGGCCCTAGCGCGAACCGAACGATGGATTGCAAGAAATGATGGGAAAGATTGCCTCCAGGGGGGCGGCTTCTCGTGTGGGTTTATTTTCCGTATTTGATTTCGACACTCTGTAGCGATTGCGACGGGAGGGTCGATGTGATGGTGGTGGTGGTGGTGGTGGTGGTGAGAGAATGTCGGGTGGTCGTGTGTCTCGGCGTGTGCGGGTGGTGCTGAGAGAATTGGCTCTGCTGAATTGGCGGTGTTTCCCCTGATTGCGCTCAGCACTGACTGCGTGAGAATGAGAAAAAAAATGGTGTGCAGCTGCGCCGTTTCTTTTTTTCCCCTTTCCCTTTCTTCTCCTCTTTTTTTTCTCTTCTCGACGTTTTTCAAACAAAACCCAAAAATCTAAAACTCAATTCGGACCAGAGTTCCGGAAAAAGTAACCTCGTCCTCTGGTTTCTCATCAATGAAGCGATGGAGCGATGGGTGGGAAACAAGTTCTGTGGGAAATGGGTCCAGGTCTTCCCCTCTCTCACACCAGCAACAAAGCATGAACCTATGAGCCGGGGTGGCTTCGAGAGAAAAAAAACGACTTAGGGGACCCAATTTCGCTAGTGGTTCGGAGCAACACTGTTCGTTCTTGGGCGCAATTTTGGATAGAGACCGGGGTAGAAAAAGAAATGTCACTCGATGGAACCGGCGACTAGGAAGGTGAAAAAAGAAAAAAAGAAGGAAAAAAAAAAACAAATTGAAACACGGTGCTTTCACCACCTTGGTCAATCAACACACATCGACCGGGAGTGCATCCACATCCTGTGGGCTGTTACCGTTGGGGTCTTGGAAGAAGAACTCGGCTGTTGCCAAGTGGACGGGCGACGTTTGGCTGGTCGCCTATGAGGAGAGTCCCGCTCTTTCCATATCTTTTTCCCCCTCTGCTGAGATATCTGTCTGATTAGGACAAGCGAGGAGTGATGTATGGATGGGATGGATGTGATGCGGTGCATGTGCGGTCGTTGAACTGTGCCAATGACAGCCCCGACCAAAATAACAAAACTGCGTCAATTCGACAGAGACACAGCCAGTGACAGTGAACCAGGTGCCCCGCTATTGGATGACCTTTTGGGGGAGCGGCCCCGCATCGTACAGAGAAGTCGAGGGTGTGCGCTTCCCGTTCAAAGCGCTGACCCAGTTTGGTGGCTGGTGGCTTGGGAAAGTTGTGGGGAGCCCTGTTGCTGGCTTTTGGCTGCTGGAGAACAAATCGAAACTCCAGTTGACCTGAACGTGGAAGATACTCCGAGGACCATCTTGGCTGTCACCTTCCACGACGTCGGCGAGTCCCGTATGAAGCATGGAACTTTTCCATACCGTCTTTATCGAGCTTCCATTTGTCGTTTCAGGAACTACCTTTACACCCGGTTTAACGCATGATTGTCAATATTGGCTATCAGATGGGGAGTAATTTGCAGAATAGGCTGTGGGGCGCCAGGTGGCTTTTTTACATCTCAAACCAGACCAACGATGGCATCAAGATATCCGTGGGCCATGGTATCCATCCATCTGAATTGAAATTGGTTGATGGTCCGATGACGCAAAAAGAAAGAGGCCGTCGGTGCAACTGCACAATTACAATCACTAGGCAGTGAATATTGGGGTGCGAGATGTGCAGGTACGCTTTCTCGTTTGGGAGTCGTTGATTCACCTTCTGGTGCCGTTTTGGTTTTGGAGACTTCCAGGACCGGACATAGTTTGGGCGGTTCCTTTGGATGGTTTCTTTGCAAGTGGGTCATACTGGTCTCTTGACATCGGGTCCTGGTGACCCTAAGCTCTATCTGTCACGCACATGGCAGACAAGGCTTGAGGTTAGGTCTTGGGGTACTGAAGACGTTGTTGATTTCAGGTACAATCGGATAATACGGCGAACCATAAAACATCATAAACAACAACAACAACAACACGATCCCCTTCTGTTCCCACCATCTTGGTGACAGGTTTCTCGCACTACCTACGTTCAGCCTCGCATGTTTTGCCACTTTCATCAGCTGGAAGATTGATAACAGACGACGATGAATGGCCCCATGGAGACCGAGTTCCATTCTCCGATCATGAGCCAACCTCTTGGGTCCGAACCCAGCAATCAGTAATTATTACAGACCCCAACAATCTCAAAAATTCACACAATCGCACTTCAGTCTGCGAATCCCAAACCCCTCCATGTCCCATGTCATTAATAACCCCTCCAACATCCTCGGCGGTCTTACCGGGAGGCCGGTGCTTGGGTCTATACAGGTAACTAGACCCTCTTGAGTATCATATCTCGGTGGCCCGGGCGAGCCGTTCAAGGATTCATATTCAATCGTCCGGGATGCCATCCCCGGTTCTTGTTGGGAACAGTAAACAACGTCTTATTCATCACAATCAGGTGCACAATTTTTCACACACCAGATGCTCATTTCCGGGGAGACGACGGCATCGTTGTGGTGACTGTTTTCACACTCAACTCTTGGGCTTGGCATCCGCCATGTGAACATTGTGGACCACTCGACACAAAAATCATTTTAAAAACCAAACCAGTAAGGACCATTGGGACCCCATCAAAGTTTCGGCAGCGTTGTGATCAGCATTGCTGACAGAGAATGTTTCCTGCAGACTGCCGTGTCGCCGCCGTATCGCCTTTGTCCGTTTTATATTGCCCCGCATCCCGCTGAATCTCAAAGTTCATGCAAACAGGGAACCTCTCTCGCAGTTCCCAAAGAGGATGTTCCTGTTTTTTCCGCCGAGAAGCGACCGTTTCTTTTTGCTCTTTCATGCACGGCGGCACGGTATAACAACAACCAACCATTCAAACAGAATCCGATTTGACTTGATGATAAAAATCTGTCCTCCAGCATTTCCCTTTTTTTGTGCAGCAGTCACACAAAATGTCACAAGTAGAATTGTGCAGGATAGGATTTAATCTCCGATTGGTATGGGGTTGCTGGTCTTGTGCAACCAGACTTTGGAGTTAACCAAAAAATATTATCGGCACCTGTCATGAGGAGTTGATGATCATCATTTTGATATCAAAAATTGAGTTTCCAACCAAAACGCCACTTACAAATAAACAGACGATGATGATGATGACAAAAAAAGAGATGTCTAAAAACATACAACATCGGGGATTCCCCAATGGTCACCCACTTGAGTACTAGTCCGACGGTAAGCAGCTTATCTATGGGAGAGCGGACGGGATCCCGAGTTTTCTGCCTCCTATGGTCGTATGTGATAGACTGTATCGTCAGGGGGGTTTGATATAGAACAATCCGAGATGTTTGAGATGCGCAGACGTACGAGGAGTCTTGGCTGTTCAGAGATCTATCAATATGAACTTTGCATCCACATCCACCTCATTCCATATCGCCACAAGGTGCTCAATGACTCTTCCTACACTTGCATCTTTGATCTATTCGATACAAAAGTGACATACATGCATTAACCATCAACATCCCAATCCCTGCATCTAGTTGTACATGAAACAACCTCAGACTCCACACCAAGCCCTCATGCATATCCACACACAACGGACACAAATTCATACATATACCTCATCTTCAGCAGGAAAAACCAGTATTCAACTATGGATAAGTTTGCGCATCAGTGGTTTAGTGGTAAAATCCATCGTTGCCATCGATGGGCCCCGTGTTCGATTCACGGCTGATGCAAATCATTTTTCTTTTTTTCCCTTTTTATATTTTTCTCATTAATCCAAAAAAAATTCCCTCTTGTTTTGTTATAACGTGTTACCATGGTTTGTGTGCTTACCGGTTAATTATCCTTTTTTGATGAGCTTGAAAGATAAATAAGAAAAAGAAGCAACGAGAACAAGTTGGATTTTTTGTTCATTTGGAAAAGAGACAGACAGACAGCAGTGTGAAAGTTGGAGGAAGGAAGAAACAGAGGCATTCTCCAGCATTTTTCTCCTCTTGAAGTTTTTGAATGCATGGAAGTAATTTATGTTTCAAAAGTATTGAACGAAAAAAACAAGAGAGACAGGATATGAGTGTGTCACGAATACCCTAGATATCTTAGAGATCCGAACAGGCACCCATCCACGATGTTGTATGGAAACAAAGGCAAAAGAGATGTGTGTGTGCAATTTGAGTTGGTTGTATCCTGACTATCGAGAAGACGGGAACAGCAGGAGAGGGACCAAAAAATGATTTTAAGGCTAGTAAACAAAATAAATAGATGACTAGATTAAGATAGAATAATACATTGTTCAAACTGGTAAAACTAAATATAAAAGGGGTCATATCTCATCATGTCTTACACGAATATGTGTAAAGTGAGAGAAAAAAAACTAAGTTAAAACAAGCAGACAGCAAGAAGAGTATCCTATCCGCAACCAACACACACCAATAAAAAAAAAAGGAACAGACACACGTCCAAGTTACCGTAGTCGCAGTCCAAACCCAAAACAAAAGAAACACCCCAAGAAAACATAACTCAACCCCTACTATCACTCCTCCTATGCTCCCTCTCCCTCTCCCTCTCCCTCTTATCCTCAATAACCACACTCGTACTCCCCCTTCTTGACAACCCCCCTCCTCCTCCATACCTCCTATCAGAACTAACAACCGATCCCGACCTACTATGATTACTAATAACACTATTCCTCCTACTCCTCTTCTCATCATCTCTACTCTTTGATTCTCTCCTTCCCTTTTCAGAAGTATAAACACTAGCATCACTAACCGACCTACCAAACGGTGCAGGATATCCACTTAATCCTCCACTCACAGAATTCCTATGATATCCCGTTGTCGTCCTAGATGAATTCGGAGGGGGAGGATCTCTTCTCGCAGATGCATTACTACTCCTCCTTTCCTTTCGGATAATATACTCGTCATCCCCAGTCAAAGAAGAAGGAGGAGAAGGTACACCAGATGAATTTGACGCGGGACGATATCTAGACCGAGGACTAATTGCCCTAGTAGTGGTAGTTTCCGAAGAAGAACGTCTCATGGCATCCAAAGCCTTATTAAAAAGACTCTGAAGAGAGATGTCCGGTTTCTCGGGGAATAAATGCCTACTAATTTGCTTTGGAAGTCGTTCAAGTTTTCCATCTAGCAAACTGACAGCATTGATCGGGAGGGTAGAAAAAACAGAAGAGAATCTCCGGGCTTCAACGTCTGGATAAGAACGGATTGACAATGTCATCCATCGTTGCCAGCCTTGAGGGGTCAAACTGGGGACTATAGGCTTTGGTGAGCCAGAAGAAGAAGAAGGAATAAGGTAGTATTCGCATGAGAGAGACTCAAAGAGATCTTGGAGTTTAGAGTAAAACTGTTGGGAGAGGGAACGATTGCGGAAAATGTCGGTGAATGGATGAGGTTCGGAATCTACTTTGTGATGAGCGTAGAAAGAGGCGAGTTTTTCGGGGTTTATGACGGTTGTTTTTTGGGGGAGGAATTCTTCGAGCTGTTGATACAGGGGGAGTTAGTGGGTGAGATTAAAAAAAAAAGGGGGGGGTAGTTAGAGGAGACTTACAATGTATTGTCCGATTCCAGTGAGGATTTGGGAAAGTCTCTTGGTTTCGACTCCCTTTTCGTCGAATAGTTGACCCCATTTGGCGTCTACGGCGCTGATTTCAAAGGGAGATCTGCCGGTAAACGATGTTGGGCTTGATGACCACCCTGTACCGGCGGGGGAGGAGACAGGAGGAACGGAGTTGCTCCATTGAACCCCTGGGATGGTGTTTGATCTCGGTGAAAGGTCAGGTTGAGTGGATGCTGAGGTCTCATTTGTGTAAGATCTAGGTCTGGGTTGCACACGAGGAGACGGTGCCCTGGTTGAGCCACCTGAGGGAGGTTGAAGCCGAATATCAGGAGCAGGAGCAGGGCTCTGCTTGGTTCCCGACGCGGTATGGATTTGGTCCACTATTCATATGTCAGTAAGATGCATTTCACGAGGATAACAGACAAAAGACTTGCACTCCTCCTTGATAATCTTTCGAATCTCATTAGCCTTGAACTCTTCCTTCTCCTGAAGGATCTTTCTGAGTTCTTGGACGAAAATTAACGTAGACTCAGTTGACGCGCTGTCTTTCCTGCCTTGGTTCTGCTGCTGCTGTTGCTGTTGCATGAGCAGTTCGGCAAGCTGAGTTGTAGTGTTGTTTTGCTTGGGGCCAGTGGTATTGGACGCAGTCTTCTTGACGACATCATACTTGCCCAGATCCACGGCAGAGTCTCCATAGGACTCATCGCCGGAATCATCAAACTCTGTAGAGTCATTGTCATCCTGCTTCGTCTCGACTGAAGCCGGGAAGAAGGCGGGCTGGTTTGTCCAGCTGGTGGGTGACTGAGTGAAGGACATGGCAGTGAGACTCAGGGCGAACGAAGAAAAAGTGCTTCTTGGGGTCGGAGGGATGGTGAGAGAGGGCGGAGAATGAAGTGCAGTTATGTACGCCCCGTTTTACCAAGGGCTGCTGAGGAAGTGGGCGAAAGAAGGATGGGTGGGTGGGGGCAAACTGGGTTGAAGATAAGCGGCAGCAAACAAGTATCCAGTCTTGGAGATTTGCCGGTACTCTATATAACTTCATCAAAGAAAATTAGGCTCTGGATACTTCTTCCAAGTATAGAACAAGAGCCGCATGGTGTCCGCCCCGCTTCAACGAAGATGAGAGACACGAAAAATGCGAACCACCTTAAACCGGCATGATATCAAGTTTGCCTTGTCAAACCGACGTCCTTGGAGGCAATAGAGCCCGAGATTTACAAAGGACTGACGCTGATGGTGGTGGCGATCCGTCAACCAATCCCTCTATCATCGGGTACGGGCAGGAAGGATGGGGGGCACAGAAGCACGGCATGACGAGATGCCACAAAAACACCAACGAAGAAGGTTGGGACTTACGTATTACTGGCAAGAAGATGCCGTGTAGGTCATGGAAGCTGAAGGTTGAATAACAAGCCACATGATAATACTATATGTTGAGATAATGGTTGCCTTCCATGCCAACCAATCAAGACAGTGATGCCAGACGCATACCAAGGTGAAGTGAGGTCTTTGATAGGCAGGCGGGTAAATATGGACAATATTTGATAGGGATTATTGTGCTCTGCACACCTTAGTCGGGCGACGGGCAACAGAGCTTGGGTGACCGAGGAGAGGGGAGGCTGCATTGCATATCACACGGCTGGAAGGGTAGTACTGCGCGGGCGTTCGGATTTCGGTTGTAATGGTGTGTATGAATGGTGATCATAATGATATGGATTTTGTGTGATGAATCAAAAGACATGTGATTAAATTCCAAAGCTTGCGATAATGAAGCACGATAATTGTATATTGGATCACCATGCAGGTCGGGTGTGTATACCGAGACAGCCGCTGTTTGATGGTACAATACTCGGTGTTTCTTGTGGTAATTGAAAGGGCCTCCGAGATATTCCCCTCTTTTCAAGTAATTTTATTTTATTTTGGTGATAATTTCCAAGGTGAGAAAAAGGCCAAGGTGAGCGAGTGAGAAGTGACAAGGCTGGTTCCAGCTGGGCGTTGGATAATGTGACTAACACAACCCAAAAGACAGGTTTCAGAGTGATCAGCTCCAGGCTTTTTCTCCGACTTGCAGTGGTGTGGAAGGAGAGAAGATGGTGTGAGGGCGTGTAATATGATTGGCTGGATGTTGTCGTGCCTCTTTGCTGCCTACAGCCTCGTCAATGCTCATGGTCGTAATCGATCCCAAAATCGGAATATCGGTGACTTGATGGCTTCAGATGGCTATCTTTATTGAAAATCGAGTCAATTGGAATTGTTGCCCAGAGAGAAAGAATTCGATGATGAAAGTTTTCAGAGAACTCGGGCGAGAGAGATCCATCGAAATTCCAAGAAACGAACCAACTTGGCAGGCACGGATGAACTCTTCCTTATCGCCGTGGAAACTTCCAAGGTTGGGGGCGGTATCATGATCCGAAGTCGTACAATGACCTGCATATTTGTGGAACATCAAACCCGGGGAAATGTACCGTGCCTTCCTCAAGCAGGTTGCCTTGACTTCCCAGAGATACTGTCTCCTCTTCATGGAATTTGATAAGCTCACAAAAACATGTATTTCTACGTACGTAATTATGGGTATCTATGGAGTCCCCTTCTTGACAACACCAAACGGACTCACAGTCCCAACCCCATTTCTCAACCAAGTATCCAAACTCGGTAACCCACTGCTCGACCTCTTCCCACTTCCCACAGTACTCGCAGTTCCCAACGGATTACTAAAATCCCCTTCACTAGTCTTTGGAAACAACGTGAACTTTCCTCCTCCCACTCCCCTCGGAGGCGGCGGGTTTCCCAACTGGAATTTTCCCCCATCTTTTGAAGAATTACTATTACTTCCAATCCCCTTGGCCGGGATCGTAACCATTGCCGTAGCAATCGGCGTCTGCTGCTGTTTCTCCTCTCCGTAATAACTCATAGCCAACCCAGGCATACTAGGCTGCTTCTCCCCATCCTCCTTCACCTGTTTCATCCCCGGCCCGCCTCCCACACTCTTCCTACTCAAAGTCTTTGTCCTATTCATCTCATCCATCATCTTCAATGCCCTCAAATCCGGCGCATCCAAAGCAGCCTTAACAGGTGACACCGGCATTTTAATATCACCAAACATCCCCATACCCATCCCACCCTTCTCATAATCCGTACTATAAAAACTCGAACCACTATCCCTAACACCTTTTTCTTTCCCCCCAAGTCCAACACTAGCATAAGCTCTATTACTCGTACTCTTCAACTCTGGAAACCCAATAGTTATCCCTCCACTCTTTTTGCTCCCCTCCCCATCCCCTCTTCTCCTCCTTCTCAACCACCAAACCCCCCATCCACCAGCAACACCCAACAAAATTCCCCCAATAACCCCTCCAACAATCCCCAGCGCAGTCTGTACCGAATTATCTTTATCTTTATCCCCTTCCTCCTCCTCAACTCTCCCAGTCGCACTCTCCCTAACCCCAACCATCCCAGTCCCCGTAACCTGCACCCTAACAACGCTAGCCAACACACTACTCAAACTCGCCCTCTCCCTACTAGCACTCTCACTCATCTGTCTCTCCCTCTCACTCATCATCCTCGTCATACTCTCGCTCATCTGTCTCATAGCCTGTTCTGCCGACCGTCTAGTCTCATCTACTCTCCTACTCGCCTCAGCCGCCTGCTGAGAAACACCCCTTGATCCTTGTTCCACAGCATTGATTTGTGCCCTGGCAGAAGCAAGTTGTAATTCCGTTTGACTTAGACGATTTGACAACTGCTGAGATTGAATCGATAACTGCAGGGAAGACTGTGAAAGTTCCTGTGAGGCTTGCGAGACAGCTCTTGAGGATTGAGATAAAGTAGATAGTTGAGAGGATAGTTGTTGAATTTGAGGGTTTGGATCTTGACGGGCTATTATGTGGACGTATTCGGTTATTGTGGGTTGCGGAGGGTTTGGATGTGCTGCTGGGGAGGGGGAAGGGGAAGCCCAAGCACAGCTTGAGCTGAGAAATAAGGAGAGAAGCAACATTGATGTTTGTTTTAGTTTGACCATTTTGAAATTATAGGATTTGCCAATGCCAGAATGGCTAAATGCAAAAAGTATGTAAAAGTTGAAACCGCCGGCGGGTGAATAAAGAAGATTAGAAGGGAGAAAAAAAAAGTCTAATGAGTGTAGAGAAAGTTGACGATCATGACTTCAGCCAGAAAGGCAAAATGGAAAAAAAGAAGAGAAGGGAAAGAAAAGAAACAAAACAGAGAACTGGAATCGAAAAGGATAAAAGAGAAAAGACTTATTAGACATGTGAGTTGGTGATTTTCTGGTACCCGTCTCAGATTACAACCCCAACAACGTCAACTTACACAATGCCTTTCACACATCACATTCACCAATCACACACACTGTCACTTTTTTTTGTCTGAACTTTCTTAACAAAAAGAGATAAAGTTCTTCTCGTCACTACAACCCTCCACACAATTAAGCATGCCAAGACACCCCCCGAATTGTAGCAGATCTCACCGGGTCACAACGGCACCGGCTGTGCACAGACTCACCGGAGCCGGGGTTCCAAACATTCAACAAGACGCGAGGAGGCACTTTATGCCTACCAAAGTCGAGATTTATTATAAATTCTCTTGTATTTTTCTGCAATCCGGGTACATAAGCGACTGTTGGTCAGGTAGTAGTCGGGAATGAAGCTATCCGAATAAATAATCAACAAGGGTTAGAGAGAAGACATAAAGTTTATAAAGAGTTTGGTTCGGCCCCAGATTCTTCAAGCAGGATACCCACTCACATTCACAGCCAAAGCCCCCTGAAAGTTCAACTTTGCTCAATTCAAATTCCATAGACTCAATACCCCTGTCGTATATATATACAACTCGAAAAAAAGTCAAGGCAACTAAACAAATAGCCCGAATCCAGCAAAAAGAGACTTTTTGTAAACCAAAGAAAAAAACATATCCATATTTAATTTTTCCCATGAAAGATTATTTCCGCTGACTTCGTGGCCTCGTTCGTCTGTGTATGATGTATATCCCTGGTTGCATGCTTGCGCCGAAAACAGAGATTATGAAAAAATAGAAAAAAATAGAAAAAAAGCCAAATAATAAAAGAAAAGAGAACGATCAAACATCATCCCCCCCCCTTCATTGTTCTCTCTTTTTCCCCCCGGCCGCTCTCCTCAACATTGCGATTTCTCTCGTCTTATTCTCTCGTCTTATCTTTACCCCTTTTAAACAGGCAACTTAAACTTCTCTCCCCTCATAACCTTGGTATAATAAATCCAAAAGAAATCACTGTACAGCACAGTCTGCACAATACCAGCAACAACAGCAATCGTATCAATCTTATGCGTCGGCTCGTTAAAGTACCTCCAAATCCAATTCGGGATATACAAGGCCCGATAGAGACCAAGCGCAAAGATATAATGAGCCGTCATTGCCTCTGCCTCTCCGGTCCGTTGAAGCATGAATAGCTGAGGTAGAATAGCTACCGCTTCTAGCCAGATTGAAAATGCCCAAAAGACTTCGAGGATTGTGTATTTGTATGGGAAGAGTAGGGCTAAAACGGCTGCGAATCCGAGGAGGTATTCGACGTGGAAGGTGTCGAGGTTGGGATCGTTGGTTGGCTTGTAGGCGCGGGCCATGAGGTAGATGATGTAGAGTTGTGAGGAGATGAAGAGGATTTTGAAGATGAAGTTGTAGGGGGAGCTTGTCCAAGGGAGGTCTGTGTTGTCGTCAGTAATCAGGAGGGTGTGTTTGGGATAGGATCGAGGGGGCGGAGGACAAACCAAGATATCTTGTGATGTAGACGAGGAGGTATAAAACTTGGGATTTGAATGAAATGCCGGAGCAGCTCTGTCATGACGAATTGGTCAGCTTTCCGCCTCTCAATGAATTCGTTTGCTTCCTAAAACTAACCTTCAATTGAACAATCTTGTGAAGCAGAATGAAAATTGATGCGAGATGGGAAAAGTCTCCTGTTTGTGGTTGTCGGCGCAAATCAGTCTATTGCCCCCTTATTTCCCCCCTCGGCAGAAAATGGTGATGCATACCCGCCACGCGGAAAAGATTGAGCGTCATTTTGATAATGTGTAAATCCCCAATCCAATTCTAGTTGTTCTGTTCGCGTCTTCTCTCAATCGTCTTTTGGAGTTTTCGAATGTATGTTTTTTGAAGCTAAGTAGCTCCCCTGTCGCAAACGGGCAGCAGTTGGTTGTTGGTTCTCTTGTCTCTCTCCGGACACCTTCGTTCTCGGCGGTAACCGTAATCCGTTTCGTTCAGCTCGTCCGCCCAACTCGGTCAGATTTTGTGTCGTAGTCAGAAAAAAAAACAAAAAAGGCACAGTTTGCTTGGTGACCAAACCAAAAATGATGTCGTTTGTTGGTTTTGCCCTTTTTTCCACAAAAAGAGGACACGATACGCGGTTTCGGGTAAGAAAATACTCTCTGATGGCTTAATCCCTGTTCACAGCACGGCAATGATGCACGCCTTAAACCCCGAAAAGTCTCCACATTGAACCAGATCTGGCCAATCACTGTTTGTATATTATGCAAGGGTGGTCCAATTAATGCAGGGCAGATAATCAGAGCTTTCTCAAGCTTTCTTTGTTTCAACTGAATCAAGTGCGAGACTCGTGGTATGGGATACATATCTTTGACCTGAGTGAGCTAGTTACCAATTAGTTCTGATCTGTTTCACTGCAGCAGTTGTGCGACTTTACTATTCGCCTTGCAAGCTTTGAAGCTTCAGACTAACACCCCCAGAGATAGTTGCACTGCGTGTAAGCTATGACACACTTTCAAGGACAATTAGCCGGCAGAAGATGCCACGACCGCATTCGGGTCTTTTCTGTTACAAACAATTATCTAATCACTCACAATAAGAAGCCCATTTTGATACAATTTTTATCCCATCAATTGATCCCCAAAATATCAAGTATTTGGTATATGCTTCCAAACTCCATAAACTCCATTTCTGACCGCCATATTTCATATCCACGCTCCAAAATCGTCATAAACTTGGCCACAAACGCCCTAAGATAGAAGATAACCTTTATACCAGTCTTGATTCGTTGCTCGTAAAAGGCAGACCACTTAATAACCTCCGGTTTGAGTGCATCGTCAATCATTAGGATAAGCTTGAAAGTGATCGTCTTAAGAATCGTCGTAGGAGGTATGCAATGGGTCAACAGATCGTAGATGTTCCTATAATCTCTTTGGCGATTTGTGCGATAAGGGACCTCCCAGTCTGGTGGTGGGATGGGGTATCTACTGTTAGTATAGCCAACCATTTTATTAGCTGAGAACCTTAACCCTTCAACTTCCAGATGGTCATTTGGAACAGCTCTTCCGAATTGTCAATTTCTTACTGTACGAAGTAGTCACAGCTCTGCACTTATGCAATAGAGTTGATTTCCGACATCAGCCAATATCTTGAACTCATGCTTGGGGCCTAACTGCGGCACAAATTGAAAAGTTCCGGATATCAATGCTTGAGGGGAAACCAATGGATATAAGCATCTTGCCATGCCCAAGATCCAATATCACAAGTCAAAGAAGCCCAGGAAGCGTTGTCCCCCCTGGACAAGGCACGCGATCACAAAAACCGTTGTGTTCTTGCATCTTGGCAAAGCGCCGCTCCCGAAGCTTACCTCGACGTCGAACTCTTGGCGTCACAGGATATCTTGACATTTTTCCCAAGTTTAGAATTCAGAAATCCTTCCAAAGTCAATGGCACCTCTTTTCTGGGTCTTTTTGGTCCATCCAAAAAGTCATGGACGGAAATAACAACCAACAGCAAAAGCACAATTCCCATCCGTCACAAGCATTCAGCAGGTCACACAACATACGGACATGATGAGTGATATAAACCCTTTTTTTTTCTTTTTCCCCCCCACAAGACCAGATATCAAAAGCTGACGTGGCCCTTGTGATGATAAATGGTGTGGATGATACCATTTTTTTCCTTCGGCCCATCTTCAACCTCCACTAGCGCAGCACACACACTTACCTCGTTCCAAAGTTTAAGCCGATAGCATCGGGGTCCCATAGTGGATTTGGTCTGAGAGGGGGGACGGGATGTTTCCCACACTGTTTTAAACGGACCGAGTTCCTCCATCCATCCTTCTCTGAAAAAATACCGGACTGAAAAAGAGCACGCGAGTGATTGAGGCTTTGTTAAGGAAAGGCCCACCAACCCCCAGCGAAGGCTTGCGCGTCATTCCGGAGATTGATCTTACTGTATTCATCGAACCGTACTTTTTTGCCCCAAGAACTGGGTTGACTTTCTTGGTTGCCGCAGTGCCATGGTGTGTGGGGGATGAAAACCGAGGGCCGGTCCGGGAACACGTCCCGTTGGTTGCTCCCACATACCGAGACTTGGCATACCGACTTCATCATGGGGGGCTGGAGGCGTTGCGGTCATGATGAATAACCGTTTGATAGATGCAGTGAAACACCGAAGCCGCCGCATTCAAGCCAGCCTATCAGCCACCGATTCGGAGGGGTCAGCTGGTTCGGGGCTTCTGGGCGTCGAATCCCTCCAAAGGTGGCGTTCTCCGGTTTACAACGTGAACGAAGCTCACAGTCCTCATTTGCACCATTGAGCATGATAAAAAACCGGCCGGTTTCTGGTATCTGCAGGGCAGATAGAGCTAACGGGTCCTCGGGCAGGTTTTGTGCTTTTAGATTCCCACCCTCTAGAGCCATGTCGATCACTTAAAAGGTCTGTTCCAATGTAGCCCATGCCGTCTCTCTACCGTGTACCTGGGTTCTGGAAATATCTTTACTTGGACTATGTTTCAGACTTTCCACGTGTAATTCGACATCACGTCAAACATTATGCAGATCATTCCACCATCTGAAGCTGAGAGATCCGCCCACAACTGGGTCACGTCCAAATCTTCGACCCGGGAACCTCCTTGCTCGGTATCCTAGAGTTTCCCCGGGACGCACGGGACGGACGGTGCAGCATCAAGGTATGGTGGGATGTTCCCTCCACGTAAGTTGGACCCCTGCGAGGGCCTTGGACGGACCTCGAGGGACCTGAATCTGTTCACGCTGGCTTGTGTCAGAGCTTATACCTTGGACCCCAAGTACACTGTACTTTGCTCGTTGAGATGATCTTGACCCGGCTTTTCCGCATATGTAGTGCCTCGTCCCTCTCTCTCATCCATTGTTTTTAGTTCTTTCATCCCGTTGCTGTCTGGTTACTTTGTTCAGACTGTCATGAACTCCTCCATGCTCCGGTTGCCCCGAGCTTTACCGACCCTTCCTTTCTGTTTAGTTCTCTTGATATCCTCACTTCTCCTCGGCGTAGCAGCTATATCTCGAACCTCCTCGTCAAACCCACCAAGACAGGAAAACTCGCCCCTGGGACGGTCCGGCTACCGCCCAGACTTTGACGAGAAGTACTTTCATGAAGCAGGCAACACACTCGAACTGAGCCACTATGACGGGCGCTACTTTCGTGGTGAAGTCCCCTATGAAGCCCACCGGGACGTCTTAACCCAGCTCATCCGCTCCTATCTGTCAGTAACAGCTTCTCTCGGCGCAGAAACTTGGTTGGCACACGGTACGCTTCTCGGCTGGTGGTGGAATGGCCACATAATGCCCTGGGACTACGACTTGGACGCACAAGTCAGCATCGCCACCCTCGATTTCATGTCACAAAACTTCAACGGGACGTTCCACGAATGGAAGTATGTTCTCGACTCTGAAGAGGACGCCGACAATGAAGCATACGGGGAAGGAGACGTCATAACCAAAACATACCTATTGGATGTCAACCCCAATTACATTGAAGTGGACAGGGGCCAGGGCAATAATGTGATTGACGCGCGGTGGATTGATGTCGATACGGGAATGTATGTCGATATTACGGCGTTGGTGGAACGGGACCCAAACACCATGCCTGGGGTATGGAGTTGCAAAAACTTTCACTATTACAGGACGAGAGATATTTGGCCTTTGAGGGATACGACATTTGAGGGTGTCGGGGCAAAGATACCGTTTGAGTTTGAGAATATTTTGATTGCAGAGTATGGACATAAAAGCATGGTTGTTACTGAATGGGAAGGGTGAGTTTTCTACCCAGTCAATCATAAGATTAGAAGAATACTGACAGTCGTGTGAAACACAAACAGACATCGCTGGTATCCGGATATTAAGGAATGGGTTAAGATAGGATGGAATGATACCGAGACGGAGAAGGTTCTCTGATATATGGGTTTGGGCGTTTTCTTGGTTTCTTTTGACAACCTTTTCTGGTCAGATGATCTGGATTTATTTTGTGTTTGTTTACTGTTTGGATTATCCTGACTTGCAGACAGCAAACTGTTTGTTCTTTCCTTTGGATCACATGCCTTCCGGTGGAGGTTGCCAGGCAGTGGCCTGTGAATCACTTCCGATTTCCGAATCATCTGAACCTGGATGTTGGAAGGACGGAAGATTTGATTTAATACTGTGTGACCACCCCCGACCAGTTGTGACTTCCCTCTATTCCACATCCAATTCATTCATCCCCATTCTTCTCTCCTTCGGCCTCCTCTTCCTCTTTCAACCTCCATCTCGCACCATCACTTCGTCCCTTTCATTTCATAATCTATCACAGCTCTCAACAATGAATTCACTCAACAACGTCTCCGGCACGATCAAGTGCAAGAATGGAGGCGAATTCAAAGGGAGAGATCACTTCTCCCAGAATGCCCTTCAAAAGTACGCCAAGGGTCTTCGCAACGGCACTGCTACCCGTCAGAACTCGGGAATCTCTTGCAGAGTGCATACCGCTGGCCAGAGCGAGGATTTCCAGTGCCAAGGTCCGTGTGGCATGTGGAAGGGCCGCGAGGGCTTCAGCAAGTCGACTCTCCGCAACGGCAAGAATGTAAGTTTCTAAAACCCTGTCCACATTCATCCTCATTGATTTGACACTCACTCATGTCATCTGTCTATTCAGTGGTGCCTTCTCTGCACCGATTGGCAGTTGCGCACCGAAGCCGGCGAGACTCTTCCTCCTCCCGGCAGCGATATTCCCGAAGCAGAGCGGGAGCGACTCCGTCTAAATAACAGCGAGACCACCTATGAGGAGTCTCAGGATTACGAGAACGATACTGCCTCTATGGTGTCTACTGCTGGAACCATGGGAATCGGCTCCTCCACTGCTGATTACAATCACCTGGCCAACAGCCACCTGCTTCCTTCTGGGAATGAGACCGGCCGGCTTCAGGCTAGAGGTCCTATTCCGTACATCTCCTTTGGTCCCGAGGGTCAGCGTGTTGAGAGGCTTCGCGAGCTTTCCGTAGTGTCTACCCAGCCCAGCACCAGTGCCACTGCAACTTCGTCTAAGACTCCCAAACCCCCTACCACCATCGACGATCTCGAGATCAAGGTTGGCAAATCTGGTTGGGCGAAGCCTGTAAGTATTTTTTGACTTTCGTCTGTCTGTTCTAGTCACTGACTTCTTTTTCAGTCCACTCGTAAGCAACAATTTTCGATGCCGGAGTATATGGAGAAGGGATTCACCGAGAATGGCTTCAACGATTTGGAGGGAGACTCTGATGACGAGCTTTGAGTTTGAGGGGTTGGTAAAGTGTTGAGCAAGGGATTTTGGTTTGGACGGTTTTGTCTAATTTTGAGAAGAGAAAAGAAGGTTCTAGGTCCTATTAGAGCCATGAGATTTCATGAAGGCTTAATTAGGTAGCAACTAAAATACACCTGGGCTTTGTTATTGACATCTGTGTGCCCCCATCTATGTGACTGACCTGACATACGGTAGTATATAGGTGCTCGAATTACTTGTCAGCTTCGCAATGATATAATTTTCATTCAATAATAATGATGATGTTGTTATGCTTATTCCATACCATAACATGTGAGAAAAGAAAGAAAGAGAAAAAGAAAAAATACAAAAACTCTGATATGATGATGATGATGCTTTGATGCTTTGCCACACACACTTCCTTCCCCCCCTTCCGCGTTGTCCAGCAAACTCGAAAAAACAGACAAGATGATAATATGGTTGTCTAAAAAAGTAGTTTACTCCTTAATTGTTGCCCCTTTTTACTCCCTTAATCAACAACATTTCATTACCGGTAAAAAAAAATTATTACAGTTTGCTTTTTTTGTTCAGTTCTCAAACTGTTTCCTCAACTCGTTCCATTTTTGCTTGAGGGTCTCGTGTTGTGAGTTGACCTATTGAGAGATTAAAGTTAGTATCCAAGATGGTATGTGTGATTGGAAGAAAAGAAAGGGGAAAAAGTTACCTCTGCATATTTCAACTTGGTCTGCACCAACTCCTCCTCCAAATCCTTCAATTCACTTTCCAAACTCTCATTCTCCTCATGCACCTTGGCGTTCCTCTTCATGAGATCGTCTCGCTCAAGCTGCCATGTAGCCTCAATCTCAAGCGGTTGCTGCTCAATAACAATTCTCAACTCCTTGACTTGGCCCTTCAGACTCTCATTCTCGTCCTTGAGCTCTTCATTTTCCACTTTGGTTTTGACCAGGTCCGTCGCCAACTCTGCTTGCTCCTTATCAACAGCCTCAATACGCTCTTCCAGCCTGCGCACCCTGGCGGCGTAGCTGGCATTTGAAGCCTTCAGGCTCTCCAACTCAGCCTCGCGCTCCTTCTCCGCTCTGGTCTTCTCCTCCCACTCAACCTGATAACTCTTGAGCATCTCGGGTGTGATCTTGACGTCGCAGGCGTCACGGACAAATTGGTCGGCACGATAGACTTCCTTATCTAGGTTGCTGGAGCTGCTACCAAAGAAGCCGTTTTCAAGAAGAGAATTAGATGAAGGGGTGGCGTCGATGTAAACGTCGAATAGGCGGTCCTTGAGGAAATTGGTGAGCTGGGCCATATCTGAAAGCGCGAGCAGACTGGCAACGTTCTTTTGCATGAGAACGATACCAAACTTGAGAATGGCGGAAAGGCCTTCAGAAAGGATAAGATCGTAGATTCGGAGGACGAGCTGAAGTGGGAATCTGTAGGCGAACAGGGTCAAAAACCACTGAGTGGCATAAAGATGGGACGAGATGTGACGTCTTTTAAGGTGGCAGTAGAGAGCTGGCTCAAAATCTTCGAGAAGACGCTCAAACTGATAGAGACGGAGGTGGAGTCCGGGCATGTCCTGAATAAAGAGATCACGAAGCTGGTACTGGTTCATTAGTCGAACCAACAGGCAGAAAGCTTCCTCTTCTGGCATGTTGAAGAGAAGAGGCATAATAAGAAAATTCATGCCTTGGGCGTAGCCGACAGCCTCGTCGAACAATGCGTAAGCCTTGCACACGCCGAAGAGGCCCTCTTGAAGCCCTGCGGCAGCGGCAAACTTGGAATAGCTTGTTCTGGCACCGAGATCTCTCCTAATAACCTTTTCCAGCTTCTGCAACATGGCCAGATCCTCCTTGTCCTTCTTTTTGCGCTCTGCTGCGGCTGCGGCTTGAGCTTTGATAGAGTCGGAGTCGGTGGGAGAAGGAGCGCCCGAGGAACCGGACCTCTCTGAGCTGACCGAAGACGCAGAAGACAGCGATTCCTTGGTGCTGCCATTGATTCCTGAACCAACCGAGGTGCTGTTGATTTCCTTGTCTGTTCCTCTGGCGACAAGCTCCCGGTAGACCACCTCCAGATCCTCGTTCTTGCTCTGAGCCAATACCTGCCAAATAACGCCGCGGATGGCACTTGGAATGCCGGTAGCAATGGCCTTGTTCAGTTCCTCAGCGCTTGTCCGGGCAACGGCGGCAGGGCCCTCGTTGACGACAGCCTGCCAGAGATCCCAATCTACTGGCGTGTCCGCAAGGGATGAAGGCCCTGCCATCACACCCGACACAGTTCCCGGGGCAAGGTTTCTGTTGGGAGATTGCGGCAATGGTGATGGCGGAGGCTGCACAGCGAGAACCCCATCGCCGTTCTCGCTCACCTCGCCATCCTCCCCAATTGCAAGTGCTTCGTCTCTCATGCGCAGCGCCTTGAAGCGATCTTTAAGACTGTTTCGTGTTGTGCTAGACCCGTCCCGCTCCTCATCCAGCTTGCTCAACATCATCTCCGGATTGCTAGTCAGGGTGGCAACTGAGCTAGCTGTGTTTCTTCTCGTCGACGGAGCCGGTGCTACAGGAGCGGGGTCTTTCGAAGAGCTTCTCGAGAGCCAGGAAAACGGGCTATTAAATTTCCGACCGGTCGGTGCTGGGGGAGGTGGCGCGGGTGCGGTAGCAGGCAAGGGTGATGTTGGGGGTAGGGTTGTAGCGGCTGCGGTGGTGGGAGGGCTCTTTGACCGCGAGTCGCCGGCTGAGGGAGACCATGGCAATGGTGGCAAAGCGTTTGATAGGCTGCTAAATGACATTGTTTTGGCAGTGTGTTCTTTGCCGGCGGATTTCTCTGTAGTCATTGAGTCAGTGCTCCCTGCCACGGGAGCTTCAGGTAATGGGGAAGCTAGCTGACCTTGCATAGTAGCAACCGTTGGGGTTGCGTCGTCGTCGAGGCTCACGTTATCGAGAGAACCGGCCGAGGCATTCGAGAGACGTCTTGGTACTTTCTGATCGAGAGTTGGTTTTTCCTCTTCCCCTACTGCGGCAGCCCCTGTGGTAGTGATCTGAAGTTCTGCCTTGGGAGCGCCGTTGGCAACCGGCGACAGTTGTGGTGTCTCATTTTCATAATCCGACTCGATTTGGTCCTCGACAGATAACCTTTTTACAGGACGTTGTCGTTTGGTCAACGAGCGCACCGATCCGGTTTCGACAGCATCTTCAAAGGTGTCCTGTTGACGCATGGTTGAAAAGTTAGTTGCCTGCTGCGGTTGTGCGTTGTGCGACCGTGCCATCGGCAGCAGACATGCTGCAATGGCGAGAATAAACGCACCTCGTCCTTGTCAGAATCATCCCTCGATGCCGGCCTCTCCTCTTCTTTCTTTTCTTGCTCTTTCTCCCTGGTATCAACCGGGGCTTCTGCTGGCTTCTGCTCTTCCACCTTCACTGGAGATGTTACAGTCTCCTCCACCTTTACAGCTGTCTCTTCACTTGGGGCAGACATGGCGTCTCTTCCGGGTATCTATCTCCTGTTTTATATCCCCCTCGTGTCCTCTCCTTCGCCGTTGTCGTCGCCCAGGCGGTGTGATGTGATATCTGAATATTCGGTCGATGCTCACGAGGACAGTGTCGTTGGAATTTAGCCAATAGCCTGGAACTCGATCGACAAGGTTGCGGATTGGGTCTATTTTCCTCAGGGTTGCTGCTGCAGATCTAATGCAATGCAGCTGCAGGTATCTGAAAAAAATGACAAAAAATTTTGGTGGAAGGGAGTGGTTGTTTGTGTCTCCCGTGCTCTCCTTTCCCTTTTCCCTTTTCCAATTCAAGAATCGCTAAAATCAACTGGGGGGGAAGTTAAGCGCAATGTGTGGATCTGGGAGGGATTCCCGGGGCCTGGGCCAACAGGGGATTGTGCACTAAATAATCCACCACCGTCATCTCACGGTAATGTCCCACGTTCACAAAGTCCAATATACATATTTTAAAAAATATATTTGGTTCCAGGTAACCGGTAACGAGAATCAGATCCGTCGTTCCATACCAAATTTCAATCACCTTTGGGCTGTGGAATAATAAGTGGTAATGTTATAATATATCTTGTCCAAAAAAGAACACATTTCAACTGTCAATATGGAGACCCATTTGATTACGTTTAAGCGTGGAACAAAAAAGGAAGGGAAAGAAGGGACTTGCATGAATATGAAACGAAACGCAAGCAAGGATTAAGCTGCTGTTGAAAAAGAAACTCGGGCGGTACCTCCCCCTATCAGCTAAGCTTGACACAATTTGGGATAATTTTGGTGTGTGCCAAGCCAGATGCAAGGTACCACCAAAGTAGCGCTGCCCCGCAATCATCAGCTCTCTCCTTTGCCAATCCCTATCATCCATCACCTCTTCGACCGGGCCGCCTGCGGCTCTTCAACGCCATTTTATCGGTCGATCTTTTGAAAAGATGATAGACCCCACCAAATCATTGCCAGTGTTCGTCTGATGTTTTTGAAGTTTGTAATTTTTTTTTTAATTTTCTTCTTTCTGGGAAAGATATCACAGCCCGCAATCCGCAGATTGCCGTATATAGTGTATATCAACCGCTTCGGGATTTGCAAGTCCAGAATCTCGGAGCCAACTCGGATTATCCGCGGAACTCAATTGCGTTATAGAGTTGTGGATAAAAAAGCCACTGCTGTTGGATCTAAGCCCCAGCAGGCGATCGATGATTCCGATAGTTCGGTTCTTCTAGAAAAAAAGGGTTTGATGAGACCTCGGGGTCCCCTTATTGATGGTAAAATTGGGCAAACCCAGCACGGATTTTTAGCTGTTAGTGAGGGTAGTAGAGAGGATCGTTTGCCATATCAAAAATAGAGTTCACTAACAGTGGAGTCTTCACTCTGAGAGAGAATTGATTTTCTCCACGTATTTAACATGAACATCGATCCCATGGACGGAAAAGGAGGTTAAAAGAAAATCTTTACTTGATGACGCCTATGCAAAATTATGCACAATATCCTGATGACTGAATACCCACCTGAGCTTCTCTTGCCCGCGAGAAAGCATCAAATAGTAAGTTAGATACCACACAGGCAAACGGGCTGTTAATCAGGACAGTATGATGCAGCCATATAACAGTTGAAAAATATGACTGTTAGGGATATCAACCAGATTTTGACTGAAAGCAAATTGTCACAGACTCGCTGAAGAAATACAAGGGAAGGAGGGGGAAAAAATCCTAAAGAGCAAAAAGGAAAACGAAAACGAAACAATGGCCAACAGTAGCTATGCAGCTGACTATACTGATGACAACTAAGACACAATAACACAGGGGAAATTTTCTAGTCTGTTGTACACGTACCACGTAAGATACTTTGCTTACTCTTGGTTTCTTGTTTTCCTTCTTGTAATTACACCTGGTCTGGTTGTTCTGAGTTGGATAATTATATGCGGCAACCTTTTTAGACCGCAATCCTGTCTTAGCGTTTTTGTCTACCAGAGAAGCATGGAACAGAATTGACCAAGTGACTCTGATATATACTTTATGTTGATCAACTTTGGTCTAAGTTAAAGGTACATAACTACTCAGCATCGCGACGAGTTGTATATTGAAGCGCGGGAGCAGTTGATTTTGACAACCAGGGTTCACAATGACCAAGCGGGATAATGGTGTATCTGGAGGAGTTGTCTCCTGGCATAGTAGTTGTCTCCTGGCATAGTAGTTGTCTCCTGGCATAGTAGTTGTCTCCTGGCATAGTAGTCGTATCCTTCCGTAGTGAAACCACAAGGAAACGAATTCATGTCTAAGAGTGGGTATTAATGTTGCCAAAGCAAGTATATCTCGTCCAAATCTGTGTCAGTAGGACTAGATGACGATGTGAATGGGAGGCAGAAAAACAAAACAAAAAGAAGAACTTCTCTTGAGCTTAACTCTAGCGACTGACTGCTTTCTGGGCACATGAATAGCATGTTGTTGTTAGGTTTGAAGGGAGAGAACAGTCTCCATGATTGCGGGCGAGCTGCGCTGAGGAAAGGTGAGTGTTGTAAGAACAGAAGTATATTTGTAGTTGTGTTTATGTGCCTATTGTCATTCACAGGTGTTGCTATGGTCCCTCACCGGCTGTTTGATCGATGCGAGATTTAATATGACTTGCCATACAGGCTGGAAGTACGTGGAGACGGCCTTGTAGGTGTCCTCGTAATAAGCGATTTCTCCGTGACGTTTTTAAACCCAGGCAAGCCGTCGATCAGAAAAATAATAAGTATAGACCGAACCTAGATAAATCCGGGAGGGAGGCATAATTATCGCTGAAGAGGGCACTCACAAAAATAAAATAAACATCCTAGACTGATTCCCTTATCCTGTAGCGTGGTAGGATCAGCCTTTAGACAACTCAGTTTATGTTGCCTTTGCTTTCATCTCTGGTATATAAAAACGATTTCTTCCTAGATCGAGGTCTCGAAGCATCGTAGTCACCAGTCGATGCTGGTCAAACTTGATGTATACAACTCTAACCGTAGAGGTAGCGAGTGTACCGGCATAAGAAAATCCAGAACCAGCCCATGAACTCATGACATCTGAAGAAAACCGGTGATTCCAGTATGAGAATGCCGTGGTTGTATGTCGATCATATTATAGATATATTCACATGTTTGCATTGGTAATGTCTCTCATGGCCTCCAGATTTCGGTCTCCTGTTATATTGAGACGGATAACTTGAGCAGCAACGGATAATCGGCCCCGATAAGCATATGTGCATACGTAACGTGTGACAGTTCATTGACAGCAACATCTCTTGCATTGTAGTACTGTGTGGTCGCGAATATGGTCTACGCCTCACCCACATAAATTAATGATATCATCCCAATAAACAGTACCAGATTCCAGAAGCCTCCTCAATCAAATTTACAAGCCAATGAGCATCAAAGATAGGCACGTGTGGCCATCTGTGTATAGGCGTGTATGCTTTCTTCCAAATATTAATCTCTCCTGTCGCTTTGACCTCCGTCCTTCTGATGGATCATCCCACATATTCAGCCCCAAAACCTGCCTGCCTTGAAGAGAGATTGGTCATAAACAGAAAAGAACAGGGCCAAGAGACTGACAGGTCACTTTAAGCAGCCCTTATCAACCTGTTTTTGAACTGGGGTGGCCAAATATGGGGGTCACAATCCCCAAGCCTCGTGATCGTTGGCCTCCGAAAATAATGTATATGCAATTCGGTACCAAGAATTTTATACATGCCGATAAAGGAGGAAGAGATGGTTTAGGTGAGAAAGAGAAAAAAAGAAAAAAAGAATTCCTAGTCGCACGTGGCTCTTACGGACATACTAGATGAAACATGTGCATCATCCACTTGTGGGGGTGGGAAGCCAGGGGCTGCTAGACCACCTCTCGGAAGGGTTTCCCATTCTCTCCACCTTACACGTACTTCATTTGCTTGATGGTACCGAAGCTTCAGGGAACTGGAAACAGCTGTCAGAAGAACACAACCGAACAGTTTTACCCATCTAAGGTATGTATGAGTGATCGGGTGCGCAGCGCTCGAGCAAAAACGTGTTTATGCAAAGAATTGCAGATCGACGGTTGCTCATCCGAATTCGGCAATCGTGTTTTGGAAATCGACGGAAACGATGTAGCCCTCGTATTTTGCAGACAGGCGAGGGCCGGCAACAGTATAAGGGGAATTGACACCACGAGCGGAATGGTGGACTTCCTCCCACTTCTTTTCCCCACGCTCACATGGCCCCAAAAGGAGTGTAGCAGCGGCTCGATAAACAGCCCCCAGTTTTCAAGCTCGTCCCAAGCTCATTCCAACTTTGGGTCAGGTTGGGGGAAGCATTATCGTGGATAGTGGATGAGCAGTCGATGTCACGGCATCCCCAGAAACGTTGATTCAGACGGCCGAACGCATAAGACATGAGCGGAGTCGAGGGTGGTCTGGCCCGTCATACTAGGTAGGGTCTAATCCTCTTGTATGCACCGTGACTGGGGAGTTTCCATCCCGGAGATGTTGATGCGCGACATTCCTAGTCCTCCGCAGCTCCCTGCTTGCTCTGTCAAGGCAGGTCGAGCCAAGGACCTTAGCCGGCCGCGGCGGCCGCCTTGCAGACCTGGGGCGTGTCTGCCATATCTGGCTGCATCTCGATGGCATAACCGGTACAGATAGAGCCCGAAGCGCCCACACCACCATGTGGTGCGCTGAGGCTTAAAGAACGGCCTTAGCAGACGCTTTAATATCTAGGATCGAAACATCACCCACGTTGTCTTGACCCGTCACCTGAGCGATGGCAGGGTTGTAACCCCTCTCTGGGTTGATCATGATGCCGCTTCAGTCCAAGGATGGACGGTTCCGCAATCATCAGATTATAGGTTTATCCGTGCGTTGCCATGCCCAAGACATACAGACACCCCTCCATCGGACAATGAGGTCGACCAGTCATCCTCCAAGATAGGTAACTGTCCAATCCCGTTGATCAGAACCGGAGGGAGATGGCATGCTACCTGCATGTTTGACACCTCCCGCATGGCGGCCGTGTGTTGTGTCAGAATGGATACCATCATAGCCAAGAAAAGACATTGTCCCCCTCAATATCCTCCCTCAGAGAAGGGTGTGCTCGCTTAGGCTTCCTCATGAAGGTGTCATGTGGGGGAACAGCAGGCGATTCTTTGCACATAAAGAGCAGGACATCGCCGGCTGCTTTTCTCCATACAAAGAAACCAAGTTCCGTCCTGATCAAGCCACAACACCAGTCAAATCCAGCCATATCATAGCCAGGTTTCTAAAAAAAATCTTGGTTAGCTTTCTTTCTCCTCGTTATTAGCCACGATCGGGGAACCAACCTTTGGGGCCATCCTCTGCATATATCCAGAGTCCAGAAAAAGCCGGCACAGGCACATTTTGCCTCTCAAAGTATGTTGCATAATGTCCAAAGTGCGGGGTGACGTTGGGCTAATGGGATAACCAAGATTGCAGCAATGCTACAAATGCATCCACGTTTCTCTGGCCGGAGCCACGGAAAGCCTCATCCGCCCCCGCCGCCTGAACCCCCGACGCCTAATCCTCCAGAGCCTATCTGAAGACAGGACTCACAGTCAACGAGTTCCACGAAGACCGAGGTTTAAAGTGAGCTTGACGAATCCTTGCTACGAAACCATGACCTGTCAATTCTCATGATCGACGTCGGTTCGGGCCGCAATCGACCTATGCCGGCAAATGACGAAACGGCATTCTTTCAATCGTTGCTGATTCATTTTCTATCTCGGTAGTTGGGCCGAGCTTGATGGGGTGCTCAAGGGTTTCAAGGTCATTCGATTTTCGCAGTCGTTTTGATAAGCGAAGGAGGTGCAGGCAGGTTGTGGAAATAGACGGGGCACGTATACGAGCAATATCGTCCTGTCATATAGATTGTCCAATTTGTAATTGTGTAAGTTTAGCAAGTGAGGAATGTTAATTGAAGCAAATTTCTTCTCCTCCAACCGCATCTCTAACTGTGAGCGATGATGAATGACGCCAGGTCGTCTTCCTTGAGCATAATGATTTGTTTATTTGCGAGGGTCGTGTTAACAGAAGTCGTGCCGTTCATGAAGGCGCACCATAATTTTTGCAATACGTTGTTGTTGGTTGGAAGGACGAGGTTCCTAGTTTCCCGGTCTCGAGGCGTGCTGGTGACGAGGAGACGCTCGGCGTTGGAGAAGCGGTCAATGATTGAAAACAAAGTACCGAAGATGTGATCAGACTCGAATATACTGAGATGAATCTCTTCAAAGGCGCATGCAATGTGTCGAACGCGAGATGTGTCATCTTTGCGGAAAAAGTATACCATGGGCGAGTTGAATCCGTGTTGATCTCCGGGTTCCAAGTCTCCTAGCAATAGCAACGTGTCAAGCTTAAAATTGAACCAAACCCGAGCATCCTTGCGTGTTGGCATCACGCCAGACTCGGCTGCAGCGAGCCGTGGTGGAGTTTTCCACGAGAATGTTGGCTGATAATGACGAAGAGCGAGGGTTCGGGCCTCGTGGTTGACCTGAAGCAGAACGGGCGTGAAGGGTTTCTTTGAGCGGCGGGACACCTGAGCACGCTTTTCATCCTTGGTCGATGGTTCCATACTGGCTACTGCCACGATTCGAGGTTGAATGAGGCATTCCCAGATGCTGAGACGGAGCTCCGAGGGAAGTGCACCAAAACATGTGAATGATGCCTCACTGTTGTCAAGTCCATTTGGGAGATCCAGGCCATCATGAACAACTTGGAATTCGAGCCAAAATGGAACTTTTTCCTCGTCTTGGTGCAGCCAGGATCGAAACATGATGATGATCAAGGAGTTGGGAAGTTCCAATTTGGAGATGTTCGGGTCGAAATTGACTCCGACATCTTGAAAAAGCCACAAAAGCTTTTTGGATGGTCTGATGGCTAACGATGTTTGGACTTTGGGAGAAGATGATCAAGTTAAGCGATCATCCCAATTGTTGTATGATTGCCCTTTGGGGATGTTTATTCCTTAACAATTGTTGCTTTACGGTTTGATTATCCCTGCGTCTCGAAAAAGCTTATTCGCACACATGTCCGGCATCCTTGGCCCAGTTGTAATCTTATCAATCGCAACTGAAACACCATGATAAGTTATGACAGATGAAAATGGGGAGGTGCAATTTTCGAACTCTATCCCTAGAGTAATTGTTCTCTGAGAAGGGTCCGGACTCGGAGCGCCAGAACAGTGGTTCCTCAGCTCTCCGAGGATCCCGTTGCCAAAAGAGATTATGCAGATTATTTCATCCGAACAGTCAGGGTGCGTGTCGAAAGCCTCAACTCCACCAACAGCATAAACAGCGATGATCCAGGTGGCAGATCAACGACAACTGACTCTCGCATTTCCCGGGGTCCTTTGATCCGAGCGATTTTATAATCCTCCGACCGAGTTCTCCGAGGTCACCGAATATAAGAGGTTCTAGAGGTAGAAAGAGTTGCGAAGGTTCTTGAAAGGGATATGATTATAGTTATGGTACTCCGTAAATGGCCCGTGTTTGGGATGTTGCTGTTGCTGCACGCTTATCCCTCACTCTCTACATAGGAAAAGACCTTCCAATCACCTTCTCGAGAATTCTGCTTGTAACTTTGAAGGACCATTTGTAACGTCAGACAGCGAGTGGATCGTATCCGTTCGGCCGGGAGATGCTTGGGAGTTCTGCGGGGCAACCTTGGCACATCTCACTGCCGCCTGCCATTTTAAGTCATTTTCACATGCTCTTTTCCAACGATTTCCATTACCCAAAAATCCATCCCCGTCTTATTTCAAATGTCTTTTATCTAACGGTTATTCTGCCTGGAAATGGCAGATGAATGGGAACACAGGCAAATATGTCTCGCGTCACACCTTTGGATATCCATGATAATAGTATAATATGATCCAAAGATTGAAAAAAAAGACAAAGAACCGACTCCCAGGTTCTCGTCACTGAGAACGACATGGTGGGGTCTTCTGAAAAGCTGGAGAGAAGGTAACCCAAGCATTCTTGGCACAGAATACCCCACGAATCTTCAAGTTTCCCCACTGAGAAAATAGCGTGGATTGCCTGGTCACACCCAGGAACAACGCCTCGATTCCCTGCCCAATCTGGAAGCGAAAGAACATTCCTCTGGTCCGAAGACAGACCAACCTTGACGAACACTTGCTTTTCGGCTGATCGCCATTTCACTTGACTTCGCTCCGCGAACAGGGCACGAGAAGGAAAGAGGGGCACATTCACAGAACCGACAGAAGAGTGGACGTTAGGAGAGAAACTGTCGTCTCTCGAGCGTTCCATTTGCCAATTCTTTGGTGCGGGGACATCCAACGTCATTGCCGTTCACTCAGTGACGTCCCGCCGTCCCGTCATCCAAGCCCAGCCCCGGCCCCTTTTCAATCGTGCCCCGCGTCTCCAGCTTGTGACGCAGGTCATCCATCCCAAGACACCCAAGACATCGCAAATCAGTGTCGTCGAGGGGGGAGGGGAAAAGGGCACAACGGGCTGGCATTGGCCCTGTGGTTATGTGAGCTTTAACCGAAACAATTTGGGCAGATGACCCCTTTTTTATCATCGAATTTCCTCACTAACAGGCATCCATGGTAAATCAAGAGACGACCGGGTTGATCACGGGAACTTGACGACAGGTATCCAGTCTTGAACGGCGTGAAACAAAGCCATTTACCTTCGCTCCATGCGCCCCCCCATCTTCCTCCTCTGAATCTCCATCCTTTGTCCCGTGTTCGAGTTTATACCACAAGGACCTACCCACGTACACAAAACACGATTTTAATTTCTCTCGGCTACACTTCCGACCCGCTCGTCTTTTCTGGGTATGTCGCATTTATCTCTACTCCATACATACACATCCCTCTTTTAGCCCTTTAGTCCGTACACGAGGAGGGTCAATATGAGCCCTCGGGCATACGGAGGGAGCCTCACCAAGCCTTCAGTGGGAGGCAGTGTCCAATCATCTCAAACTCCCCGCCCAAAGCAGAACCATATGCTTTTCTCATTCTCATCCGTTCGACTCCCATTCTCAGTGTTAGTCACTTATAGCGCAAGGACCCCCATGTCCCATGTTTAGGTAGTCCCACATGCACATGGCAGCCATGGGAACCGGGAACCCTTTGCTCAACTTTATCTTTCCCTATAATCCCGAGACGTCCCGGCCAGCGACCGATGACCGGTGTCTTGTCTCCATAATACTCATCATATAAAGTGATTCTTTTTTACATTTCAAGTGGAATGCCATCCTACTGTCTTCAAGACTGCCATTACTTCTACCGCACTGCCCTCCGCGGACTCAACATCAGCACTCACGTCTCACCTCTCTACGCTTGACTTGGACCTGCACGCATATCTACACCAACTGACGAGAATGCCTTCACAAGTCCGAATCTTCACTTCACCGAAAGCATTTGGTGAAACCCTCGCCCTTCCACTACGGGGAGGAGACCCACCCAAATCACAACCAGAAGTTCATTTGGATAATCCAAGACCTACCATCAGCTCAACACTGAAAGCTCGCCAGTACAGCATGGCATCTTACCGAGAGGAGAAGCCCAAGGGAGGTGTTACTTTTGCTCAGCAAGACAAGCTTCCCACCCTTCCGATCCCAGATCTGGAAAGGACCTGTGAGAGATACCTGGCCGCCCTCAAGCCGCTCCAGGGTCCAAGGGAACACGCAGAAACGAAAAACGCCGTCCAAGAGTTTTTGAGAAATGAGGGGCCAGAGCTGAATGAGAAGCTGAAGAAGTATGCGGAGGGCAAGTCAAGCTACATTGAACAGTTCTGTAAGTCTAGTTTACCGTTCCTACCATGTTGCGTCAAAGCTAACAGGCAACCAAGGGTACGATTCATACCTGAACTTTGATAACCCTGTCGTCCTCAACTTGAATCCTTTCTTCTTGCTCGAGGATGATCCCACACCTGCCAGAAACAACCAGGTGACTCGTGCGGCGTCTCTGATTGTGTCGGCCTTGGAGTTTGTGCGGGCGGTCCGCAGGGAAGAGCTGCCCCCAGATACTGTCAAGGGAACACCTCTTTGCATGCACCAATACTCGCGACTGTTCGGCACTGCGCGCGTCCCAACTGATGCAGGCTGTCAGATCGAGCAGGACCCAGACTCGAAGCACCTCGTTGTCATGTGCCATGGACAATTTTATTGGTTTGACGTGCTGGATGATAACTCGGATTTGATCATGACTGAGAAGGACATTGCCATCAATCTGCAGACCATTTTGGACGATGCCGCGCAAACGCCCATCCAGGAAGCCGCAAAGGGAGCCTTGGGTGTTCTGAGCACGGAGAATCGCAAGGTTTGGTCAGGACTGAGAGACGTTCTGACCAGGGAGCCAGGTTCCAACAACGCTGACTGCTTGAGCATCGTGGACACTGGCCTCTTCGTCGTTTGCCTTGACTACACAGAGTCAACAACGGCGGCGGCTCTCTGCAAGAACATGCTTTGCGGCACGAGCGAGATCGAGAAGGGTGTCCAGATTGGCACTTGCACAAACAGATGGTACGACAAGCTTCAGATCATTGTCTGCAAGAACGGGAGCGCGGGTATCAACTTTGAGCACACCGGTGTTGATGGACACACTGTCCTGCGCTTCGCTAGCGACGTTTACACCGACACCATCTTGCGCTTCGCCAGGACGATCAACGGCAAAGCACCTACCCTCTGGGCCTCAACGAGCCCTGATCCTTCCAAGCGTGACCCCGAAAGCTTCGGCGACGTCAGCACAACTCCTCACAAGCTCGAGTGGGACATGATTCCCGAGTTGCGCATCGCGGTCCGGTTTGCGGAGACGAGACTTGCAGACCTTATTCAACAGAACGAGTTTGAGTGTCTTGACTTTGGCGCCTACGGAAAGAACTTTATCACTTCGATGGGTTTCTCCCCTGACGCCTTTGTGCAAATGGCCTTCCAGGCAGCCTACTACGGCCTTTACGGACGGGTCGAGTGCACCTACGAGCCAGCAATGACCAAGATGTTCCATCACGGGCGAACGGAAGCCATCCGCACCGTCTCGGAAGAGGCAGCCAATTTTGTCCAGACATTCTGGGCTGACAACCCGGCTGAGCAAAAGATTGAGGCTCTTCGCCAGGCCTGCCAGCGACATGTCACCAACACCAGGGATTGCGCCAAGGCTCAAGGCTGTGACAGACATCTTTATGCACTCTTTTGTCTGTGGCAACGCCTGGTGGATGCGGATGTTTCCAGCAATGACGGGTACTCGAGCCCCGTTGACGGCATGTCGGATGGCAGCTTTGGAAGCTCTCCTAACCACTCGTCTGAATATCTCGTTGATGGCAACGGACACAACTCTCACACGGCGGTTTCATCCTCTACTTCGGCTGCTCGTGGACGCAGCAGCAGCAACGGATCCCGCAGCAGCAGCAAACTCGAGAAGCAGCACAGTCTTCCATTGATCTTTGCTGATTCCGGTTGGGACAAGCTGAACACGACCATTCTGTCTACCTCCAACTGTGGCAATCCTTGCCTTAGACACTTTGGTTTCGGGCCGGTTTCTGGTGATGGGTTCGGAATTGGGTACATCATCAAGGATGAGACCATTTCCATCTGCGTTTCCTCCAAGCACAGACAGACCCGGCGGTTCGTGGATACCTTGGAGAGTTACTTGCTTGAGGTTAGGAGAATCTTGAGGATAATTGGGAACAACAAGGGGCCGGGGATCAAACATTCGAGAGCCAGAGAGGTTGATGACGCAAAGGTTGGGGTTAAGCCCAAACTTACACATCAGCACTCGTCTAGTCGGCATAAGCTGAGGGGAAGGTTGATCACTGGCGGGTTGCCAAACGGTGGACAAAGGGGTATGAATGGGAGCATCTCGCCCACGGATGATAGTAATGGCAGTTTGATGATGAGTGAGGATGATGAGTTGGGTGGATGTAAGTTTTTTTGGTCTTCAAAACAAATTTGGAATGTGTTTGCTAACGGATGATAACAGATGGCTTCTTCGATGCGGGTATGTTGTTGCAGGCTCTAAAGGCCAGACATGATGGGTATGAGAATGGAGAAACGGCTAATGGTCATGAACGGTCGAATACACATGCGAGAAGGAGGGAAATTGGAAAGAGGTTGAGATTGGCTGATTATTAGGTCCTTTGTTTTGGATAACCTATTATTGTATTCGTTTCTTGTGTTTTCGTATCCTTTTTTTTTCGATACCCTTGAGATATATATCAGTAGTATGTACTATGTATTGGTGTTAAAGGTCGTTTGGGGCTCTGCCTCGGCACGTTACAAGACGCATGACGTTTTTTTAACCTCGTTTGGAAAACTACTCGACTCTGATAGGTCAATTTCGAGAAAGAAGCGTTGTTACCTCCGAGCATCCGTAGCATGGGGGGAGGAGACCCGCCCCCGCATAAACCCCGTTCCACTTTCGACTTCAAAAGACGAAAAACCTCTCAAGTTCCAAGAAGACAGATGTGGATTCTTTTTTTATCTTTGAACAAAAGATGTCTTGGAAGTTGGAGTAAGATGTGGAGACTTGTTCTTTTAATTCAAAACAAAAGAATGAGGGGAAGGGGATGATGAATGATGAACATGACAGAAATCGCGCTGGTGGTTACACTTGATTTAAATGGTCAGATGTTTAGTTTAAAGGTTTAAAGGATAAACACATGTGAGATATGATTGATTATATGTAAGAATGGATGGATGGCTTACTTTATTATGGAGCAATTCGGGCTGTGTGTGTAATTGTTTCCATGTGACTGAATGACCAAGGTCCAAACAAAGACAGACAGACAGACAGACCAGGGGCAGTAGTAGGTAGTGTGGTTTTGTACCTTGAATAAATACTTATTCAAACCGCTTAACCTTTCCTTCTTTTCTTTTTTCTTTTCTTTTCCCCTTTTCAGGTCTCAATTGACTTGTTAATCTCGGCCTACCACCACCACTCACCCTCAACCAAATCAAGATGTCCCCCCCTCTAACCCCCCACTGGACTCAACCCTCCCATCCCCAAATCCAACGCGTCATAACAACCCCTACCTCTGACCCAAATTCCTTTTCCACAAAATCAATTTCCCTCGTCACTCTCCCCCCTTTTGCCTTATTCGCTAAACTTTCTTTCCCACCGTGCACTACCGCCTCTGAACCAACTTATGCCACCGTTCAGACTGGCAAGGATACTCATCTGAACCTCAACAGTGATTTATTGTATATTAATCATAGTTGTGATCCTTCTCTTGTATGTATCTGTTTCCCCATCTCCCACGTAAACCAACAGAATCTACATATGCTCTCCCATGAATCTCGTTAACTGATTATGTTGGCAAAGATCTTCGACATGCAAAACCTTGAAATCCTAGCCGGTCCCAAAGGTCTCACCGCCGGCCAAGAACTCACCTTTTTCTACCCATCAACAGAATGGTCCATGGCCCAACCTTTTTCATGCAACTGCAACACCCCCCAATGCCGCGGTACAATCTCCGGAGCTAAAGATATGACTTCTTCTCAACTTGAAGGATTATGGCTCAACGGACACATCAGGGAACTTCTCCAGGAAAGAGAAAAGAAGATTGCCGCCAAACTTAACGGAGTCAATGGATACCACAAAACCGAGGAAGACGCAACAACTATTGCCCTAAAGAATGCCCTTTCTCAAGCAGAAAAAATGGTTGAAGCTGCCAGATTGGCTTTGACTACTTATGAGGGGGGAAAAGAAAGACAGAGAAGGGGTCCGACGTCAAGGGAATTGAGTGGAGAGATGGGCGGGGATACGATTGTTATTTAAAAGGGGGGATGATAGAGAGAAGGGAAAGAGGGGAGGAATTGAAGGACTTGAAGTAAAATTCAACATTTACTTTTGTCTGTGGAATGGGTTTCTTATTTTCTTATTTTTTTCGTTTTGGGATAATTCAACATTACCCAGTAACTGTGCAACTTTATTTCTGTTTTGAATATATAAAACAAGATAAATGTATAAAAAAGAATCGAGGAGCGTTTGTTATCATAAATTTTCCTATTCCTTCCCCCCCGGCCCCTTTTCCTTAACCCATAAAATGCCATAACCGAAATCCATCCCAGCTTCATGCTTAATCCCATAATAATACAAAAAACCCAATCCCAAATCATAAAACAAATACAAAGCTTCATAATACTTTCCCATCATAACATCACAAAAAAAAAACCAGGTACCTTCCCAACATCACACATGCTCCTAACTTTTGACTACCTCCTCCATCCTTCCCTCACCCTCTCAAAAGCAGGACAAGCCCCTCCTCCCGTCTGTTCACCCCCTTTAATCCCCCCTAACAACCAATCAGTCAAACCAACCACCTTTGCCCCAATCCCTCCTTCCCACTGTCCACCCTCCTGCACATGCTCAATCGTATGACTCAAAATCCTTCCTTCCCCATCAAAATCAAATATAAACAATCCCGTAAACTCCTTTCCCCCTCCTTCACTTTCCCCTGCTCCCATTCCTGCTTCCCCAAACCATAGTCTTTTAACTCCTCCTCTATCCACTGTCCTCCATCTAACAACCAATTGTTCCCCTACAGCTCCTTTTCTTCTTTCTGTATTCGTAGGTTCTTTAATCATTCTTTCTGATAAGATTTCTAATCGGACGTTGCCGACTAGAGGAACTCGGTTCCATGCGATTGGTGAAGACCAGAGAGCTGCTATGTAGGCTACGCGGCCTGTGACTGTTGGTAGGTGTGGGTGGGTTGATGGAAATAAATGGAGGGTTATATGAGGAGAGAGGATTTCTGAGGGAAGAGGAGTTTGGAGGAGACGGGGGAGATGGGTTTGTAAGATACGGAGGGTCGTGCCGAGTTTTACTTTGCGGATTTTTTCGGGGTCGTTTGAGGGTGGTGGAGAGGGGGGAGGAGAGGAAAAGGTGAATAGTGGGAGGGGAGAGGTGGTTATTGGCGGTGGTGGTTTAGAGGAGGAGGAAGAGGTGTGTCGTCGGATTATTGACCATTGAGGAGGAGGGGCGGGGATGATTGCTGATGAGGAGGAGGTGCAGCTTCCGGGTGGAAGCCGAAGTATTTTGCTTCTCGTTGGCGCTGACATTGAATGATGCACAACCAATTGCAAATCCGTAATTGGGAATGTTGAAGAACACTTGACTGTGATGATGTCAGTGATATTTTTTATTTGGTATGATTTTCTGGCAAAGGCGGCGCGAAACGCTTTCTGGGGTTGCATAAGAAAATAATATGGGCCGCTTGCCCGCTGCCCGGTGCTGGGCCTGACGCTTTGCTGATTTGGGGTTTGGTGGGAAGCGGGGCATGATTTTGAGATAAGAAGGAGGAACAGGTGGACAAAATTTAAAGGTTCAGGTATCTATTTCTTGTATCTTCTACAGTTGATCTTTCAATAATGATTGGAACATGATTCTAAACAAGTTCTGGAAAGGCTTACTTGGGAAATAATCATTTGTCAGGTAGGGAGTTCCCTGTATCCTGTTATGGTGCAGAATATCAACAGTAAACACAATGGCTTTCAATGACGACAACACAACAATGCATGAGATAGCTGTCATGTGCGTCGTTCATCAAAAAATCCCAAAAGGTCGGGAGTCTCGGGTACGGCCGGTATCTTTTCTGAGTCCCAAATGTCCACGAACCAGCCAGCATGGCAAAAAACGACCGCACCTGACTGTCTGACTGTTATCAGCTGCCAACCATTTCACCTTTCCTTCGAAACCAACAGAACAGAGTAATAAAAAACAACTATTTAAATCTTTTGCCCCAAACCATATTTGATCTTTTTTGCTTTTCTCGGATTTTATATACCTTTGGAGAAGATTACAGACGCTTACACCGCCCCCTCCATCAATCACGTGAGTCTCCCCTAACAGAGGCCCCTGCGTTTTTTGTCCCCTCCCATCTGCGCGATGATCCAATCAGGTCGGATCCACCCAGTTGTTCTGACGCCCTGACGCAGCAGCCTTCCAAGAGTCGCCGACCGACCGACCTGCTTGCTGCCTTCCACTTCCACCCATCTCCATTCATCAACAACTTTCTAAAAGACGCCCTCCATCACAGAACAATACTCATAACCCCATCGAGAAACCATCGCGCATTTTGCCCAACATGAATCCCGAGTAGTGAGTATACGGCCTTTGTTTGCCCTGTTTTCTGCTTTGCTGACCCTTGGACTTTGTGACAGTGTTTCCCTCCCACCGCCCGGTTTGCCAGCTGTTCGCTCCTAACATGCGTGACCCTTCCCAGATACGATTACCTCTTCAAGCTCCTGCTCATCGGTGACTCCGGTGTCGGAAAGTCCTGCTTGCTCTTGCGTTTCGCCGATGACACCTACACCGAGTCCTACATCTCCACCATCGGCGTCGACTTCGTATACATTCCTCCGAAACACGAATGATGAAATGAAAATGCCACTAACGCAGCGCAGAAAATTCGCACTATCGAGCTTGATGGAAAGACTGTGAAGCTACAAATCGTAGGTGGACTTTTTGCCTGAAGGGGACACAAGAATCAAAGGGCTATGTTTGTGGCTGACGAGATATACCTTTTTGTTACAGTGGGACACTGCCGGTCAGGAACGTTTCCGTACTATCACCTCATCATACTACCGCGGTGCGCACGGCATCTGCGTCGTCTACGATGTGACCGACATGGACAGCTTCAACAACGTCAAGCAATGGTTGCAAGAAATCGACAGGTACGCCACCGAGGGTGTTAACAAGCTCCTCGTTGGCAACAAGAGCGATATGTCAGACAAGAAGGTCGTTGACTACCAAGTTGCCAAGGTAAGTCACATGCAGTTGGACCGGTATTTGGGTATGAATGCTGACTCGCTTGTCAACCTGTAGGAGTTTGCCGACAGCCTGGGCATTCCTTTCCTCGAGACGTCAGCAAAGAACGCCAGCAACGTCGAGCAGGCCTTCCTTACCATGGCCCGTCAAATCAAGGAGCGCATGGGAAGCAGCATCGCCAACAACAACACCAAGGCAAACGTCAACGTCACTCCCGGCCAGGGTGTCTCAAACAACCAGTCCGGCGGCTGCTGCTAAATTCGTAATCAGACTCGTCTTCTCAGCGTTGTGAACCGTTGGTGTTTCTTGGGCGTTGTCGGTTTTCTTGCATCGGATGGGCCGGATATGTCTTGTCACTATCTGTAAAATGCGCAGCTGCGGGTTGTCTTGGTCATGGGTTTTTTTGGAGGTCACCTGCATCTCTCCATGGGGTGCCTTGATGGGGGGCAAAAGAAAGTTCTTCCGACCGACCCCGAGAAACAGCAACGCACGACGCAGAAACCCAAGTGACGACAAATACCCCCAGGAAGAGGTTTATTTTTGCTCATCATGATTTGTCTGGGCCGGGAAGGGGAGACAGAACACAAGGGACAAGTTACTGGAATTAGTAGGGTGGTTTTTGCGGACGGGAGCTCTCTTTTTTTCCTTTTAATTACTGGCTGCTACTACCTACTACAGCCTTTTTTTGTGTGTGTGTGTGTCTGTGTCTGTGTATTTCGATCTTGGGCATAACTGAGGACTTTGGCGAGGTTACATTTTACACAGCTCGTCTTGTCTTTTTTTTTCTTATTGATGGTTTTGATTTTATAACATTGGTTCAGTCTGTTGCATGTATTGGGTGGTAGGTCGGTCATTACGTGGAAGCTGAATAAACCATCATTAAACATACTGAGATGTGACTGGTCAATTGTAAATCGAGTCGTAAGGAATACTTGACCTCGAGGTAATCGACTTGTCAAAAATCAGATCACCAAAGATGTTGAATTGCAGTAAATAAAAATGGCAAAAGCTAACCGTGCAGCCCCCGTTATGGGGAGGTGCCCGGGTACGAAACGCACCGAATGCGTTTACTCCGTAACACCGGTCAAGGGGTCGAACCCGGGCTCTCTTTTGAAAGAGGGGGGGACTTTATACCCCCACCCCCAGACCGTTGAGCCATTGCCCAACATTCTGAGCAGCCTAGGGGCGTTGAAGGGTATGTCACTATGGAGGGTTATATGGGACTGGTGAGGAGGGTGGCTTTGGGGGGGTGGGGAGCTGTCCGTCAAGGTGTTTGTGGGTGTGATGGAAGCCGAACAATGTATTTGATTGGAACCTACCCATGAATCCCAAAACACTTTATTTCTCAGTTTTATTAATTTATGAAGCTATTCAACGAAAAATGCGGTTGACCAAAAGTCAAGTTGAAGTGGTGAGGTTGGGTTGGTATAAGTCCCAACAAATCAACCAATCAAACTGCGGGAATCGATAAGCTTCTTTTCTTTTCCCCAAAAAATCCACGATAGCGCCACAACTCTATCTTTCTCTCACACACATTCATTCATCAAAACCACAAATCGAAATCATCAACTCTCACACAAACCAAATTTGACTCAAAAACTTTTTCATCCTTCCCAAAATCAACCCCCACATATACAAGTCACTCATCCTCAAAAAAAAAAAAAAAATCAAACCGCAACCGAACGAACTCATCTAAAAAACATGGTAACCGACAACCCCCCAAAACAAAAAGACTTCAACTCAATCCTAAACCTCCTCAACCTAACAACCTCAAACCACTTATCTTCAATTTCCGCTTCCCTCTCATCACATCGTAAACCAACTTCTAAACCCACCTCTAAACCCAATGGAAACCCTTCATCAAATAATGGATTTTCCTCCCTCTTATCAAAACCAACAACAACCATATCCAAAACAGCCCAGCAATTCAGCTCTGCAAAAAATAATGATGATGATAGCGACCTCTGGAATATCGCCCCTCCAAATTTTGGCTTAGGTTATGCACCGCAGAAATCAATAGCGGAGGTATCACAATCCGCAGAAGATAAATTCTTGAAACAAAAGATTTTGGGTAAAAATGCTCAAAGACAAAAAGAAGAAGCTCTGAAGAAAAAGGGTATAAAAATTGGGAATGAAAGTGAGAGTGAAGACGAGGTAGGTAGGAGTGGAATTGCGTCGTCTTCCAAGAGAGGAAAAAGAAGGAGGGGAATAGTTGATGAGGAGGTTACTGTGGGTAATAGGAGGAAAAAGGTCAAGACTGATGAGCAAAAAAAGGATAGTATAAAGACTGAGAAAGCGGATGGTCAAGATGGAAATGTAAAGGTCGACAAGGTTGTTGACAAGGCCATGGTTGAGAAGAATGAAAAAGAATCGAGTGGAGAGGAGGATACAGAAATGAAAGGCGTACCACCACCGCCAGCGCAAGAGACAACAATAACACCAATTACTCAAGAGGCAGCAGAGACATCAACAACGAATGGCGAATCAACTGCTGCCAAAAAGAAGAAGAACAAGAAAAAGAAGAAAAAGAACAAAACAAATGGGAATGGGAATGATAAACCTGTGGCAGAGGAGGAGCAGCAGGAGGACTGAAATCTACTACACAGTCTTGGCTTCAATTTTTTATCACATTATATCATTCACGACAGGAAGCAAAGAGCCATAAAGTACATGATACATATTAATTCAGTACTCAGAAGAAGCTCGGGAATCACCTCCCAAACCCGTCAAACTACTACAAAAACAAGGCAGACTAATAAACAAGCTTTTTTTTTGAAACGAATGATTGAATCAACGTAACTTGCCTGGCTTGCAAAATAAATAAATAAAAAACCAAACGAGGGAATCCAACATACCTACCCAAAAACACATGAATTCTCTCGCCTTCATCCTCAACTATCAAATCATACAGACACATGGAGTTAAAAAAAGAATATCCAACCATGCCTCCAAAAGATGATATCAAAAAACGTAGATTAAAGATCCAAACCTCCCAAATTCCGCTCATGTAATGGTATAACACTAGATAGATAGGTATCAAATTTGGGCAAAATTCCAAAAAGGACAAAAGAATGCTTTTTTTTTGTGTCCAAAATAAAGAAGAAAAAAAAGATTATGTTTTCCAAAAATGTCAAAAACGAAGCGCAAAATGAAACAGTATCCAACAAAGTAATTGGTACCAGGTATCCTTTTTCCTTTCAAAATGTCGAGTCAGTATCCCAAAAGTTACTGCAACCTCTTCCTCTTGCGATCATCATCACCGCGAGGATCGAGATCCTCATCATCTCTTTCAATAGTATCGGTAGGGTTCAAAATATGGGCCATGCTGCCCCTCCTAGTAGGAGGTGCAGAATGATCTCTCACGGAAAGATTCTTGTTCTCCCGATTGTTAGCCGAATCCCATGACCAGTTATTAAAAGTTGGTCCAGATACCGAGGGTGGTTGAGGTGGTTGTGGAGGATTGCCGTGGTTGCTGTGATTACTGTGGTTGCTGGTTCCATTGGAGAAAGGTGGTGGCGGGGTGGTCGGCCTCGAGTGGGGCTGTGATGGTGCTTGAAGGGAATAATGAGAGAAAGAGTCTCGAATACGTTGATCCTCACCTGCTCCAGGTGGTGGACGATTCGGGGAAGACGGCCATTGAGTTGAAGGAGGACCAGAAGCGAACAGAGGAGGATTCGCCGGTTGCCACCCATGAGCGCGAATATCGGCAGAGGTATGTCTGCGGGCGAGATTAGGAGGTAGCTCAACATTTGCCAATGGATGTGGGCCGGGAGGTGGGGGTGGTGCTTGAGGACGGATCGATGACGGAGAGGATTGAGTGGTGCTATTCCCGCCTATTGATCCGTATGGTCGACGAGTGCTGATTGATAGATTAGATGGAACCGAAGGACGGTAGTAATTTGACTGCCGCGGTTGGGGAACCGCTAGATTGGATCTCCTGGGATCGTCCTGTGGTAATTGGCGGGGTGACACGGGAGCGTTCTCTACGTTTGCAAAGTACGGACGGGTACTGGCGAAGAGTGGCTCGTGGGGTTCGTCAAGGCTCTGGAATATTTCCATCTGCCGCTGGACCTCGCTTTGAAGATTTGATACTAAAAAAAGAGAAATAAAAATATTAGGCTATACTGGCACTCAACAAAACCTCCGAATTCCACACTTACCGTCCCGGTGTATCGGGTTATCGGGGCTTGGAGAAAGCGCAAGAACGGCGCGTGACAACTCGCTATTGAATTGCAACAAGCGAGCAACCGTATCCATGATGGCTTGGTTTTTGATTTGCATAAACTGGGCGTTTTCCTCGTGACGTTGCAGACGGGCCGTCAGGTCGTAGAGCCTGTGCTCAATGCTGTTCAACCTCGGATCACCGCCCTCCTGCATTGGGGGCATTGTCTCCGCAGGTGTCCCCGGCTGAGACGAAGGAGGCTTCTGATTGCTGTACTCTCGATGAACCAGAGAGTGTCTTGAAGCGCGGCGCTTGATCTCTCTCAAACCGACCAAGTCACCACGCTTAAAGTTGCCATTACCGTGCTTGAACTCCCACATGGTCGAGTCGGGAGTTCCTTGGGCAAATACATCACTCACTATGAAATGTCAGTCCAATTGAACTTTTCAAGTCAAAATCGGCGACATGTACCTTTATGAAATCCATACATGTTAAGCTGGCGCACAAAGGACGAGATGTTTGTGTGCTTAAAATACTGCGCAAGAACTTTGGAGAACTCATGAGACGGTTGCATGACAAAGCTCTCGGAACTTGAGGTCCATGCGATGAGGTGTTGGATCGTCTTATCCTCCAACATGTTGTACAGCTTATGGATGAAAGCTGTCTGAACAATCTTGGGCTGGTGAACAGCCGGGGCGGCGGCAGCTGGAGCAGGCATGATGATACTTTCGTTGTGGTTCTGGTGCTGCTGCTGCTGCTGTTGTGGTTGGTGGTGGTGGATAGAGGGGAGAGGGCGCGGTTGGGATTGCTGATCGATGGCGCCACCGTTCAAGTTTATACTGATGTTGATTTCGCTTTCGGGGCTCTTGGTGGCCGAAGCCGGTGCGGAAGAGTTGGTGGGGGTGGTGATATCCATGGGATCACCCTCGGATGGTGCAGACATTTGGATGGTTGGTGTTATAATAGGGATTGTCCTCGCGCCCATCGAGTCGTCCTCGGGTCCTTGAGCCAAATGGTTCCTCGTTGGCGCTCTCTCAATAGCAGTTGCCATCTGCCCTGTACGTTGTTACGCGAGCGATCTCGTCAGCATTCAACAGTCAAAGAATATCGTGAGAAAAATCCCGAGGAAACATGACTGCGAAAAAAGGGGGCCCGCAAGAGAACCGGGACCGGCACATGCGCTGCGCCGTTCTCCGGTGCTCCCAGCTCCATCATCCCAAGCAGATCATGCATTGCAGGTTGTGAACCGCCACACAAGCACGCACAGGAAAAAAAAGAAAAGAACCGAGGTTTGGCCTACCTCATTGCATCCAGGAATTTCTCAATCGGTGAAATGGCGATGTGAAGCGCAACGGCAATGTCAACGGCGACGGACGGGTCTTCTTGGTCTCTTTGGTTCGCTGCGATGTGCCGTAGCTCCTGATCTAGCACGGGACCCGCTTTACCACCAGAAACAGCTCTCCCTCCTATTTTTTCCCTCTGGTTTCAAGAAACTCAATTCGTTGTGCAGCAGCTTGTCTGTCGGTCTGTGGGGTTTGGGGCGATGGCTCGGTGGAGATACAGGGTGCTTGCCGTATGCGTCTGTCAGTCGACGGGAGGATCTGAGATGATGAGAGATGCAGGTCGGAAAAGAGAAACAGGGCAGATCAGGTCCGTCCAGATTCCTTCTATCTATTCTTCTGCTTGAACCAAAGAGAGAGGAGAGAGAATGGCGTGCAATGATGGACGCGCAAAGTAACAAGCGGAGTGCCAGTGTTCCTTTTTGTCTTTGCTCAGTGGCGCAAGGACTCGGGGCTAGACTAGAGCGAGGTCGGGTGATTGTATTTTCAAGGAATCTTGAATCTCGAATCTCGAACTCTTGACATAACAAAAAGAGTCGGAGATGTAGTCAAGAAAAAGATGAGATGACGGGATGGATGGACATAAGGGAGGTGATGGGATTAGATTTGGGGATGGGGTTGTATCCGTGCCGGAAAGGCTTGTCAAGGTATCGAAGTACCTTAGTGCTACTTTGGCATTGGCAGCATGTCCCCGGCCGGCGATGTCCCCTTCTTCATCGGGCGCGCACAGTGAGGGGTTACAGGGGCACGTCGCGCAGATGGCGGGAGTCGATGGTGTCTTGGCGAGCAAGCAGTGAACACACGCCACAGGGCGGTCCGGGCGTTGCTTTTTTTTTTTGACTCTCTGCCTTCCAGAACAGAACCAAAGATCCGTCTTTTCTCATTCCATCCCAAATTGGTGTTTATTCCAAACCTTCCCGGTCCCGCAGGCCCCCCCCCCCCCGATAAAGGGGCCCGGACAGTGGATGAGGGCATACCTGAGGGGAGTAGGACTGAGGCACAAACAACACACAAAATCATAGTCTCGATGGGCGGTACCGAGGCTGGTCATGGCGGATCTTCAGCTGGTTCATGTATCACAAAAGAAGCTCTGGAACCTTTTTTCTCTCTCTCCATCTCTCTCCCCAAGTTCGTGTTCTTTCAGTCGAAGGATTCTGAACCGTTGGTAATTTTTTCGGCCGTGCCACGGGGTAAAAAAGACCAGGTTGCCATGCTCGATGTGCTTGGGGGCCGGAGATAGCTACTACACGCTACTGCAAGGCAGGTTGCAACTGCAAACGGACATCTTCGAATAAAAATGAGGTTATTAAAATCAAGACGCACGAGGGAGTGGCATCCTTGCGGGAGCTTTCCGCACCCTTGATGAATTCATGGGAACGATGTCAAAGCCCGCAAGCTGTCCCGAGCTGAGGTCTTTGTACACTATGCCCATCCATCATCTCAACGCAGCCCGTTTCTCGCCACAAACGTGCTCTCACATCAATGTTGGAATATCAGGCGGTGAAGAATGAGGCCCGAGGTTTTACAACCGCACACGATCGATCTGACTAGGTATCTTAACACGGCAGATGCCGCAAGGTACCGCGGGAAATAACCATAAACTGAATCTTGGGGTTTAATTAACCGGCTACGTTTATACGCCATGTCCTTGTCACAACGATCGATCTACAATTTTTTATCTTTTTTTTTCCTCCCCGTCGTCCCATTTCCACTCATATGACAATGTCGTCATTTTATTACTTGTCCCTTCGGCCGGATCGAAAACACACAAATCCCGCTCGGCGCGGGTGGGTGCTGACTGAGATTGGACTTGGGGAGTTTTTTCGTCCCTTCCATATCGAGCTCTTTCGAACACTGCCGAATCTAGATCTGGCAAAAATGCAACCTCATCGTCTGAGCTTTACTCTTTTGAAGAACAGATCGTGTTTCACCCCTTTTTCATTTCTCTTCTTTTTTTTCATCTGCATGTAATTCCCCATGCGGCAGCCATGCTCACACAACCCTAGTTCATCCCCTTATCAAACACACAGACCTGGTGATACTGCATTTGCAATGCCGTCCAATCCTTTGTTTTTTTACTTCTTGGCAGATCCAACAAGGCTTTTTTCCCGCTTGATATTTGGAAAAGATTGATTCCTTTTCATGATTCTTCTTCTGATTTGGGCAACTCAACTCAATATTCTTCTCTCCTGTGGAACCTTGGCAGGAAGCCCAGGGAAAAAACACCTGCCTAAACCAGAAAACACATCATGCTTGGCCCTTTATCATTGAGTTTACAAGCATCAGGCATCCCCTTTTCGGAGTTTGCAGAGTTGCGTACGGGACTGGGGCTTGCATATGTCTCTCTTTGCCAATCCGACTTGCCGGGCATCTCTCTCCAAGGATGGTAACCGATCCATCCATCCCATGCCGTGTCGAGTCTATCGGACATTCATCACTACATTCGAGTTGTCATGCGGCGCACAAATAATACTATTTTGAGCTTTTCACGGGGTTTCATGAAATGATCATATCAACAACAGACGTGACCAAATCTCAAGACCTCAAGATCTCATTTTACCCTCAATCTTCGACCCTACTTACGTCCCTCAAGTAACACAAAGCAGGAAACCTACCATCCGCGATCACCAAAACAACTTTGATCCAAACCTACATCAACAATCCCACCCGGCCGACATTACCGAAACTTTTTTATTCTTTTTCGCCTCATTTAATTAAATCCAAGTCCCTTCCAATACTTCCATGACGTTGACTCCAAAACCCCCAAATATGGCACAGACATGATATGAAACAGAAACAAGTGAATATCCCAGTCGAGCTGAAAAAAAGGACATAATCTGTCTTTCTTTTCGACTGTACAAGTCAGCGGCGGTAATGGTAAGAGTCCCACTCACATACATATACGTACATTACGTACAGTGCCGCCGCTGCGGACCGCGCCAGTTACTGTATATACCAATATGTGGTTGTAGTTGGTTCTCTAAAAATAATCACAAAAAATTATCACAAAAATAACCCGAAGTGATGGTAAGAAAACAGGCAACTACATATGTACATGCATTATCTATACTATACCTTACTAATGAAGTAGCACGCCCAAGCTCCTGTCTACGCTCACAGCTCCAAAGCTTCATGCTTCTGATTTAGCTATCCTGCTGAAACCCGAAAACACTGTTCATCTACCTATGCCACGAGTAAGATCGCCGCCACGTGTGGAGAAACAAAACATCGACTTATCAATGCCGAATGTACATGTACCTCCCTTCGTACATCCTTAATGCGAATTAAAAACTAAACTAGTTTAGCAAAACACACCCAAGCGTTATGCCTTTTGTATATCTGACACTTAAACGGTCGCCACACTAGTGTAGTATGTGCCAAAACCAAACATAAACGGTTTTTGGGAAAGGGGGAAACGGTGGTTAGTCTTCCAATTGAGCACCTGTTTGGTGAATCAAAATAAAAGTCATCTGCATTGCTCATACCATAGCTCAGGTGAGGGCAGCTCTCGAGTCAAGCTTATGAAACTAAAAGAATAGATCAGACGAAACATAAGATCTAGCTTTGATAGAGAGAACAACAGGTGACTGTCATTTTGATAAACTTGGACCTGGTTCAATCAAACACCGAACGTACTGACAGATCAAGCTTAATGGAGAACAACAGGTGATGTCGATCTAACTAGACTCACGACCTTCACAAAAATATTTCCCGGATTTATGTATCTCGGGTACTAATCAACACCAAATTGATCAGACGAAACACTGATAAAGCTTAACGGAAGCAATAGGTGATACGTAACCAATCTCATGACTTGACCGGTGATTCTCTTTAAATTCTGCCAGTTTATACACTACGAAAAAAATTTGATGGAGAAAACAACAGCTGATGCCTTTGCCTGACTAAACCCACATGACTTTAGCAATTTCCCGCCCTACAGTAAAACAAAAATCCACTGATTCAAACCCAATCCATCCATGCCTTATTATACAAAACACATTTGGCCCTCTAAAAATCATCATCATCATCCTCATCCTCCTCCCTCATCCTCCTCCCCAACCTCTCCGCAACCCTCCCCTCCCCCAATTCCCTAATCTTCTCCCCCAAAACCCCCCTCCCATACCTCTCAGCAATCTTCCCCGCAGCCTCAACCATCTTCCCACTAGCATCCCTCATCAACTGCACCACTTCCAAAGCCCTCATCCCTCTTTCTTCCTCCGTCCCTTCCCTACACTCCACAGCCAACATCTGCAGTAAAGTCTTATCAATCTCGACTTCCAACCTCCCCAATCTAGCCCTTTCCGAACTCGTTCCCTTTGAGTTATCCAATAAATCAGTCAACTGAGCTCTTTGAATCTCTTTGAGTAAATAACTCTGGGTGAGTTTGACTTCTTCTTTCTGTTCTGGTTCATCAACATCTTCCATTTCCTCATCTTCTTGTTCTGCGTCAAATGATTTTGACTTGTTTGCTTTATCAGGGACAGAAGTCAATGGAACAGAGAATTCGAATTCGGAAAGTAAAGGCTTCGGGAAATATGGATATTGATCTCCTCCTTTCAGAATGATACAGTGAAACTTTCCATAGGCAACGGCAATAGGAAAGTAACTTTCTTTTTTGCGGCCTGAAGCCAATCGAGACAAGAGTTTTGTGTCGAGTAATGGAACCCAATAGGCTCGGGAGGGTTGACGCCAGTGGAGAAGAGTCAAAAGTGTGCCGGTTGAGTCGTAGATGCATGGTTCCTAGACAACATAAAAATCAGCAAACCATATCTGGGAGAGGGGAGGAAAGAGTAAAAAAAAAAACTTACACCTTCATCTGAAAAGAAAACAGATTTTACAGTTACCCCCTCCGGCAAAGCAACAGTATCTTCATTCTGGCATATCTCATCCCTTTTTACATTTTGAATCGTGTAGAGCAATTTACACATTCCGTCTGCTCCGACTGGACCATTGCCCATTGTAAGGACATAATCCCTCCAACTGGCGCAGGTAACCATTGGAGTGTTTTTGGGACGATAAATCCTCACAGGAATGCCAAAGAGCGTGTATATCCTCACGTAATTCGCCGAGGTCGTCACAGTTATATACGTATCGCTCAGTGACATTGCTAGGACAGCTTCACCTTTCGGTAACTCAATCCTCCAATCGGCTCTATGGGTCCATGGATCATGAGGTCTGTAATAAACTATCGCAGGTGATGATGGTTTCTCCTTTGGTGGACAAGAGAACAAAGCTCCCTTTTCGTTTAAACAGGCTTGATCGTATAAAAAGGTATCGGTAAAATGAATGTTTCTGTGTAACTCGCTGTCGTAGAATTCTATAGTGATTGTATTATGGGATGAGTCCTGGTCGATTGTCCATACGAATCCAATGAGGTTCAAGCAGAGATACTTTCGGTTTCCGCGCCAGGGGGTTGAACCGGGTTGAAAGGGAGCGTGATGTTGCGGTTGAACGAAATTGCCTCGTTTGGCGGGATGACCACCGTAGATGTCGTCGTCCTCAGCTGGACGTTTCCTGCCGGTGTTAAGAGCGTAACCTGCTCCGTCGTCGTCTACGACAAAATCGTCCTCGTCTAGGTCATCATCCAAAAGATCATCGAGACTATCAAGGGAGTTTCTTCTTGGACGAGTTGGCAGTTGCGCGCGGCCGTTGGTTTCTGGTCTTTTGCCGTCGGGATCATGGATGAAAGGAGCAGGCTGCTTGGGAAGCCTGAGCATGGACTCGAATTGATCCGAAACAAACTCTGGACTGATAAAGACCTCGCCGTCTGAGGTGGTGAACGAGGCTAAGTTCTTGGTTGGATGCCAGACGATATCAATCACATTGGCGTATTCGTATCTTGCAACGACGCTTTGATCCTTGGTTGACCAGACCAAAAGCTTCTTGTCCTTGCCAGCAGTTGCGAGGAGAGCACCATTGGGGGACCAAGCAAGTGCCGTAACGTCTCCTTCGTGTCCATTGGCAAATGTGTGTTGTTTCTCCCAGTCCTCCCTGGAAACGACTTGAATATCCCGGGTTGGAGTCGGTACAGCAAAGGCACGTCCGTCAGGGTGCCATGCTACCCTGCATGAAGCTTCCTGGTCGGTTTCCATCCTCCCGATTACGCCATCGACCTTTTTGATAAGCTCTGGGTGTTCAGCCGTCATGGAGTAGACATATATGATTCCATCTGTGCAAGAAAGCGCCAGCATGCTGCCCTTGGGGTCGAAGGATAGGTGTTTCGTTGGTTTATTGTGCTCTCTGAGGGTAGACATCTTGGTGGTATCCTCCACGTGGACGACCTTGACAGTGAGCTCGTCACTGGCGACGGCACACCACTTGTTGTCTGGTGACAGGGCGACATCGCGGACGGGTAGAGAGGTACGGCAGATGAACTTTTCGAAAAGGTTGTCCTTGAGGGAGTAATAACTGACGGTGCCGTCCTCGGAGCCGGCGACAAAGAAGTCATTGCTGGCGCTTACTGAGGTGTTTTGTTCCTGACAGTCATCGATGTTGGTAGGCTCGCCGTCGAAGCCGGTTTTGTAAACACGAATGGTATTGTTTGAGCCGACGGTGACGAGCTTTGTTCCATCGGGAGTGTATGCGCAACGAGTTGAGCCTTGGGTGTGGGCTGGCCGTGGTCGTGGCCTTGAGGCGATTAGAGACGCCATTGTTCGTTAATTGAGCATTCAACGGTAGCAGAAATAGATTTGAGATATTCGAGTTGCTCCGGGGATGTTTTGGGTGCTCGACTAGATGCACTTGGGCCTGAAAAGGAGACGCGTCGACCCGCGTTTTCCATTTACTTTTCGCGTTCAGTGGTTCCGCACCCCTGTCCAGCGTGTAAGTGGAATCCATCAGTGCCTGCCAGCTGCTTTCGGTTGGTCACTACACTTCCATCTCCTTCTGTTGGGCAATTAGTTGATCCACTGATTACAAGACCAATCATTCAAACTTCACTGAGGCAACAGAATAATTTGATAATCATTTTCTTGTTTTCATCAGGCAGCAGGTTATCTGTCGATTATAAAAGAGAAGTATTTAGGATTTTCTTCGACTTTTTTTTTTCAGAGATAAATCGCACACAAATCTCCAAAACAAAGTCAAAATGCAGTCCTCAGACCCACGCCACTTTTTCGAGACCGAGTAAGTGACCAAGGTAAATACACAAATTCAGGGGCTATAAAGTAACATCCGTCCCTTATAGTGCTGAACAAGCAAAGAGAGAAAGAAGAGCAGCCAAATCAGGCAACAAATACGGCAATCCAATTTCTCTAAAGTCCAAGATCCTTGCGGCCGTACCGGACCCCAGATCTCCATCCTCGGACATCTTGGTCGCCGAATCGGCCGGAGCTGTCCGTAAAGTCGACCTGGACGACCCGGAAAACACAAACACAGTGTACCGAGGTCCCACAGTCCCCATTGCATGCTTGGCCGTTGGCGGTCCCGGCAATGGCACTCTTTTCGCTGGCGCATGGGACAAGGTCGTCTGGTCTTGGGATCTTGCCTCTCGGAACGTAGGCCGCAAGTATGTCGGCCACTCAGACTTTGTAAAGGCCGTCGTCTGCGCCAAGTTGGGTGATAAGGACATTTTAATCAGCGGTGGCGCCGACAAGAAGATCATTGTGTGGGATATTGCCTCTGGAACTAGACTGCATACACTGCAAGATGCTGTTATCAACATGCTCAGTATCCAAGACCTTGTGGTTGACCACGCATCATCATCAGAGAATGAGATAGTTTTGATCAGCGCCAGCAGCGACCCTCACATTCGCCGATGGAAAATTCGCCAGGACGGCTGGGAGCAGGTTATGGAGGACTCGCCTGATGCGCCGGGAACGGAGCGTCGAACCATCCTTGAACACGAAACAACCGTCTACAAGCTGGTCTTTGACCACGAAGGAGACGAGGTTGATCTGTGGACGTCAAGTGGTGACGGAACGGCCAAGTGCCTGTCGAGAATCAAAAACTTTACCTGCGACGACAGCTTTCAGCATGGAGACCATGTCCGCGCTGTAGCTGTCACCGAGCAGTGGGTCATCACTGCCGGAAGAGATGAGGATATCAAGTTTTGGGATCGCACCACAGGCAAGCTCTACTGCTCCTTGTTGGGGCACTACGACGAGGTTACCGAGCTTGTGCTCCTCAGGGGCTCCGCAAGCGGGCTGGCTGAACGGGTATGCAGTGTCAGTATCGATGGCACCATCAGAACGTGGTCTCTGGCCAAGGCCGGACTTGACGCCGAAGTCAAGGAACAGGAAAAGCCAATCGAGGCGGAGAAACCAGAGGAAAACAAAGCTGATGGCTTGTTGAGCGCCGAAGAGGAGGCCGAACTTGCTGCACTCATGGAGGACGATGACGAAGAATAGATTATCCCAAGTATCTTCCAGCCACCTCTCTGATCATCCCTGTTTCCAAAAGATTGCGTGTGATGTTTCAACATCCCGTCTGGTTACACAACACAAATATGACTTATCCTTGACGCCACTGGTTGTTTATTGCGCTTTATTACAGGACTGAGCAACCGATGCGGCTTCCCGCTCAGCTCAACGGGATGTTTGTTTGGAACGGAATGAAACTCACACCCAAGCGAGATCTAGAACGAACGGAAAAATGTTTGTGGCGCCGAAAACTCCAGATTAAAGGGAACTCGCCTCACCGTCCAGCGCAACAAATGCTTTTTTCTTTTCGGTTGTGAAATCATCTCACCGGAAATGGCCGAGACTCAACATGATGTTTTGTCATGGAACACGGCCGACTTTCGGAAGAGATCCAGTAGATTGGATCTGTTTTCCTCCTCCGAATCAGAACACAGTAGTAAAAGGCACGATGCAGGGGGAAACACGGGAAGCTGCAGGCAAAACAAAAAACCTTGACGAACCACATGAACCAGAGTCCAGGCGTTGTCAAAGATATCAAACATCACTTGATGAGTTTTGTTTGATATTTAGTCTTGAGATGAACAAAAGATGAATTACCAAGCAGAAACATTGGAACCCTGTCACAGCTGATGATGTCTTGAATCAACAAGGTACCTATGTAAGGAATAGTGTAGTTATGAGCCCACTTCCACGTGGGAACCAAAAAAGGGAGAGCGCCTGCGTAGCAATTTAAACAACGAGACAGAGTCGCACCCGGGAGCTGGTCTGCCCTGGCCCGGCAGTCGATGTGTGGTGTGTACTCTGTAGGGTATGCCGTAATTGATGTGGCACAAGACAAAAGTGAGAGCCCTCTAGATCTGCAAAGGTCTTTTGTGTCTACCTATGCGCCATTTTTTGGTGTGAAGGATGTGAAGGATTGAAGACAGCTTCACTAACAAAGCCGGGAAAAAGCGCCCCCGATGACAGATGACAGTCCAGTGGTCTACAGAATAACTATTTTTAATCCACTGGGTGACGGTTGAGCCTTCCCCGCACCCATCGGGATTTGCCCAGACTGCGCTATACCTAGTGAATGGTGGCTTCAGCCCAGTCACTGCCCTTCAGGGATATCGCTGCAGATACTATCCTACTATCCCCATTTGGATCTAGCGCCCTGTCCTCCCGCATCAATTGACCACTCAAAAGCGACTGCATTTTTGGTTCCACCTCGCCGTTGCTTCACGTTCACTTCGGACAAAGCGGCGGCAAGCAGCAATCACTCTTTTTCTTCCTTCTTTGTTTTTCCTCGTCTTGATCGATGTTGCTTTGCATGTTTGCCCACTTGGGCGATTTCATGCATATCTGCACCTAGCCTCAAAGCGTGCATAGTACTACATATTCCCGAGGTATTCCGCAGTGTCAGACAAGACATTTTTATCAAGGTGTGTATGTGTGATATGCGGGTGAAGTGGTGTGCAAAAATCATCAAGTGCGTGAGCAGGCGCTTACTCCGCCATATCACAGCATTCAATCAGGTTTCCAGGTTGCATGGCTCATGTTTTCTGTTGTTGGGTACCCAATCAGGCACCGCTCCGTTGAATCCCCGAGTCGTCAGTGTGGTCACTTGGCTGTTCCGTTCACATTATCAGACGAGGGGAAACCGAGCAGTCACAAATCCTCCAAAAAGCTATCTGATAAAATATCACCCATATAGAGTAATAACATGCAAAAGTAATGTCAGTCAGTCACACGTGGACCTTACCCACTCCAATCAACCGCCGTTATTTTGTGATGACCTTTTTGATAGGACGTGCCTTCCTGTTCCGAAGCTTCTGTAAAACTTTGAAATCTGTCGAGAGACGAGGAGGCAAGAACCTGGAAGGGCCTTCACGCCCCCACAACAGCAACGCACACATCCCACCCTCTTCTTCTTTTTTAAAATATTCTTTTCTTTTACACGGCGCAACTTGGTGGCACAAAAGACACAAACTGCGGTCCGCCTGAATCGACCTGAAAAAATTGCTATGTTCAAAGGTGGCCAGGCCTCCTCGTTCACAACCCCACGGCCGACCAGTCCCCAGGTGGTCTTCTTCCCGTGACTTTTTTTCCAGGTTGTACCCTATCACGAACCGGATACCTGCAGCTTCTCAAGCTGCCTCTTATTACTCCTTACCTACTTGTTTTACACATTTTAAACCTGGACGGATCCCAGAATCCGTTCTCTTTTTCCCGGGCTGCAAGCCACCCCCTCATGTTCTTCCTTTGCTTGCATTCAAATGTTGGGTCGCGGACGATCCTGATTTTATCATCGCAAGCCACTGGTATTTAAGCGACATACATCACTCACCTGCAGCAACACTTCATTGGCCAAACCCATTTGAGATGGGATGACGGGGTGCAATATTCTTTTCTAATTCTCTTCCACGTACACCTGTTCTAGAAGCTTGGGACTTGACTTCCCCGTTTGTATTTTTTGGTTTTTTTTCTCTCATCCGCGGCTTCCTCTACAGCAACACTCGCCCTGCTCAATTTTTTTCGATAATAGATTTTAATTTCGGCAACCATGGCTGAACCATCACCACATCCGGTCAGGAAAAATGGTCACCTTGTGGCTTTGGAGGGGCCAGCAGACATCGTTTCCACTCAGTTACGGCTTCTACCAACATCACGGCATATTCTCGTCCTCTCAGGACTTGAGCATTATCTGCCAAACGACACCAAGGATGAGGAACCTTTCAGCCCTCGTCAGTTCATCCACCGGATACACAAAGCCTTCGAGGCTCGACAGACCGAGGCCCAGGAATTCTTGCGACAGTCAGCACCTGGGGAAGTCCGGTTTGTTTTCACCCACGGCGGGACGGTTGGAGCTCAAACACACTGCCTCTCCGCCATTAGCGAGCATGTCACAGGCGGCAATCGTGATGAGGCAGACGCCCTTTTCAACCGTCTTGTCAGTAATGGTCTTGACGGCCTCGTTACAGAAACGCAAGCAGTATATCACAAGGCATCTGTTGTCACGTGGGAAGACAAGTCAACGGAACTGAAGCCAACGGTGTTGAGACCGAGGCCATTCCGAAAATTCAAGCAGCCTGACTGGAATCCTACAAATGCCACCGGGGGACTCTTTGATATCTGCGAGGATCCTATCATACGAGCGATGCGAGCTGCGGAAGCCCTCGACAAGGAGACCGAGTTTTTGCAGCCAGTCAGTCACGATGTCGACTTGACCGTGAGGGTGGTCGAAATAAAAAAGCCGAATGCGACCAGGAGTTTGAGCCTGTCTGCCGTTGAATCGGCGAAGAATTTACCAGGTTCCACAGCACCGTCGCCTCCTGGTGGGCCTGAAGCACCACCATCATCTGCATCCTCTGAGAGTGATCCCCTTCTTCCAGTCAACAAAGGTGCGATCCCGGACCTACCTCCAAAGATACCTCCGCGCAGGCGGCCCCTGAGAATCCATATCCCCACACCTTCACTGAGCTGGAAAGGAAAGGCCGAAGTAAAAGTTGACGAAGAGATCTCACCAACCGCACCGAACTCCCTTCCACCTACGGCTGAGTCGATTGATGAGAAGGGGCCATGGACGGCAGAGACGTATACCCCATCAATCAGGGAACAGTCCGATCGCCGGAAAGTGCACCGGGCTATTCAACAAAGCACGAAAGTGGACTGGGGAATGTTTGAGAAATGGGGCCAGAATGCATCACCATTGCCTGAACCCGAGCTCGAGGCAGCCCCTACTCCAGTTTTACAACTTGGTGAAGATCTTGTCATCTATCTATCACCCGAAGAGCATGATGGGACTCTGAAGTTCGTCTTTGAAGGCTTCAACAACGGCAATTACAACGACAGAGTGTCGATGGCGAGTGAAGACAGTGTCAGCAAGGTGTCAAATTCCTCTCCAAAGTCTTCAAAGGAACGTAGAACATCCGTCAACAGCTTTAACAGCTGGAGATCATCGTGGGGCGACGGAGCCCTGGTTCATGGTCTGCCTACCCCAGGAAGCTCCCCCACCCCTTCAAAAGCAAGGCCTGTGTCTGTTTCAGGGCCGGAGCAACGGCTTTACAGGTTGAATGTAGGCAAAGAAACACCCCTATCCCTACAAAACTCTATACGATTGCTACTTCGCTCTCGCTTCTGGAGTGCAAATCGCCCCTCGAAAGCACCACCATCGCCGAAGCCCTCAGTACCTGAGAGATCATGGTCACCACTGGCATGCGGTGCTGACGCTACCTTCGGTATGGGGCAAACGAAGAGAGTAGACATGATATTGGCCATTGGAGCTGAAGGCGGCGTGAAACCCTACGAGATGGCGCCTGTGACGGAAGGGATTGAGAATCTCGGCCAGAAGCGAACTGGGGGCACACTGTGCGCACGCCTCAAGCTACGGTATGATACAATAATTTACAAGTTTTGCAGCCCAGGCATTGCTAACTTTGTGTCAGATCCCTGATTGCCGGCGCCATGCAGGCATTCACATCGCTGCCACTCACACGACAGTGTCAGGGTAACCCGTTCTCCGATCGAGAATTGCTTGCCGCTCTTATCATCCCACAGCTGGAGGCTTTTCTTCACAGAAACAAGGACATTCGTCTTGTACTTATCGAATATCCAGCCGAACATTTAGGCACCGTGATTGCTATGCAGCAGCTCATTGGTACCGAGTCAATGAAGGTTGTGGGGATACTCAACAGCGAAGGTGACGGCTCCAGTTTGATGCGGCCACTGACAGCACCTCCCCGTCCGGAGTCTAAGAAAACCACCGGTGCCAAATTCCAAAACGAATTCGGAGACAAGGTTTTGGCACTGATGGGTGGTTGTTCTTTTTCTAAAGCAAACTTCCTCCTCGCATCTTCCGCATCAGAATATGAACGGGCGGTATTTATCGCGGCTATCCGGGAGAGCTTGATATCTGTCAGCGACTTTTACATTCCCGAGACTCCTCTCTACAAATCTTCTAGCAGTGACAAAAAGTCCAATCGACGGCCAACGCTCAACATCAGCAGGTCTGCAAGCACAAGCCACACTTCTAAAGTGAAGACCCACGGTGTTATGGCCTCGAGGCTCGATACGCCTCCTGCTTCACCAGCGGACTCGTACTTACCAACTGGCGGGCTACGTTCTGCAACGCAGGGAGCTCTTGTTGACAAGGATAGGGTTCCACGCAGTTACAACAAGAGCAACAGAATCACTGATCGGGTTCGTTGGGCTGATGTGAATTATGAATCCTCGCAATCCCAAACTACTACTTCTTCATCTTCAAGAATGGCCAAGTCTGTGACCATGACGGCATTTCAAAGAAGTAAAGTAGATAATGACCATGACGATGACGACGAAGATGAGGATGAGAGAAGGTTGATGCCTCTTTATTTGCAGAGACAGGTGGAGCGAAGGCAAAGTCGGAAGGCGCTGAAGGTTCTTGGGCTTCCATATGATTATTAAGCTGGCGGGATATTGTGTTTCTTGGGGATGTGTTTTGAATTTGGCGTTGAACGTTTTACAAAGGCCAGGGGGTAGATAATAGATTTGTAGAGAGGAATCTAGAGGATTTACCATGTTGAAACGGGACAAGATATGGGTGTTAAGTTGGTTGGGCAAAAAAAATTAGAGAGCTTTGAGGAGGCGTGGCTCTCTGAGTTAGAATTTTGCTACTGTTTGCCGTTCTTGCTTATTGTTTGCTTTTTTTTTTTAACTTTATATTTTCAAATTTATGCTTTCAAATTTATGCGAGATGATGTATTATACCAATTTGCTCTTCTTTTTTGGGTCAGGAGGATTGGAATGTATAAGTATAGCTTTCGAGATATTTTGGAATCTTCTTTTTGGGACTACAAAAATAAAACCGCGAAAACTACTAGATAGGTAGGTAATAGGTGCCTGGGGTTATGCATGCATGCATGTGTTGTTTTGTTTTAATGACTTTCTTCGCCAGGTTCTTTTTCCACCATGTGTTCTAACTTTCAACCCCCCCCCCCCCTTTTACCCGCACTACTTTGCCCTCCCCATTTTGTTCGTCCATCACTCTCTCAACCGCTCCTGCTCCGCATTTGCCCAAGACACTACACAGTCACATATGATAGAGAGTGAGAGTGAGAGAAGTGAGAGAAGTGAAAGGGTAAGAGAGAATGAGAGCATATCTGCCCAACCCCTATTTTTTTTGTTTTGTTTAGGGGCGCAATTGTTTCAGACAACAACAAAGAAAAACAAGCCAATCTAAAGCTCGCTGTCCTTTCCGCGCCTGCTAGTAGTAGATCCATCACTAGTAGTACCCATAGCTCCTCCAAAAAGCGCCTCAGCATCACCCACCTGCCTCCTTTCAGTAATTTCCAAGGGACTGGTAGCAACATTCTTTAGGCGCTTGCGCATAAAAAACGTCAATCCTTGGGACACGGCCGCCGCTCGGTCGCCGCCGCTGCCCCTCATGACTGCTGATTGCTATTGAAGGGGCTCCGAAGAACTTGACAGTCGGTTCAGGTGAAGATAAACGTCTGTGCCGTAGCTGTTTATATACAGAGTTAGTAGGGTAAAACAAAAGGGGGTTGAGAGAAACAAAGTAATTACCCTTCCATGCTGATCAGTTTAAGGTCTCCACCGAAATACCGAGCATACAGACGCGAAATCGGCAAACCGTACCCAAACCCGGCCATGGGAGCCTTGAAATCGCTCTTATCAAAGTCTGGGTCCAAGTTCGGCGTACTGTCGACGGTGGTGTACATGTACGTCCAAACAAGCGGGATTGAGCTTCTGGGGATTCCTCCTCCTTCGTCTGAGATCTTGATGGTGATGTCTTCTTTCCCTTCTGCAACGATGACTTTTGTGACTGGGAACTCTTGTTTGTCCTGGCCGTGTGTCTCAACGACGGCGCGCAAGGAGTTCTTGAGCGTCTCAAAGAGCATGTGCGACAAGTGACCGGGCACGTACATGAAGTTGAGGTTCGGGCTGCAGACGAGTTGGACTTTGGGTGCCTCAAAAAGACCGTAGTGGTCCTCGCAGACGAACCTTGCATTTTCGATGGCTTCTTGCGCGAGGTCCTTGACGAACGTTTTGGTGCAAATAATCCCGACGTAGGAAGGGTCCCGGTAGTGGCTCTGGTCAGTCAGCGCGATATGCTGTCCGATAAGCATGCGTATACCGATGCGCGACATGTAGAAGCGGTCGAGAAAAGACTGGATGTTGTTATCAATCTGCATGCGCTGCCGTTTCCGCTTCCATTCGAGAATGCCCTGGGCCATGGTGGTCACGACGCTATCGTGCCGCCTCTTGATCCTATGAAGAGTCTGGGCAAATTTCTGGTTGTAAACTTGCAGCTCGGGGGGCCAATCGCCCGTGTCGTCCACCATGGCAAAGTACCGCCTCGTCGCGGGGAACTTGTTTTTTGACCCCCACCCATTGTTGGCGCCGGCGTTTTGTTGTGAAATTCCAGTCCATGAGTTGTACTGGCCTTCTTCGATGCTTGGGTTCGGTGTTGCCTCGCTAAGCCATGCGCCTTTGCCCCCGTACATTTTTGACGGCCTCATTAATCTCTCTCGTACATCTTTGACGAGGTTTGGTCGTGGAAGCGTTGTGATTTCCTGTTATGCGCCGAAGTCGGGAGGTGAGTCACGAAACTGTCCCGGTCGCAACAAATTGATAAAGAAAGACATACCTCAAACGACTGTGCGTACCAATCTGCCACCTTCTTAACTGAGGGCATCTCGTTGAGGCCATCTGGTAGGGTTTGGAGCTCCTGAACGCGGTGGGCCAGCCGTATAGGAAGCTCTTCGGCGAGGAACTGGGAAGCGCGGAATAAAGTACCTTTGGTGATGGGCGCGCGCGCAAACTTAAAATCAGAATTGGCCGTGAATTGAGAGGAGTTAACAGGATTGATTTTACCTACCAGTTGAAGGCTTCTCTCCAAACTGGACCATCTGTCGCAAGCTTACTCCGGTAGCAGGGAAGCTTGCATAGTGACGGATGGTGTCCATCAACTTTTCTGAAGTTTTCCACGACATGTTTGGTTGCCGCGCACTGAATATGGCCAATTGGGCTATCTAGTCGTGTGCCTTCTGCAGCAGCATCTGGAAGGGTGTATGCGTCTTCGGTTTGCGACAGCGCCCTTCTGACTCTATCTCTCTTTCTTCTGTGGATTATTACCGGGTCGGGCTGAGCATAGGCGTGGGGTTTTCTCTTGGTGGTGTCGGAACGGATACCGGGCACGCTCGCTACAACAACCGAGGCAAGATGGATCCGGACAATGACGCAGTTACATTCACCTGCAAAAAAAAAAAACTACCGCCGATTCTGCGGATGTATAGACGTCCTCGTCGACATTGAGTAGGGTAATAGAGAGAGAGCAAAAAACAATATCTGAGGGTTAATGGAAACTGAAGGTGGGTAGGTTGCAGAGACGGGACGGGGAGGGGAAAGAAGTTGAGAGTCAGATGTCAAAGGATATGTATTGGTAACAAAAGTAATACCCGCCCGTCTCCCCCGCTAGCTGAATATTAACAAGTAAAAAGTGCTCTGACGATGCGAACCGGATGTGTGACCATTCTCTGCAACCTGCACCCCGGACCACTTCAAGCTTTCCAGGATGATGCCGCGGATGCGGGGCAAAGCTGCCTTTCCCCTTCTTGGCTTTTTCGTTGCTTCTTACAGAACCATCTTCAGCAATGGATCCATTGACCATGAGTAAATAAAAGATTGTCCTACCCCAAGCTAGCGTAGCTGACATTTGCGTCTTTTTTTCTCTCTCTTTCTTTTTGAGGGAAATTCGGAGCCTTTTCATTTCTCGGTCTGGATCTGTTTCCAGTGATACAAGATTCCTGACGTCATACCGGTTCTTCATCTTGGCTGATCTGCTCGTTCGTTGTATCCTCAATCAACTCTTGATCCTCATCGATAATCTTCAGACGATTTCTTTTACAAAATATCATAATATCGGAGATATGTCGCTATTCCGTCGCTTTTCGACAGCCGACGGCTTAAAGGTGACAGGTCTGAGGTCCTGCAGGCCCCGGACCAAAGGGGAAGCGGAAAAGTGCGGGTGTTATTTTGTCTCTTCTCTGACTGGTCATAGCTCACCGTGGCCCTGCAACCTTCACCTTGAACCCCTGTAATTTAATTCAAGGTGACAAGGTGAGAGAACCCCAAAAGTGGGGGTTTGATACGGAGTATGAGTCTCACGAGATTTGCTTGCCTCACCGTGACTGCTTCATCTCATGGTGTTGGTATTTCCATCAAATATTTTTACCTGTACAATACTTAATTGTAGACCAAACAAACAAAGTGCATAATGCATCTCATTAATAACCTGACTCCTAATTTGGAAATATAATTACATTCCTACATACCTACGAAAAGAAATGTCCGGAGACGACGACACTGGCGGAAGCTGGGAACCTATTCCGTCGCTTTCATCACTTTCGCCATTTTCATCACCAGCCTTATCATTTTTAATATTATCTGCCACTCATCAAGGTCATGAAACCCAGCAACTAAACAATCATGATAGCAACAACGTAAACAGTGATGAGGTTTCATCACCCCCGAAAACTCCTTCTCCACGGCGGCCCCAGACGCCACAAAGCCAAACAAACTCGTCGCTACACACTGCACGTCCGTCAACCACAAGTCATCAGCAACAACTCCCACCGCATTTTGGTTCGCCCACAAGTCTAAGCAACCTTGGCCTTGGCTTGCATCAAATGGGGCTTGCATCACCGACTCTATCTCGACCGCCTCTGTCACCATTGAGCAGACGAACTGCAACTTGGGTGTCGCAGGTTCAGCATCTCAGTGTTCATCATCCGAATAGCGATGAAACCGTCATGACCTTTAATAATGATGCCGACGATGAGGATGAAGGGGAATCAGGGGACGAGAACTTCAATGTCAACATGGACCCACATAAACACATCACCAACGGCAACGGGGAGGATGATGAGGAGACAGAAGCTGTAATTACAGACAAAGTCAACTCTCAAATACGAATCTACGACGACCAGGAAAATATCGAGCAGGATCTTGAAGAGGACGAAGATGAAGGAGATCAATCGGAGCAACCCATCTACTTCGACGAGGAGGACCCATACTCAGACGAGGATGATGATCATGAGGAAGAAAACAATTCCGACAAGAGCAAGAGCATGAGCCTCACAAAACCCTATCAACACTACGACAGCGACAAAGAAAACGAGCCTCCAGACCCAAGCTCCTTCCCTCAATCACCACCCCAATACGACAGCAGGGACATTTTAATCGAGAGAATAAGCCACCTCCTCTCCCGTCTACCTTCAACCTCCTCCTCAACGGAAGAAGAAATCCTCTCAGCCCTCCATTCCAAAGTAGACGAAATGGAACACCTCCTAGAAACCGGCACTATACCTTCACCACCCTCCGCTTCCTCATCATCACAAAACACCACCACCAAACCTACATATGAACAACCCCAACAAAGATTCGAATCAACCATACCCCAATCATTCGAATCTATCCCACCCCAATCCTTCGAATCAATGCCAGATACCCTCTCCCCCTCCGCCTCCCGCTACTACCAACTAAAAGGCTCCTTTCCCCTCCCTGTCTCTCCCGCGTCTCCCTTCCCCGAACAACCAGAAGAATCAGACACAACCTCCCACCTAACCGAAGCAACCAACCTCGCCCTAGAAGCAGCCAAACAAGCTTGTCAAACCCAATCCCTCTTAACAGCTCAAATAACCTTCGAAGCCGAAGCCCTCCGCACTGAACTCGTCCGCATCACAGCCAACCTTCGAACCCGTAAAGAGGAATCAGATCATCTTCATTCCCTACTAGTTGAAAGGGCCGAAGCAGCCGCTCAGAGAATAATCAATCTCGAATCCGAAATTCAAGAACTGTTTGTCTCCCCCCACCCTGCCTCTCCCCCCAAAATAAAAAATAAATAAAAACCCACTAATTATGTGTGCGTAGAGAAGAAGACATAACCTCCGACCTCCGCCACCTCCGAATAGAAATGCGCGCCCTAGAAACCCTAGTCTCTGAATTCATTCCTCCTCAAAACTCCGACCCAGAATTAATCCAAGCCATTGCGAATTGGAAATCCGATTGGGCTAGAGTAAAACAAAGAGTTACATCTCGGAGGACTACGAATCACCTACTACATGTTGTTCCGAGAATTCAAGTAACTGATGCTAGTAATCCTTCTTCTTTTTCTTCTTCGGCGAGACAACCACCACCACCACCACCACCACCACCACCACGGGAAAGGGAAGATGGGTCATTACTGGGTTTGGCGTCAAGTCCTATACTTAGTAGTGTAGGTAGTAGGGCTAGTGGAGGAAGTGGAAGTGGGAGTAATACTTTGATTACTAGTAATGCTGGTGGTGTTGGTAATTTAGAAGGAGGACCTCCTTCTTCTGTTGGTAGTAGTAGTAATGGAAGGGGAAGAAGAGGTGAAAGAGAAAGAGGAAGTGGGTTTGGTGTTGTGGGTTCTAGGAAGTGATGGATGAGTATATTATTACAGAGTAGATATATGTGATGGTGGATGGGAAAGAGTCGAAGGAACAAGTATGATACCCATTGAATTTATCATTGTTTCACTATTTTAGATATAAAGACACAAGCATAGGAACATAAAGACTTCAACTTCATCAAAATATTACACATAGTTGCGAATCACAAATGCCGGGAGAAAAGACAATTGACTAATTTTGGGCTCGATTTTGTTCTCGCTCGGAACCGCTCTTCTCATTGATTCGGGGTATTCATTATCTTTTCCATTGCCCTTTATATCCCTGCCGACCCTGTTCCCGTTCCCGGATTCATGATTCGCAAATGGAAATATATGAATAGACAAAATGGTGTCTGTGGTTTTTCGTCGTCCAATTTGATTTTAAAAAATGAACTCAACACCAAAGCGGGATCAACAAGGAATGCGAGTATCTCCCCCGTTCCTTTCTCTCGTTTCCTCCTTTTTCTTCTCTCATCACAAGCGTTTACTTGTGGTGGATCTTCTTCTGGTAGAAAGCGAGCTCCTCACCCTCAAGGATGTAGCCATCGGCACGGCCGGACTGACCAGGACGGGAAGAGATGACGGCGTAGAGACGACCGGCCTCGAACTGCTTCTCGAGAGCGGGGTCGACCTTGCCGGCCTGAGCGAAGCGGGCAGCCTGCTTCTTCTCGACGGCCTTGGACTTCTTGACCTCCTCAACGGCCTGACCCTGCTTCTGCTGGCGTCTGCGGCCGAGAGCCTGGCCGTAGTGAGCCTCATACCACTGACGGAAAGGAGCAGCATCGATTTGGACGACGGCGGACTTGGTCAGGGTGTTGGTTCGGACAAGCTCGTTGTTGGAAGGGTGGTCTTATCGGTCAAACGTCAGTATCAAGGAAATGCGATTTCCGACGGCAACAAAAAAACTTACAGGCGACAACGATGACACGGGTCTTGCGGGTGCAACCCTCGGAGGCCCAGGCGAAGTTGCCGGAGTCAAGACGGAGGGCACGGTACTTGTGGTTACCACCGCGGGTGCGGACGGTGTGAATGCGCTTAGCACCGATACGGGTGTTGGCGGGCTGGCGACCCAGCTCGAAGGCTCTCTTCTTCCCTGTTCGCTACGTGTCAGAAAATGTTTCATTTCTTGTCTGCGATAACAGGCTCAGAACGCATGGTGTTGGAAGCCTCATCATGATTTACCTGGGATAACCCCCAAAAAAACCACAACGAGGAACCTAGCCAAGCGGACCTTCGAGTGCCCCCAAAATGTCGAGGGGCAGTTTGTATTATATATGTATTAGGAAATGGAGGAGGAATTCAAGACATACGGTAGAAACTGCAATAGAGAGTTAAACGTTAGCAGACTTATAAACCGATTGTGGAGAGATAATGGACAGGAAAAGGAAGACATACGCCCGCTTGGCGCCGGTGGCCGAGCGCTTGTGCCGAGAGTCACGAGAGATACCCATCTTGTCGGTTTCTGTTCAAAGGTTGAAAAATGATCTGGTTAGCGAAGTTCGTGATAATATTTTCGATTCGGCGGACGGGTTGGGTGTTGTCGAACGGCGCCGAAAACCAAGTATTCGCATGAAAACCTGATCAATCAAGTCCGCTGGATTCGAAGGTGGCTTCGGCGCGTCGTGGATGCGTAATGAGATCTCGGGTTTGTACTTACGTCGTTGGTCGTTGACTGAACGGTTGTCAAGGTGAGATCCTGCTGCTCAGCAATTTTGGAAAATGTGGGCGAGAAAAAATTCGGCAAGATTGTAGGGCCGGTGGCCTTGGTGTGGAGCCCTGCCAGGTTCTGCTGCAAAAGCACGGACCAACAAGGAGACGGTGGGGCTCAGAACCCCACAGTTTCCCCCAAAGTTGCCAAGAAATCGTGCTCATCCTTGCAGCCCTGTGGGCAACATTCAACATCAACTTAGTAGGTATTAGTAGACGACAACTTCAAAACCAAGTAGCTCTTTTCAAGTTTTTTCTAGTATAATTGAAAAACAAAATGTCATTCGATATCTCTGATCTAATGAAAGCAGCGCTACCCCTCTCTATCTAGTTCACCCCTGTCTTCCTTTCCAATCATATCTCCGCTACAAACCAATCGATGAGAAGAAATTAGGCGGACCCTGCACGATCGCCCTCCTCCTGTTGTCGATTGCTTGCGCTGCGAAATATGATCTGTCCCTCCTAAGGGGAAAAATCATGCTAAGGTGGCGAGAGTCAAAAAGAAAAAAAATGTACAAGCATCAAAGACCAAACCAATCCCCCCTTCACACCATTTTCATTTCTGAACCCTCCCATAAATCCCTTAACTCTGCAAGGTAAGAAAAAAACCAAATGCAATGCGCTATCCTCGTCCGCTTACGTCACCTAGGACTTCTCCAAAGGAGAAGACTGTTTGATCACGCGAAACCAAAGTAGTCGCTACCTGCGGTGATAGCTTTTAGAACCTGAGCTCGGAGTGTTTCGTAACTCTCGTATTCAGGTAAGTCGAGTTCTAATAATGTTAGTCAGCCACGTTTATTGTTCTGTAAATAAAGGAAGAAATGAGCTGTTCACTTACGGTTGAAGCAAGTATGGGAGCTAGGAAGACGCTCCTTGTTGCCATAATCGCGATGGATATTGAATCGGCTTACTCCATTCATGCCTTCGAGCTCCTTGAAACCATTGAGTGGGACCTTCGAAGTACCTGTGACAAACTGCAGAAGCTTTGCCCGCTCCTCCTTGTCAAAGGAACGCACCGCGCGCCAGAACCACTGGATCTGCTGGGATGCCGCAGTGTAATTGTGGTACTCGGTGTTGCTCTTCCAGTCGTCAACATCAATATCAGGCAGACCGGAAATGAGCAGCTCGAGTTCCTGTTCGTTAAAGATGGCGATGAGATCCTCCGGAATGATGTCATGGAAGCCCTTCAAGAAGTGCTCCATCTGTTCCTTGACAGAGGTGAGGAGCTTGTGCTCAACGATCAAGCGCACATACTCATGTTTGTTCTCCTCGGTAACTGCAATGTTGCGGCCATTCTCGATGAGATCTACTACCTTGGTCACACCGAACTCGTCGTCCTCTACCGAGAAAGTCTCAACAATAATGTCGGTAATATCGTTATCGAGCATCCAGACAAGTGACTTGTAGTAATCTGGGTCAAACGATTCCATGTCCTTGACCGACACAGGTTTGCCCAGGATGCGCTTGTACACGGCACGGCTGAAGTAGCAGTCGAGAAGTCGGCCTTCATAGAGAGCTTTGCCAATGATCCGTCCAATGAACTTGAAGAACAACAGATGCTCGTCATTGATGCTGCTGAGCTTATTCGGGTGGAACGTCGTGCGGTCAGACGAGACAGGGATGAATAGAGCGTAGTTGGGGTCAAACATCTGTCTAGCGAGAACCTGGAACCACTCGCGGGTGACACCACCGGCATCAACACCCTCTTCACCGTGGAAGCGAATGTTGAGTTTTGAAAATTTCATTTCCGGTCCAGCCTTAAAGAAAAGTGCTTTGAAGGAGTCGTGGAAGACATGTTCACGTCGAACCGAAAGCTGTATTGTTGGGTATTGTTGGCGGCTCTGCGGGGGGCTGATTTTGGCATGCACACTGCGGTTGAAGTAGTTCCGCTTGTTGTCAAACTCAAGGACCTTGGGGTTCTTGACGAGAAGTGAAAAGGTGCCGGACATGAGCTTGGGGTTATGACGGACAAGCTCGTTCAGGATACGCCGGTGCTCCTCCGTAAAGGTGAAGAACAAGCCCGCGATACGGTTCTCCGGGGCCGGGCTTGATAGGAGGAGCTCTTGTGCGGCAGCCTGAGCACCCGGGGAATCCGAAAGCGTCGTATTCTTGCACACGACCATGAGAGACTCGATGAGCGGCAGAAGAATGGTTGCCACGTTGATCATGTTCTCGCGTTGCCTGATGGCACTGAGACAAAAGCTGAGTTTCTCCCACATGGAGTTAAAGGTAGGGTTCCAGTACAACGAGCCCAAAAGATCTTCCTTGGTGCTCTCTTTGGTTTCCTCGCCTTCTGGAGAGCCATCTGCCTTCTTGGCTTTGCTGTCAAACAGGTGATCAAGCGCCGTGAGAACTCGAAGGAGCTTGTTTTGCTCCGATGCGCCTGGTGAAAACTTGGCAAGCGCAACACCTTGAATCTCTGTTCCGGATTCCGCCTTGGAGATATGGGGGAGAAGGTCATTGAGGTCAGAGACAATGTTTTCGCTAAGAGCCCTCGCTTGACGAACCAACTCCTGGCCAAAGATTGCCTTTGCTCCGGGAATATTGGAAAGATGCTTGATGGTGGCGATTGTGTTCTGGAATGTCTTGGAGCTGCATTCCCGTGCCACGAAGATGTTAACTACCAGCATGAGATTGTGGTCTGGAATAGTCGGCGGTGTCAATTGCCGCACCTTCTTCTCTTCGGGCTGAGCGTTGACGGGGTCTTTGGCTGATGAGCTCTCCGACTGCGCATTCTCCTTTCCTGCTTGCTCTTCAGTCGCGGTTGCCGTAGAGCCTTGGGTGGATTGCTGTGCTGCCGAGGCATCTGCAGATTCTTGGTTGGCAGACTCCGAACTGGCTTCAGCCTTACTCTCTTTTGCCTTCTCCTCAGCCTTTTTCTTCTCCTCTTCAGCATCCTTGCGGCGGCGTTGTTCTAGCGCTTGCAGCGGATAAGTCACTTTGTTAAGCAAATCCGCAAGCAACTGCATGACTGTTGAGCTCTCCATGACGAGACTCCGGTCCAGGAGGCCCAAGAGCGAATTGATGGCGTATTTTTGAGCCTTGTTGTTGACATCCTTGCCCTTGCCCTTGCGACTCAAGCTACGCTTGAGGGTTGATGCCACAGTCTCATGTTCGGTGAGGAAGAGAGAAGGAATATGGGGATTATGATGTGCTAAATCCTGGAGAAGATCCAGACATTGCTGAACTATCAGGAGTGGCGATACCTCGGAATTACTGATAACATGGTTGTTTGTGCTAATGTTGGTGAAGGTTCGCTTGAGGCTCTGAGGGGTCTTGGAGTCCTTCTCCTTGAATTGCTTCGCCCTCACGGAGAGTTGATTGAAGCTGCGTTCAACAGCATCCATGTCGGTGCTTCCATCCTGCAAAATCTGCAAGAGGGTTGAAACAACTTCCAAGCGGTTTTGGCGGTTCTCGCAAACGTTCACGAAGACCCCAAACAGGTGACTGCGGATTGGGGGATGCTGAGTTATGAACATCAACCGGAGGAGAGTGGCGACTCCAGCCTTATCCAGCATCTGAACAACTGTCCGCCGCGGGGGTTTACTATCGCTGGGGACGCTAGTTTCTGCTGGCCGTGATGCATTGCCAGAGGAGCGAACCACCGCGGGTGGAGCTCGGTACTGATTCCGTGCGGCAATCATATTGCGGGCCTCCGCTGCAATATCGGGAGGGAGCCGATCCATAAGATCCTCACCCTGCTCCATCAAGACTTGCTGCCGAAGTTCGGGGGGGAATGTTAACAGAATGCTGGCAGTGTCCATATCAACATCCTGGCCTGAACCTTCTGCTTGTTGTCGACGATGTTCATCACGCTCCCGGCGGCGCCGATCTTGCCGCTCTTGCGCGACGATCTCCTCTCGCAGCTCATCCGGCAATGCCTCGAGGAATTCCTGGAAGACCTCGGTGTTCTCGCCTTCAACAGCGGCCTGCTCACGGGCTTGGGAACGTCTAGCCGTCAACGTCTGAGCAATGACCTCCTCCCTGAACTCCTCGGGAAGGGCGGCAAGATAATCAGGATCGATACCGAGGTCCGTGACATCGACAGTCTCACCGCCCCGGATAGTGGTCAGTATCCGTTCCGTCGGAGCTGCGGGGGGTTGCTGGTTGGTGCTCTCCGCGGCGTGCGACTCAACACCTTCCATCGCCTGCGGTGGTTCTTGCTGAGGTTGTGAAGCAGGCTGCTCGGCCAACTCTGCTGCCTGTCGTGCTGCCTCGGCTTCGGCTTGGGCTTGTTCGCGAGCTTGTCGTTCGCGTGCTTCAGCTTCCTTTTGCTGCTTAGCAAGCTTCTCGGCAGCTTCCTTGGCTTCGCGTTCAAGACGCTCCTTCTCCTCAAGTTTCTTGCGCTCTTCCTCCAGCTTCCGCTTTTCTTCTTCGCGAGCCTTGGTCTCTATGTGCTCCTTAATGGCCTCAGGAGCAAGAGCCCCAAGGATAGCATTGTAGAGCTTGGCTGCCTTGTCGTGGTATTGGTAACCAAAAATCATCTTAGCTTCTCCAGCCCAGCGCTCAGCCGTACGCTCAACAGTGAATTGGATAGCATGAGCAGGCTCCGAGTAAACCTCGGTACGTCTAGATGGGTCCCAACGGTTTGTGTGTCCGCCAACAGACAACGGCAGAGGGAGGCTGACATGACGAATCTCTCCTTGTGACCCTGTTCCTGTGAATTGAATATTGACGGTTTGCCCAGGAGGGAATGGAATAGGCATGCGCGACATCAGATGGTTGATCATCGCGAGTGTGTTATTGTCGACATGAGGTCCACTAAACGGCACCGTGAGTCTTGTCCCATGAGAATGTTCGCGGTCGGCGGGGGATTGGTTCCGTGCCAGTCGGTGGCCAGCAAGTAGAAGAGGGTTTCGGTTGTCGTCGGCGCTTGATGGAGCTGGCACCCGACCATGAGCGCCACGGAGGTAGCTTCGGAAATCTGATGTTGGAACGGCATTAGTACCTCGAATAAGATGTTGGAGCATCATCAAGTCCATCATCTCACGGCCCGGTCGTTGGATACCGAGTGCTTCATGCAGGAGGCGCGCTTCAGCTTCAAAGACCAACTCGCGTGGACGGATTGTGGTTGATAACCTACCGTGCCCGAGAGGATCACGTCCTCCGTGCCCGCCAAACGCAAACGGGGGCATGCCTCCAAAGTGACCACGGAAAGCCGCGGGACGCATCCTCGGGTGAGTTTCCACGGCAATATCCCAGCCCAGACCAGAAGGCATGTTCAGGCCAGGAAGAAGGTCATCACCTAAGAGAATGTTAGCTTGAGGGGGGAATCACTCTGGCAAGTGCAAACTTACGAGGTCGACCTTGATCAAAGTACACCTCGTCCTCCTCCAAGTCGTCTTCATCTTCCTCGTCTTTGCTTGTTAGTCGCGCACACATAACTGAGTGAATGATATACAATTAACATACCTTCATCTTCGGCTCCGTCATCCAAGTAGTGATCGTCGAAGTCATGGACCTCCTCGCCGTCGATATCCTCGGGGTCGATCTGTCCTGCGGCGTAGTCAAGCAATTGGTTAATGTGGTCCAGATCTGAAACCGCGTGGGCGTGAGCTTCTTGGAGGTCCTGCGCCTCTGCTTCATAGTCAAACTCCTCCTCGTCTTCTTCATCTGCCTCGTCTGTAGCACTCTCCCAATCACCGTCATCAACTACGGCATTGCCCTCCTCATTGGTGATATCCACTTGGTCCTCAATGTCCTCCATATCCTCCGAACCCATGTCGTCTTCATCGTCTTCTTCATCACTTGGCTCGTCTTCATCATCTTCATCCATATCATCGTCGTCTTCATCATCTTCGCCCATGATGACCTCAACAACTCCAGGGGCACCAGGCAGGCCTTCCATGTGATCACCCATCTCGCCGAGCTCCTCGTCATCCTCGTCGCTGGGATTATCTTCTTCGTCCTGGGACATCTCGTCGCCATAGTCAAGTTCGTCTTCGTAGACCTCTTCATCATACATCTCCTCGTCGTCGTCATCTTCCTCCTCGGAGTCGTAATCATCCTCGCGCCCAGGCTCAAGCATGCCAAGCGTCGAGTTACGGTAAAGATCGGGAGTCTCCTCGCGCTCATCGTCCAATTCCGACATGGAAGATGCCGAGACCAAGTCGTCATCTGGGTGATCTGCGGTGGTTGCTGGCAGGATATCTAGTTCACTTAACTCCACAGCAGTCTTTGTCAGGGTTCGCAGCACGCGAAGAATGTACCTGATGGTGCGCTTGACATCGGGATACGTCAGATCAACATCCGCAATGGAAGCTGTGAGGGCATTAAGATAGCCCTTCTCATACATGAGACGCTTGAGTTGCAGTTGCGACCTAGAATTGGACTTGTCTGTTCCTCGAGGGTTGCTGGGCAACTGGTCCTTTTCCTTGTCGCCGAGCATCTGGCTCATCAGCTCCGCGAGAGACACCATCTTAGGATACCGGATATCGAATCGTTCGCCGGGGGTAGCAGCCTCTTTGTAAGCACGAAGCACAGTGTCGAGAACAAATCGGCGAACAAACAAGAGATCAGCCTCATCATCGTACTCGTATTCTTTCGCAGGGCGTTCGAATACTTTCTCTCCAGTCCGTGCAACAAGAGCCACGAGTACATTTGATGCCTGAGAAGCCGTTGCCAGTTTCTTTTTCGACACCACGGGATCAGTCGAGTTGCTGTTTGGATTGAAGCAGATCAAGTCATGAAGCAGGTAATTCAAGATACTAGAACGCGGCTTGATTGGCGTATTTGACTGAATGGGCGCGCTGCGCTTGAAGTTGATGAACTCGACCTTGGCACGAGTAAAGCTCTGCAAGAGCTCAGTCAAGCAGTTCAGAAGGAAGCACCGGTAGACAAAGATCGGGTGCTCTTCGGCTTTGAATTGTGACTTGGAAGTCTTCTTGTCCCATTTCCTGTTTTCGCCATCGAGCTCCTCGGGAAAGTCTGCGGGAGCAGGTGTAGCTTCCAGCTCCGCCCTGGGGGTATCGCCAGCTGTGGCCACGGTGTCCTTGGCAGACGACTTGTCTTGCTCTTTTAAAATCTGGCTTGAAGGCTCCTTATCCTCTACCTCTCGGTAATTGAGAAGCTCGCAGAGTAAGAAATGAACAACACCATCGGGGTTCTCCAGAACTGGCCGCTTGACCTCGAAAGGCGTCTTGGAGGCGTCTGTCATCTCCTTGTCCGCGGACTCGGTCGATGGCTTCACATCGCTCATGGTTAGATCTTCTGTGGCTTGTACAGCGGTTTCAAGAGAACTGTCCTTTGGCAAAGTCTTCTCGTCGGAAGAAGCGGATGGCTTGAGCATAAGGTTATAAATGAGACGATGATGCGGTTCATTCGACGGCGGTTGCTGCCAGCGGACAATTTTGATTAACCGGGTGGTAGTCTCGACGAACAACTTGGGTGAGCGAAGGATAAAATTTGACAGGTGCCTCATGTATGTACTGATGTCAAGTCTGCTTGGATGCCTTGTCGCCATTAAGACCTGACGAATTTCGGCCTCCATCACCTGCCGGATGATGTCTTCGTCCTCTACTATGTGACGAAGAATGATCATAATGTTGTCTGAGATGTGGGACCTGTTCAATGACGTAGAGCCACCACTGCACAACTGCTTCGCCATGACAAAGAGACGCTGAAGGTTTCGCTTCTCTCCCACCGTCTTCGCCACAGCATGGTCTCTGGTTAGTATGACCATGATCCTAAGAACCGAAACAGCAACTGCCTCTTCCTTGCCAATCCGTGGGAGAATGTCCATAATTGCCGTCAACAAGGCAGACCGATCATCCTCAGACATGGCATCCTCCTTGACTGTCCAAATGGGCTGCTCAGGCTCATCCGTCTCTTTCGCAGGGGCCTTCCATTTGACATCAACTATCTGTTCATCATCGAGCAACAAAGTCTCAAAAATAAGGAGGATGTAGGGTATCCATGGAGGAAGATATTCGTTGGAGCTGGCCGGGGCGACCTTCAAGAATCCAAGATAGTCGCTGATATTCTGCTTCAGAGAGGCCAGAGTAGCTTTAAAGAAGGGACGATCTTGGAGAAGCAGCGACAAGAGATGGGCATAGGCTGCAATACTAGGTCCATTTGCCTTCTTGTCATTCTCGTCGTCCAACGCAAACGACATGAGGGCGTTAGCAAGGACCTCGCCGACTTCCGTACGTTTCTCCTCATCACCAGTCTTGAGAATCATGTTCTGCACGAGGTCGGAGATCTCGAATACCGAGTCGGGGTGGGCCCTGAGCACATCAAGGCATCGATCGATCAGGTCTTTGGACAGTTCTGCACGTTCCTTGTCCAAGTCCTCCTTGGTGGTGAAAGAGGTAACAACTCCGTCAGAAGCTGGCGCTCCTTCTTGTGTGGTGGGAGCTACAGGCGCGTTGCTGCCCTCGCGGCTTGCAGAACCCGAACTCGAGCTGTCATTGCTGGTATCACTAGAATCATCCGATAGCTGGTCGCCGAGGTCATCGCCAAGCTCGGGCTGACCAGGGTTAACAAGATTGTCTATAGCCATGGGATCTGACACAGGTTCAACTTTTGGCGACGGCGGGGGTTTATAAGCTTCGGATTCGGGAATCTTGCACCGGTTGCCCGCCAAGCGATTGCCGTGCTCCGACTTGTGTGCCCGACAATACTCTTGGGCATCGTCAACTTTGCCGTTTGCCCGATAGGTTGCTTCCAGAGCCAAATCTTGATCGTAGCCCAAACCGACGAGAGTCTTGACGATCGAATTGATATTGGAAGCCCACGGGAAATGCTGGCGCACCCGATTTTTGAAGACTGGTGACGGCCCGATCTTGTCTGACTTGCGGTATGCGCTGGACTCGAAGTCAGCAGCTGCAATAGTTTGCAGAATGTCAATTATCTTGCTGAGCGCGGGAGTTCTAGCCTTCTCTGCAAGCTCAGATTCCCAAAGTTTGCGCACAACCGGCAAAACAGTCATTCTGAGCTCCACAACGAACTGGTGGGAGAGATCTTTGCCTCTGCCCTCTGATCTCTGAAAGCTACTGAAATGATTCCAGGCGTCGCTTATATTTTTTCCACCGACCACCCAAAAGTAAACCTCAAGGATCTTCTGAACCCCAAAGGCAGCCTGGCGATGCTTCGAATCCTCGCTGTCACAATTGCAGATATCGTCCGCGAACTTCTCAAGCATAGTATTGAGAATTTCAAATCCTCCATGCTCCTTGAAAGCGATCAAGACTGGAAGGATGATGTTCGTCCCCGCACGATCGGGCAAGCGGGTCGGATCAAGGAGCGTCTCACGCAGCATATGAAAGACGGTGGCCCAGTTGCGGAACTCCTTGGCCGACTGCGAGAGCTTTAGCTGTTGCAAGACGGTATTGGCGAGTGCCTCCGCGACGTCCAAGTGGTGAGAACGAATATACGGATCAACCCGACGAGAAAACAGCGCCTTCCCGAGAGTCTGGAAAAAGGGAAGAACTTCAGGCACAGTGCTGTGAAGAAGCCTGTGTACTGCCTGGAAGTTCTTGAACGCGTTAGATTGGGTCGTCTCTTCGCTGAGGACGCCATATTCTTCCGTGATTCGAGCGGTTTTCTCATTGTTAGTCTCGCTGCCCTGAGATGTCGGTCCAGGCAGAAGAGGTAAAGTCTCTGTGCTGCCGCTCACAGGAGGATTGGGGGCCTGTGCCTGCTCACTGGTACCATTTGTAGGTGGAGATAGAAAGGCAACTTCGAGCTCGTCACCCGTGAACTTCTCTCGATTCCAGCTCTTAGGAACAAAAGCAGCAAGTGTGTGGGCTTCCACAGCCAAGACGCGCAAAAGTGGTCCCAGCCTCTCTATGAGGCTGACATGGAGGTCGTAAACGTTGACTGTCGGAATAGTCACGGTTGCGTGTCGAGAGGAGATTGGAAATGAATTGTAGAGACCTCGCATCAGACCATGTAGTCTGATCAGAGCCCTCAAAAAGCCGGTGCTGTGGGAGACCTTCTGCACGGCGACGGGATCGAACTCTCCATCCTCCTGTAGTAACGCGCCGGGAGCGATCAAACGACCGAAGACTGGATACTCATCCTCCCAGGTCATAAGAGGCTCTAGGTCGTCAATGGTCTTGTGGATCCGCTGTAGCACAGAAGGCAGTCCAAGAATGGGGCTGACCTCAAGGACTTGCGAGAGAAGCGTAGCGAGGGTTCGCGACGGCTGGGTCTCGTCGAAATTGGCCGGTAAGCTAGGAGACTCGATTAAATCAAGCAGAAGCTCAATACCGCCTCCCTTTACGAAGTTGTTCCTGAGCGTGCTGTTACTGAGGAACAAATGGCTAAGAAATGCGGATAGACCCTGAACATAAGGAGATATATCCTTATAGACGTTTAGGTTCTTTTCAGACTCCGACTTCTTGCTCGAGTCCTGAGACTGGGCAGTTGTGGGAGGAGCGTCTGCCATCTCAACGTCGGTATCTGCCACTATCGCCTTTCCCTTTCCCTTGACCGCTAGCCTACCCAACAGTGACTCATCCGCAGTGACGGATTCTCCAGACGGATCATTGACGAGAAGTTTTGCACCCCAGCCTTCCTTGGTGGACTTCGTATGTGCGAGGTGGACAACCCTCGCCGTCAAGTCAATAATGGCATTGGAGATGGTCGGGCGCAGCCGAGGATGATGTCGAGCAAGTTCGTCAAAGCTGGCAGCAATATTGTTCACCAGCTCGGTGTCTAGCGACCTTGTCAAGATATGTACATGCTCCGGACTCTCAAAAATCTCCAAGAAGCTGTCCAGTGCGCCCGAAGAAACAACCATCTTGAGGCCGGCATTGTTCAAACAGATGCCGTTAAGGACCGAGGGCACAGTATTGATGGCCTCGGTGGCGGCCAGAATACCCTGGGCAAGCGGACGAGACCTCGGTGCAGACAAAGTCTCGAATGTTGGGGGATGTTGTCGATCATCAGATTCCAGTGCGAGAGATTCATCAGAGTAGTCTGGAGACGAAGCGCCCTCATCCGGGTTTGCATCGGGCCTCGAGCTGTCTTCAGTCTTGGGCAAAACGACTTCCACACCTGTCAACGTTCGGAGAAAACTCTGAACCATTCCAGACTCACCAATTGCGGGGAAACTTGTGGGATCGTTATTGATGAAATCATTCAGCAAGGTTGCCGAATTTGTCCAAACGACAGACCCAAATACCTGCCGCTCCTCGATGGTGAGTCGTAGGGAGTTTAACAAAGCCGAATTATCCACCAAGTTTCTCAAAAGGCGATCAATGTTGGTCCCGAAGCTTGAGCTGCTGGTCATGGTGTGATGAATGAACTTGAGTAGATACCTGATAGCTTGCTGGTGGTAAAACGGGATTTCGTAGTCTACCAAATACGCATGGAACTGAGGCTGTGTGCCCTTTCCAGCCTTGACCAGTTCTTTTGCGGAAGTAACAGCATGAATAATGAGATCGGCAATCGCGTCCAGTCCAGTGGCAGAGCTGAAAGCACCCAATGCCCCTTGGTAACAGTACACGTACTGGTCGAGAAAGTTAAGGACGATATGCCAGTTGCGTTCAGCAGTCTTGTTGCGGAACTTCAAGACTTCTATTAAAACCTCCACGAGGCCAGATGACGACATATCTGTTCCGCCGCGAGCCAGCGCGAGTCCTTCAATCAACTTGAAGAGATTGGTGCGCCATCGATCTTCCACGGTCGCTTTTCCATCGTCTTCTTCGGAAGGGTCCTCCTTCATGCTTGCCACCGCCTTGCGGATCACATACATGAGAACTCCGTGGTTGACATTGGCATTCAGAGCGGAAATTACATCCGGGAGTTTGAGGTGAAAATTCACGATACCCAGCAACGCGGCAAATGCAATGGCTTGTAGCCACAAAGGCGTATTTGCCGCACCGTCCGCAGAGGGATGAATGAGTTCGGCAAGCTGGTATATGAGCTGGTATCTCCGCGGTTCGTCATTGTCCTGCTTAAGCACCTTTTCGGCGAACACCGGATCTTGGTAGATGTACGTGAGATTGGTGACTGCCATGAGTCGGACAGCCAAAGCAAGCTGCCGATCCTCAGACGATCCAAGCAGTGCCTTGCAGATTCTCAGTCGATGAAGAAACTCATACCTGGAACCCTTTGGCATATCTTCGGGGCATCTCTTGAGCAGATCATGCACAGATGTAGATTGTACAACGCTCTGGCGAATCTCGAATGACTTAGGTCCAGACGAAGCATAATCATCGTCATGCCCGACATGGTGCCTGTTGGAAGGACTATCCTCTGACCTGCCTGCACCCGGAGTCTGAGAGATGCTAGTAGAACTACGTCTCAGTGGAGTGGGAGTCATTGGTACTGTCGAGCCTGACGGAGCATGAGTAGAAACCTCTTGCACCGCAGCTTTGGCCGTATCTGTCTTCGGGTAATAAACGACCTTGAGATCTCCCCAGCCGTTCCAACTGCCCTCATCAGCAGCTTCAGGCGCGACAAGCGAAACAAGATCATTGGCATACATGGATGCCACGTTCTTATGGCTGCCGGTTGACGGTTTGTCCTTGACTTTGCTGGCTGAAGCACTGGGTGTTGTCGGGGGAGCATCGGAGAGTCGGACAACAGGGGAGACGGGAGTCTTGACAAATGGCTGGGCAATCGTGTTGACCCGGTCCAGCTCTATGTCGTAGTGATTCGCGAGCAGAGCGCTGATGAACTGCCTAGAGTGTGGTCCAGGCAAGCGCTTGTGACTGACATGGTACCGTATTGCATTCTCAAGCCCAACCCCCAGTGCAGCAAGAACAAGTTTGAGGGAGGTAGAATTGAGGAGGTCATTGATGCGGTTGCTGCTTGGGTAAATGCTCCTATTTCCACTGTGCTTCATAAGAAGGGTTGAGAACTCGCAGATGGATATGATGAGATCGACATCGCCATCCTCCTTGTAGCCCAATTCAGCCAAAGCCTGTTTGTTCCATGGATCATCGTTGTATTCGACTGGAGCACCCTCATTTAACAAAAGTTCGCATGTGAACTCTCGGGATTGGAAGCCTTCAGTCAGGCCATAGGTTGTGCAGAAAGCTTCCAGGATGTTGTCAAAGCGATTTAAAAGCGGAATCCAGTGATAGAGGTCGCCACGCGGAAACGGCCATCTCGATGGGAACTCGCTCAGTTTCTTTGGAATGAGTGGCAGCGGTGCAACTGTTGCAGCTTCGACAAACTCTTTCAGCCAAGGCGACTATGAAGAGGAAAAGTCAGTATAAAGGCAAATTATGAGGCGTGTGATGGCCAGAGTCAAGGAGTCAATGACTTACCAAGGTTTCCTTGTGCCGAGTCTGCATAGTCTTAGTAATCTTGCCCATTTTTGTTGATGCGGCTCTGCCGCGAGGGCGAAGAGAAAGTGTGTTGCTGCCCCTCCACTATCCGCACGTCCCACCGACGGACGGCAGCCTCACTTTGCAAGCCGCAGCCTTGCGGAGAATGCGGAGAATGCGAAGAGTGGTGATGTTTGCGCAAGTCACGCTGGCGGAGAAAATGTATGGTGGGGTGTGGATGGATGGAAAAATGGGTGTGGTTGATGCGGTTGATGTGCAGTCGTTCGTGATAGGTAAGGGAGAGTTTGCGTGATGGTAGATCAGATGCAGCACCCAACAGCAGCGAAGCTACCCTGACCTGGGTTCGACGAGGAACGGCAGAAGACGAGTGCAGGTCGCCTTGTGAAGTCCCCGCCAACTAGCGTCGGGCTGTTCGATAATTACGAAAATGTGAGGGTTACGCGGTCGCAAAATCGACACAGAAAGTCGAAATCCGAGGTGGCAGTTATTTTTCGTCTGGTTGTGCTTGGTTGGGGAAGGAGAGGAGTTTGCGAAGTTGAGAATTTGGTATTTGGGGATGCCGCTTGAGTAGTGAAAAAAAAGGCAAGCACCACCTCAATTGTCCGGCAACGCCAACTGAACTCACTTTTTTTGGCGAAGGAAATGGAAGGTATGGAAGATGACGGCAGCACTGATCAGGTACCAAACGAATGCCACAAGTTGCCAACCGGCAATTGCCGCAGAAGCCAAACCTGGGTGGTTTTTGCAGCCGTCACAGAGTGGGGCAGCGGGGAAGCTTTTTTAAAAGGTTCCACTTCCGTCAAAGTGCCCGCAATCGATGATAAATCAGTGGATGACAGCTTCCAGCAGACCGACCTCTTTCACTTCTATTTTTTATTTTTCACGGGAAAAAGCAGATCATATCAGATTACGTACAGTTTACTGTGACTCACCCACTCTAGCAGAGATTTCTGGTTAGGTTTGTATTGTAGAAAAGCAAGTGTATTATACAATATTCATGTATTTGGCGAAATGTTCCCAGGAGCGGGGGAGTTTGGCATTGCTGAACAACTGGAGTGGAAACCCCCACCTTCAAGGCTTCAACCGAGTGGGCATGGCTCCCCAGCTGTTATGTTCCAAGCAATTCAAGGCTGAAACCTGACAGAACCTCCATCCACAGTTTCCTTTGTCGATGGAGAGCACGAAGCTGGAGTCGGCCGCGTCCTTGTGATACTGACCACGCAATATATGAGTCGAACACAAAAGAAAAAGAGATGCCCACGAGGCTAACACAACAAGGTATCTTGCCCAATGGAAACCCTTCAAGTCAACCAGCATGTGAGCTAGAAAACGACACGCTGCACGAAACCACCAAAAGTCCATAATTGCAACCAAGACGGGTATCACAATATACATCACTTGACTTTTATATGGGGTACACATGTCGATCATGAGCAAGTAAGTTGGGGTATTAGTGGTTCTCTCGTGCCGCTCGTTTCAGTACGCCTGCAAAGGTGTAACTAACGCCATCGACATCATGATGCTTAAAGCAAAAGACCCATTCTTGCATTCCGTGAAAGCCCTTTTCCTATGCCTTTTTACACGTTCAAGATGAGTCGCCAAACCAGCACGCCGTACCCGTTTCCCCAAAGCAACCGGAGTCCCATTAAACAACGACCAAATTTTACTTGCGGAGAGAGCTGGCACGGCGCTTGCGAGCATCGGCCTTGAGGGCCTTGGCCTCGGCGACACGCTTGGCGAGGACCTGAGCGTACTCGTTCTAAAGATAGTTAGCAATTCTGTTTCAAGATATTCCCTAGGGGGTAGGATATAAACGTACGGCCTCCTCCTTGACCTTCTCGACCTGGCGGCGCTTGAGCGCAGTGCGGTGACGCTTGTGCTGGAGACGCTGGGGGGTAACCAAGCGCTGGATGCGGGGAGCCTTGGTGTAGGCCTTCTTGCCCTCACCCTTGGGCTGGACCTCGCGACGAATGACGTACTTGCGAATCTATTTGTTTTCCATCGGTATTAGCCTCCATGTTGTATCTCAGACTCTACCCGAATTGTGTGATTCTCATCAACACAACTCCAGGGCAGGCGATGACGGAAATGAGTGGGCTTGTAGCACATACATCGTCATCCTTGCTGAGGCCGAAGAAGCGGCGGATCTTGGTGGCGCGCTTGGGGCCAAGGCGCTTGGGGTGGACGGTATCGGTAAGGCCGGGGATTTCCTGCTCGCCCTGCTTGACAATGGCGAGAGCGAGAACGGAGAGATCGGCACCGACGATGCAGCCGCGGACGGACTTGCGCTTGCGCTCACCGGTGCGGCGGGGGCGGTAGCAGGAGTGGCCGTCGGAAAGGAGAAGGCGGACACGGGTAGGAGCGATAACACCCTGCTTCATTGGGAAACCCTGCTTGTCGTTGCCACCAGTGATGCGGAAGATGTAGCCCTTCCACTCATCGCCGAGAGGGTCACCGGGAACCTCAGCGCCCATCTAATCGTCCAAAGTTAGTATCGTTATCGCAGAGGGGAGAAATCGAGGGTCTCGGTCGAACATACGCGCTTCCTGTAATGACTTGTTAGCAAAAAATCGTCAGTATTTTCAAGAATTGGTGACCTACTCGTAGAAGTGGCGCAGCTTGCGCTCATCCTCAATATCGATGAGCTTCTGCGAGCCGTTCGCCGGGTATGAGATGTTCAGCTATTTGAAACCATCGGTCAGCATGGTAAATTTTTTTTTTTTCGAGATTTACAGAAATTCGAGAATTGAAGCCATTCGTTCAATCACTCTCCCAGTGAAGGCGTGGAAGTGCAGGTAGCGAGCATACCTTCATATTGGCGATGTTGACAACGACGTCGTTGATGATGGGACTCCGAGACTACGAGAAATCAAGGGAAAGATTTTGTGTGTTGAACCGCAAAAAGAGAGATCTTAGGGCACAATTTTTGTTGGCTTTGATTGGCTGAAAGTTCAAAGACCCACATGGGGTAGTTGGCGGATGAACATGGGTGTGGCACGGATCTCAGATTTTGGGTGGGGCATTGAATTTTTGGACGACTGCACCTTTCTTCGGTGTGACTTACAGCGAGTGAACAGTGTAGAAAGGAACACATGTTATTAGCATCATCTCATCATCAAAAAAATCAAAATGGAAGAGGATCGGGCACTGGTGGATTTGGGCATTGCGGCGGATATTGAGGAGACACAGAGACAACAAAATGTCGTAAAGCAACCAAAGAAGCGTTTTGTTGGAAGAAGAGCAGCAGCAGCCGAGGCGGCCTCAAAAACGAGCAATGCGTCATCATCTATCGAGGACACGGGAGCTATTCAAGGTATCATTATCAACAGCTGCTTTGCTTTGTATCATAATCATGGCTGGCAGAAGAACGGAGGCTGATTATGCCCCTCTCATCACAGTTGCCCAGCCAAGGAGAGCACCAAGGATGCTGAACCAGGTGCCCCCAGAGATCTTGAATGATCCCGCCCTCAAGGCAGCCATAGCTCTCCTCCCAGCCAACTACTCATTTGAGATACCAAAGACCATCCACCGCATCCGCTCACTCCAAGCAAAGAGAGTAGCTCTTCAGATGCCAGAGGGTCTCTTGCTGTTTGCCACAACCATCTCGGACATCCTTACTGAGTTCTGCCCAGGCATCGAGACGCTGATCATGGGAGACGTCACGTATGGAGCCTGCTGCATAGACGACTACACAGCCAGGGCGATGGGGTGTGATCTCCTAGTGCACTATGCCCACAGCTGTCTCATCCCAGTAGACGTCACCAAGATCAAGACGCTTTACGTCTTTGTCGACATAAGCATCGACACTTCGCATCTCCTCGCAACTTTGGAACGTAACTTTTCTCCCGGCAAGACCATCGCCTTGGTGGGCACTATTCAGTTCAACGCCACCATTCACGGTGTCAAGTCGACGCTGGAGAAAGCGGGCTTCAACGTTGTCGTGCCGCAGATCGCACCGCTCTCAAAGGGAGAGATCCTGGGCTGCACATCGCCAAACTTGTCCACTTATACCGACAAGCCTATAGATTTGATTCTGTATCTGGGAGACGGACACTTTCATCTCGAAAGCATCATGATTCACAACCCTACCATTCCAGCTTACCGATACGATCCATACTCACGAAAGCTGACGCACGAGACGTACGGCCACGATGAGATGCAGGATCTCCGTCGGGATGCCATCAGAACAGCAAAGACGGCAAAGAAATGGGGATTAATTCTTGGGTCACTGGGAAGACAGGGCAACCCGCACACCATGGCCTTGATAGAGAGCAAACTGAAGCAGATGGGCATTCCGGTTATTCATTTGCTTTTGAGTGAGATTTTCCCAGGAAAATTAGCCATGATGGCTGATGTTGAGTGTTGGGTACAAGTTGCTTGTCCAAGACTGAGTATCGATTGGGGGTATGCCTTCCCAAGGCCATTATTGACTCCTTATGAAGCTCTGGTGGCTTTGGAAGAGAGGGGAGATTGGGGGAAGGGGGCATACCCGATGGATTATTATGGAAAGGATGGGCTGGGGAGAACCAAGCCTCTTGCTATTAGTACGTAGGACAAAGTACAATGAGATCAGTCCAAATCCATCCCCGTTGTTTGCTCTTCCCCCGTAACAGGTTCCGGTCTTTGAGAAAATACAATTTTGTACTTTACGATTTCCACAATCTCCAGATCTTCCACTATTGCATCATCTTCTTCTTCTTGTGCATCCCCTCCCCCTCCCCGTCTCCTAACGACAGCTATAGCCTGCGGTAGCTTCTTTACCTCGCCTTGTAGTCTCTGGATAAAGTCATAGTTAGCCTTTTCAATCCCACTCTTTCCTCCTGTCTTGATTTCCACCTCATGCGATTCACATTACACCTTGCCCAGTTATCACAAAACAACAGATCCATACCCATCCATATTCCGATCCACTCAGCCAGATATGCACATCATTGCCCATTCCACCATCAAACAACCCGAAAGATGGAAAAAAAAACATACCTGATACCTCCCAACCCACATCCAAACCCTCTTCATCCACTTCCCCTCCCCTTGATCCTGTTCTCCCTCATCATAATCAGGAAACTCCAACCTTCCAATTTTGATTTCTTCTCCTCCTCCCTCTACCTGATCAGGCAAATTAATCGTCCCCTGCAATTCCAACAATGCCAGTCCCGAAGGGGTTTGAAGTAACTGAGGAAAAGGATTTATATTCGAGCTTAGGAATTTGCGGGATGATGAAGGTGGATGGAGCGTTACTGATGATGGTGGTGTTTCTGATGACATCTTGGCAAAAATGAAAATGTTGATGTTGGTTAATCAGGTGAGAGTGAAATGAGTTGTGAGAGTTGTGATTGTTTGGAGAGCGGTGAAAGTGAGAGGAAGTTGTTTTGATTAGGCGAATATACCCCGCTTTGTGCATACAGTGCAAACATGGAATACAACAATTGTCAAAAAAGTGAGTTCAGAATATGAATTAATTATTTGAGATGCTATTTCTCATTTGAGGACCGAAAAAAGTCTCAGGCGATCGAAAACTTATGCCTAACCTGCAAAACATACGGATCCCCAGCCGGCTCAAATATCTGTTTGCTCTGTCTCCCCCACTCCGGATGATTGATCCCATCGATATAATCCTGAACCTCCAGCACCACGCACCCATACTTTGGAATCGTCCTCGGGAACTTAGGTTCATCAAACAATCCCTGAGTAGACTTGAGCGCCATTGTCCCGTCCTGGAAGTTACAAGAATACATCTGGAACGCTTCCTGGTTCGAGAAAATATCCAATTGGATACCAGACCAAGGAGAATGAAGTCTAGCGACGAGACTGTCAGGAGATCTCCAGTTGTGCGCTTGGGGTCTGTTGACGAGCCAGCAGTTGTCTATTAAGGAATCCAAAGTCAGTACAAATCTAAAATGCACAGAGTAAATAAAGGGGGGAAACATACCATATCCAGTGCAATTAAACCCACAATTGCCTTCAATCCCTTCCTGCTTAAACCCATCCCCTATTCTCTTGGGCTTCGACCAGAAATCATTGACTGACCCCTCAGGATTACTCAAGATCTCACCCGTAGGAATCAGGATATTATCAACTGCAACTCTCTGCCCACTGTAGGGCATCCAGAGCTCATGATCCAAAGCCAGATTCGTCTGATTATTCGCGAACCCGTCCAGATTCCAATAGGTGTGACTGCTCAACATGATGGGAGTCTTTTTCGTGGTGGCAATCGCGATCATTGTCGCATCCCAGGTCAGATTCCCAAGGGAATAAGTAATGTAGGAAACTACCTCGCCCGGAAATCCTTCCTTTCCATCTGGATCAACAATGGAAAAGGTGATGCTATTGGCCGTATAAGCTGTGACGTTGAAATCTCTCCAGTCCCAACCGTCGGGACCACCATGAAGAGTGTTGAGACCCTGCGGATGAGACTCTGTGGGATTTTCGTTAGGGATGATGTGGTAGCTCTCCCCGTCGATTTTAAAAGTGCTGTTTTTGATGCGGTTTGCGTAACGACCTGGGACGCCGCCGAAGTGGGGGTGTTGTTTGTCAATGTGGTAGTAGCTGGCGTTGTCGAAGCCTGTGACGATGTCACGCTCAATGCCGTATTGGTCGTTGATGATGAGATTGGAGATTGAAGCTCCGTAGGGGACGAAAGCAGCAGCGATGCCCTCGCCGTGGATCCAGTACTTGCCGTCTGGGTCTGGTGAGCCTGTGAAGGCTTCCGCTGCGAGGGTGACGGAGGGGAGCAGCAGGGCTGTTGCGCCCAAGAGTAGGTGGGAACGCATGATGGATTTTGGTGTTGTATCAGTGAGTGAATGAATGTGCCTTCAAGTGAGGTGGAGGACGAAGAAGGAGACTTGTGAGTGGTGGGATGGATTGGGAGGGGTATTTAACATGTCCCAAACTCTGAGCTCATCCCGTCGGTTGGTAAATCAATTTGTATTGAGTAAATGCAAGGGGAATGGTACACTCAATAGCAGCAAGACCGGGTATTCGGGGACAGGTCAGGTGGTGTTGAAAGGTATCCCGGTTACTCGGAACGAACCCCCAGTTATTGAAACCTTATTTTTCCCTCTTGTTCAATGCAAACAAGGAATGTGCCACAGGAACAAACGCAGAGGTGGTTGGGATTATCGTCTGGGGTTTGGTTGCGGGGGATTTGAGCCTAGAATTTCCCAGTCGAGGTCAACATAACCTCTCGGCTACACAATACCGTTGCTGTGTGACGGATGATATCAGTGTTTCCACAACGGATGATGCATCACGAGGAGGACTTTATGGTAGCGAGACAGGCCATGAGCAACCCGGATGCGGTGGATTTTTTACTCGACGGGGTGACGGTTGCAACTTTGCAGATCATATTCCCCTCACCATCCAAACAGGAAGTTGGGAAAGAACTTACTTTACAAAATGCAGGATTCCGTCTGAAGTGTAACACCTCTCCTTGATCACACTTGCAGCGGTTAGTCACCGGTTCATACGAGACATCCAATGGTGATCACATCGTATTCCTCACCGTATTCTGGCGTTGCGTTTCCCTATAGTTTTTTCCAATCTCTCAATTCACCACAGGCTTTGCTCAATACGGATTCACGGAATAATATGAGCCCTCGAAGAACGTTGTAACAAAAAACAACCGATTGGAGCGGTTGTGGCCGTTGGATATCCCGTTAGCGACCCCTGAGCGAGATCAAGGATGCGGGGAGAACTCCGCATTGCCCCTGTAAATAAGAGAAAGCTTAACTTTGCCAAGAGATCTCCAAGTTGTCTGTCGATTGACTTCAAGACAGGAAGCTTCATAGTTCAGAAATTAATTGTGCTACGACACAGTTAGCTTATAACGCACAATGTTCATGAAATATAGTAATTCGTTGTTTGTACCTCTCAACATATGCATTTCATGCTTCCACACTTCCCACCTTGCAACACCCCGGCCCCTCATTCTCCCTTCTGTTCAGCCTGCATCTACTCCCGTTCTTTGCCCAGACGGAACTACAACATAAACAAGCAGCCGGGTATGGTATGCGCGCCAATGAGAAAACACTTTGCAATCATAAACACCATTGAATTCCAATCTGCAAATGCCCATCAAAAGAACTGCCCCGTAAACTATCATATACAAGTCTTGCGCTACCCATACAGAATGCAGGTCTCGAGAACAAGGGTCCTGGACCACTAAAACGGAAAGAGAAAATAAACACCTACTTCATAAGCTCTTAAGCGTCAATGAGGTTCTCCTCCTCGGTGGTATCTCTGGTATCCTTGGTCGTCGCCTTGGCCTTGCCCTTTTGCTCTGCCACTTTTCGGGAGTAAAACTCGTCGATGATCTTGGCAGGAATACGGTTGAGCATGTCCTTGCTATAAATGCGAAGCAAGCCCCAAGCCTGATCGAGAGACTCGAAAATAGTTCGCGACTCATAGGGACCTTGGGCGATGAAGGTACGCTCAAACTTCTCAAGGAACTCCAGAGACTTCTTGTCCTCGGCAGAAAGAGCCTCCTCACCGACGACAGCCTTCATCGCGGCCGCATCACGACCAATGGCGTATTTGGCATACAGCTGGTTCGACACATCACCGTGATCCTTGCGAGTCATGCCCTCACCAATGGCAGACTTCATCAGACGTGACAGCGATGGGAGCACGTTGATTGGTGGGTAGATACCACGGTTGTAAAGACCACGGTCGACGAAAATCTGACCCTCGGTGATATATCCCGTCAAATCGGGGATAGGATGGGTAATATCGTCGTTAGGCATGGTGAGAATGGGGATCTGGGTGATGGATCCGTTGCGGCCTTCAACACGGCCGGCACGTTCGTAGATGGTGGACAAATCGGTATACATGTAACCGGGGAAACCGCGGCGACCAGGCACTTCTTCACGGGCGGCGGAAACCTCACGAAGAGCATCGCAGTATGCAGAAAGATCAGTGAGAATGACGAGGACGTGCTTCTCAAGCTGGTAGGCGTAGTACTCGGCAGTTGTAAGGGCAAGACGAGGAGTGATAATACGTTCAATGCTATGCAACAATTAGCGAATGTGTCGTGTATACAGAGGGATTACCAAAACTTACGTAGGATCGTTGGCAAGGTTAAGGAAAAGAGTAGTGCGCTCCAAACTTCCGTTCTCCTCAAAGTCACGGGTGAAGAAACGGGCGGTTTCCAAGTTGACACCCATGGCAGCAAACACGATAGAGAAGTTCTCCTCGTGGTCATCGTGAACACCCTTGCTTGTAACACCCTGACGCTGAACCAAGCCGGCCTGACGGCAAATCTGAGCAGCAATTTCGTTGTGAGGGAGACCAGCAGCCGAGAAGATGGGAATCTTTTGACCACGGGCAATCGAGTTCATGGTGTCGATGGCAGAGATACCGGTCGAGATCATCTCTTCGGGGTACACTCTTGAGTATGGGTTGATGGGACTGCCGTTGATATCCAAGAACTCCTCGGCCAGTACCTTGGGGCCCTTGTCAATGGCACGACCTGAACCGTCAAAGATGCGCCCCAACATGTCCTCGGAGACGCCAAGCTTTAAGCTCTCTCCCGTCATCTTGACTCTGGTCTTCTTCACATCGATACCGGAGGTTCCCTCGAAGACTTGGACGACCGCTCGGCTTCCTATACAAGGATGTGTCAGTGATAGGTCTGCGACGACATGAGCAGAGTTGCGGGCATCTCTAACCTCGAGCCTCCAAGACCTGGCCGGAACGCACCGTTCCGTCGGGAAGAGTAAGGGAAACGATTTCATTGTATCTCGGGAATTTGACCTGCAACAGCGTTTAGATGTGGTTGAAAATGGTTGATCGTGGTGGGAAAACTGACATTGTCCAAGATGACGAGGGGTCCGTTGACACCACCGACGGTGTTGTAGCGGATCCTAGGCGTCACCCTGTACGAGGACGGATCGCGGGGATCACTCATTGTGGATTAAGAAGGGGTGCAGATTTGTTTTCGGGACGGATTATCAATGGAATGCTCGAGACCGGCTCGGGTTGGCAAGTTGGAGAGTCGGAGAGGCTCTAGGTGGTATAACAAGTGAAATGCAGCTTGCTTGGTGATTGTCTTGGGGGAGCTGCTGTGGGTTGGCCGAAGACGCAAGCTCCCGTCCCAGCCAAGCTGAGCCGTGATAAGCTGGGTTTCCTTGTCTCAGGCCCCGCACTCTGGACTTGCAGACAGCACAGCCACAATGACCAAACCAACGGTCCAACCTGCTTCATATGTGGCACAGCTTGAAATAACTTTTCATCTTTGATCCTATCAAAGACTCTGAATTTTTTAGAATAATAGCTACTAGCTAATGGAGAGGGCATTCGTTTCTCAAGAAATATTTCTCCCTTCCGGTTAATGATATGAAAAATCGTTTGATAATAATAGCATTGTGCTTTGACTTGTCTTGGCCAAGAGTTCCCCAAATGTGGCTGGTGTCCCTGCATTTATGTCGCGCGGGCACAAGCATAAACACCTATTAAAACAGCGAACAGCCCGGGAAGCTTCAATGGGTCACATCAGTTTTTGAACTCTGGTTTCATTCGAATTTTCCCCGACCTGGGAAGCGTTTGCGTAGTTGCGGACCACCCCATGCGCACAACAATATTTCCAGTACTTCACTTCGAACGAATTAATTCGCAAATACCATAATCCATAATGTCATCCATCTACAATCTCGAACCGCAGCCGACGGCCTCGGCCATCATCCACACCACGCAAGGCGAGATCTCGGTCGAACTCTTTGCCAAACAAACGCCCCTCACATGCAGAAACTTTCTCCAGCTGGCACTGGACGGCCATTATGATGGAACTATTTTCCATCGCCTCGTTCCCGGCTTCATCCTTCAGGGAGGAGATCCAACAGGCACTGGGCACGGAGGAGAATCAATATACGATGGAGGCGCCTTCAGCGGGGATCTGGACCCGTGGCCTATGGACCAGCGTAAAGGGCAGAACGCTGGGCCAATGGGGGTAGGCTTTAAAGACGAGTTTCATTCCCGACTAAAGTTCAACAGGCGCGGTCTCTTGGGAATGGCAAACGAGGGCATGCGCGACACTAACGGCAGCCAATTCTTCTTTACTTTGGGAAAGGCAGACGAGTTGACAAACAAGAACACAGTATTTGGGCGGGTAGCAGGCGACACAATCTATAATTTGGCAAAGATGGGCGAGGCCGAGGTAGAGCAGGGCGGCGAGCGGCCATTGTATCCAGTCAAGATCACCCACATTGAGATCCTCATCAACCCGTTTGACGACATGAAGAAGCGGGAAAAACGAGTCAAACAACAGGCTACCAAGCCAGCACCGCCTACCGGGAAGAAGCAAACGAAGAGGAAAGGGGGAAAGCAGCTGCTGAGCTTTGGCGACGACGAAGGTGATGCCGATGATATGCCTGTCCTGAAAAAGAAAAAGTACGACACACGAATTGTAATGGACGTGGACGAAGAACCAGCACAGAGCACGATGCCCGTCAGGTCGTCCGGCAAGAAGGACGCCAAGCCAGCACCATCCAAGGAGGTTCAAGCCCCACCAAAGGCAGCAAAGGAGGAGCCCAAGACCGTCAGCCGCTCGGAACCTGTTCCGGTAAAGAAGGAGCAACCAAAAAGACAAAAAGTCGATAGATCAAGCCCGGAGCCAGAGCCTCCTCAAAATAAATCCTTACTTGAGCGGACAAATGAGGAAATTGCTGCGGTTAAGGCATCGATGAAGCGAACCATCTACACGGAGCCAGTGCAAGAAATGAAAAAGTCGGCTTTGGAGGAAATGATACCAGACACGGCCATCCGCGGCAGAAAACGACGAACAGCTGGTGATAGCGCCTTGTCAAAGGAGCTGAGCCTGCTGATGTCTTTCAAATCAAAGTTGGAGCATGTGCCTGAAGAGAAAAACGCTCACCAACCCGCCGTCAATGGGCCAGAAGATGTCGGTGATGGTGACGGAGAAGGAGAGGTCTGCGATTTGCACTTCATCGCCAATTGCATGAGCTGTCGAACTTGGGATAAAGAAGACAAAGAGGAAAGTGACGACGAAGGTTGGATGTCTCACAAGCTCAGCTGTGTGGCTGATAAACTAGGCAAAGATCTCAACTATCGAAAGAAGGCCGAAGAGGAGCTGGTCGTGATTGATCCCTTGGAGAAGGCAAGAAATCTCAAGGAGGGGAAGAAGCCGGCCCGGGACGGACGGCCCGGTGGTTCGTCAAGAGCTTGGGATCAAGACCGTGACCGAGACAAAGACAGGGACCACGGCAGAGACCGACGGGATCGTCGGTGATTACAAAGCCCGGCGCAGTTTGACAACACAGCGGGATAAGATTTTGTCGTATACGATATGTAATATGTGACATGGTAGACAGGTAGGTAGTTGCCGTCACAACTTCAAAGTTCCCTAAATCCATTATATCACCAATACTACCCATTGAACTGGTATGGTATGGTGGAGACTTTACATGGGCTGTAGTGTATAAGAAAAGTCTAAGGACCATTTCCCACACAAGAATGGGTAAAGGAAACTGATCTCAGCGAACCGGAACAGATCCTTTTGATATATCCCAGCTAGAAATTTCTTGTTTTCATTGTCTGACTGAGACATGGTGGTTAGGCTGAGATGTGTTGCCGGCATTTGGTGTTGAAGCATGATGGATGGGTCTAGTTGCAACGAGCATACAATTTGACAATGCCTTTCTTCTTGGCATCGGGTAAGTAGATGTCAATCGAACTTCAAGTGGGTCTTCACATGGTTTGGTCCGAAACCGACAGTTTGAGTTGTTATCTGCTCTCTTGGAGTTTTCAAAACCTGGAAAAGTACAACAAGTGTAGAATTTTAGGTTGACAGCGCCACATTCCTTAAAAAAGGAAAAAGAAATATACATGTCTTGAGGACCCTTATGAGAAGCAAAAAGAGGGACAGACTCTTTTGAAGCCAAATTTGAATGACAACCCCGCGTTGTGGATACGTTATCAACACCGACGTTGATTGGTTGGCCAAGCGAGAAAATCGGTGTATTGATCGCGATCATGTCGGCAGAAAGAGTCCACTACGAATTACATTATGACGGGAACAAAGCTTCATCGCCAACTGTTAATAAAGTTGACAATTTTTTTTTATCTAGTCTCAAAATCCACACCCATCAAACTGCCACCAAGCGTCGCGCTACAGCTTCCGTCTAACAATACGTGACAAGCGACCGAAAAGAATCTCATTGTTGCCCTTGCGCTCCTCCAAGAAATCGAAACGCCATTCTCCCCACTGGAACCTGGAATCTGGAACCCAAGGTACACCATCTGCCACCGACCGTCCCTCACAACTGTGCACGTACGTACGCACCCGGAACACGGCGTGTTGAGGCCCCGACACGCTGTTGCCATTGTCCCGAGCGATCCAGCCCAGAGTGTCAGGAACCTTACCGTCGAGGCTACAGCGACAAAAAGGCCCCATTGATACGGATAGTTCGCATCACATCCAAGACATTGGACAGCTTGCATTCAATAGTTTGCGACGGCCGCCTCAAAGAGGACAATCACCACCACGAACCACCCCGGTCATTCTAGTGAACTGGTTCTTGCATTCAATCTTTTGAATCTTTATTCGACTCGATTACTATATAACTGGGCACATATCTGCCGCTCAGGTATCTGCTCATTTAACCAGGTAGTCAACTGTTTTTTTATTCTTTTTTTGCAAACAGCTTCAAATACGATTTTTCAATCGCCGACCTCGATCGAGAATTGCCGCGATCGATTCGAACCAGAGAAGGGCCCCAATAGCAAAACATCGTCGTTGCTGGGAGCCTGGGGACGTGTCCAGTCAACTTCGGTTGGCTCAGCGCGTGCCCGCTACAGCCTACGGTTATGTCTTCACCCAACAACCCACGAAAGCGACCCGCGCCAGGAGCCCCGCCGATGGTCCCAGTTCCCGTTCAGCAGAACTTTTCATTTGGATGGACCGGGACAATGGACGGTAACAACATTGTCGATGCTGCCGCAACCCCTGTGAACCAGTATGCCTATTCTGCGACTATCCCGACGCCTTCTAATGCGCTGGCCCGGCGGCAGAATATCCGCGCATTGGTGCCTACAGGTGGCCGTCTGCCGTTAGAACAAGTCTCCGATACCTGGGACGCAAATTTTCTCCAGTCGCCTTCCACTACATCTGTCGACGAACATGATAATATCGAGCGTCTTGAGGAAGCTGCGCAGCGCGCGAAAAGGGAGGCCCAGGCCAAGAGAAAACAAATCCCACCCTTCGTCCAGAAGCTCAGTAGGTATGGAAAGCCTCGTCCCCATGCTCTTTTTAAAATTAATATCAAGATAGAATTCTAACGCCAAGCAGCTTTTTAGATGAGGATAGAAATACGGATTTAATTCGTTGGTCTGACAAGGGAGATTCGTTCATTGTTTTGGACGAGGATGAGTTTGCCAAAACACTGATTCCAGAACTTTTCAAGCACAACAATTATGCCTCATTCGTGCGCCAGCTGAATATGTATGGTTTCCACAAGCGCGTGGGCCTTTCTGACAACTCCATGAAAGCTAGTGAAAGGAAAAACAAAAGTCCCAGCGAGTACTACAATCCGTATTTCCGCCGTGGTCATCCCAATCTTCTCTGGCTGATCAACAAGCCCAAGGCCAACAACAGCAAGAAGAAGATCAAGAAGGAGGATGGTGAGGCGGAAAGCGACGAAGACAATATCGTTGAGGAGGCATACAGCGGACCAAACTTGGTGGCGGCCCAGGCCGGCAGAGGCGCAGTTAATGGTGAAATCGCGCCTTTGCAAAAGAAAGACCTGATGCAAGTCAAAACTCAACTCGAAAGGCTACAACAACAGCAAGCTGCAATATCAAATGTACTCAACAAGATGCGGCAAGATCATAGTCAACTCTTCCAGCAGGCGGTGATGTTCCAGAACATGCACGAGCGACACGAGAACTCAATCAACGCAATCCTTACATTTCTCGCCAATGTATTTAGGAAGTCTTTGGAGGAGGGGCAGAGCGGGATTCAAAATATACAGGATCTGTTGGCCAGCGTCTTGCCACCTCAAGGACATGGACCAACACCCATCCCTACTGTGGACCTGCGTGGTTTCGTCAACCGTCCCCAGAATACGACAGCAACGGCAACGCCAAAACGTGCACAACGGCTACTTCCCCCTGTGCCGGTGCATGCTACGGGTAAGGCTTCGACTTTGTCGCCAACTACCCACCCTGCCGCAGCACCGCACTCCGGGTATCAGCGACCACAGATGGGCACTGTCACTGAGCTCTTCGACAACTCCCCTGGCGACACGACCTCGCCTGCGTACCTCAAGAATGAACTTCAAAGCAACCCCCAGGGAGGGATGATGAAGATTATTCAAGATTCCAACGCGGCTAATGTCAACACGACGGGTATTGACCTGCCCAACGTTGCGGCGACTACTCCAGTCACCATGAGCAGTGATCAGCGTAACAAGATGATCAGCTTGATGGCCGGAAGCAGCAACCCCAACAGCGCAGCGTCAACCCCCGCAATATCCGTAGCAACAACAGCAGCAGCAGTCAATGGAATAATACCTCCTCCTGTCACCACTGCTGCCTCCTCAGCACCTCCGGTTGTTCCGTCTTCTCTGCCAATGCAGACCACTGTCCCACTCTCATTGTCGCCTATTCTTTCGGCGCCGCCTATTCCCCCTCCGCTCGCAGAACTCGAGGCGTCGTCCTTTCAGCTTGAGCAGCTTCAGCAGCTCCAAAACCAGCAGGCAATGGAGATTGATACTATCAACTCCATGTTAGGCCCGTTTAGCCCATCGGGGCGGATCCCAGGTTTGGACACGAATGGCCAGCCAAACTACCACGGCTACTTCCCCGAGCCAGACGACATGGAACAATTTATCAACCATAGCGCATATGACCCGACAACTGGTGGAGGGGCAGGCGGACACGATCTTCCAGATTTTACCGACTATACGGGCGATAATGGAGTTAATGACTTCAACAACTTTACCTTGGATGGTACTGGTGGTATGAGCGACTTTGATGCAAATACTCTGTTTGGTGGCAATACAAGTGGGAACGGAACGGGAAGGATATCTGCTGCCAATACCCCTAGTCCGGCTGGCACCGAAGAGATCTCTAGGTCGGATTTCGTCAATGGTGGGGACAGCCCGGAGAGGGAGAACAAGCGGAGGAGGAGGGAGTATTAGTCGAATCCCTTCTGAGACGCTGGTCATCCTAATCAGTCTAGGAAGGGGATGCGGTGATGACAAAAATTACTTCTTATCTGTACGACGAACCCTCGCTCCATCTTTGTCGTCTGGGGCATGAGGGTCCTTTTCATTTGAGGGTCTTTCAGACCGGGGCAGTATGGTCTTCCTAACATTTCCCTCTTTCCTCCTACAACCAACCACAAGATCTTCAACAGCACTCCAGCCAAAGCGACCCTCTTCCACCTGCATTGCGAGATCAAATGAGGATCCAGAGGCTCCCCCTCAGTATTTGAACGTTCATTGGAGGTAGATTTCATCCGATATCATTCCTTTGCACTGGGTAGATTATCATATTTTCAAGTTCACCTTTCGTGCTTACCTTCATCTTGCTTCTGTTTCACTTTGCCGGGGTTCTGGAACATTCTATCAAAAGGGAGAGAGGCTTTACAAAACTTGCTGCAAAAAAGAAGCAAACCGAAAATCGGGATGGACAGATGGAGCTTTGGAGAATTGTGGTGACGTCTCCAAGAAAAGCGCTGTTATTTGATGAATGGATGGATGGAGAAGGGGTAACTCAATAGAAGCGTAAATGAGTATTTGGTAGGAGGGGAGGTGTTTGTTTGCTTTTTTTTTCTGCTTTTCTTCTCGGACTGTTTTTTTATCACTACAGAAATTCCTTTTTATTTAGATATTCCCCCTTTTTCTTATTTATTGTTGTTATGGACCTTTTTTCGTTATGACACATCACCAGAAAGGAAAAAAACCTTTACAAATTTGAAAAAAGATAAACATCACCATACACTCTCGATAAAAAAGGAAAGGGAAATGCAGGAGAAAACATGGCATACATACATATCATGACTTTGGGAAAGCGGAAACTGTGGAAATTCCTGGAAGATATAAGTGTGGTCTCTTTTTTTAATCAGTCGGTCTGTGGGAGGAGAGCAAAAAGGATTTTGCCAGGTTTGAGTTCAGTAGTTGTTGAAATGAGTTATGAACTTTTTTTTCTCTCTTTTTCCATTTATTTAGTTCTTTTTTGTTGCTTTCCTCTTTAGGGAAGTTTTCTCTTTTGATATTTGAAATAAATCATAAAATCAATTCTCTCTCCGCCACTCTCCGCAAGTCATGCAATACAATCATCATCATCAGCAACCCAACCCTCTCCCTCGCTCGGAATGAAAAAAAAAAACAAAAAAAAACACTACCTTATAAAACGTAGTCATCGGTTCATCAGCACTACGAATCTGTACCTGATAATACGCAGCCTCGTTTCCGTTACAATCAGGTTTGCCTCCGCACTGAATCTTTGCCTTATCTGCATTATCCCAGGCTCCGGGACCGCCAAAGACGTCTTCTTTTTCAATTCTAGGGAAAGCCCTACGGCTATAGACTGCGTGCTCGATTGGTTGCGGAAACGGACAGGTACGGCATTCGAGACTATTGGCGCCCGTTTCTTGCCATCTGGACAGCATAAGGATATTATGGCATTGAGGGCAAACTTGTAAATTCAGTCAGTAATTTCAATTGAGAGATGGGAAAGAGATAATGACTTACAGAGAAGAGGCATTTTTGAATAATGGTTTTATTTAATCGATAAAGAGTAATTTTCTGGTGGGGGGTTATGGTATTTTGGAAAGAACTGTGTTTGAGGTTTATTAAAAAGTGGTAGAAAGAAAATTAACTTCATTGAGATGCCGTCGCCAACCTTGAAACCATGAAACCTGGTTGTCACTCATTGCCCTCTATATTTTACAAAGCTCGAATTTTTTTTTTTAACAGCGTTAGTTCAAACTATATAAATATCTTTTCGAATATCTAGAAAGATCACTTTCAACAGTATAATTTCTGAATTTAATTTTTCATATAATATATATATTCATAAATAAGACATATTTCGCCTTCCATGGACATTTTACGTGGGAGCCGATTGGTAATGTGGAATGTGAAACAATCCATGTGAATTTCTGAAAATCGAATAGCCTTGAGGGATTTATTTTCAAGTTTCCAAATCAAGTTTTGAGTCACTGGGTTCCCATAATTTGGCTTGTTTCTCCCTTTTCTTTCTTCGTGATGGGGATGCTCTTTTAGAGTTGATATAACCAATCAACAGAAGATATATGCTGTTGTGGTCATGATGTTTCCCGTGCTTCCACTTCCAAGCTGTCTTTCGTCCCTTGCCATTGCTGCGCCTTTCCCATGAGAGGCTCATATCGGCTCGGCATTTATGACTTCTTGGGACTGAAGCTTTGTCTCACCTGCTTGATGACACTGACTGCCCTGTCATTTGGTGATATTATACCATCTTCAGACTCCCCGTATATCTCCTCGCCGCCCTACCATCCGTGACCAGGCTTTCTAAAAATCGTGATTCATTCTTTCGCGTGATTCCCTCAACCAGCCAATGGATTAGCATGCACAGTAACCCTCTTAATCCTAACCTCTTTTCCCTTCTCCGGCCTACCCTTCTTATCAACTTCCACTCCTTCAATTCTTGTCAGGGTAGCCAAACTCTCATCCCCAATCAACTTGCCAAAAACCGTGTTAAGACCATCCAAATGAGGGGCAGCAGCAAATGTTATAAAAAATTGACTGCCATTAGTGTTGGGACCTTTATTAGCCATGCTTACTATCCCCCGTTCGTGATGGCGCAAAGCGGGCCGGATTTCGTCTTCGAAAGTTGGACCGTAGATCGATTGGCCTCCTTTTGGTGTGTCGGGGGTCGGGTTTGCGGGAGCACCGGTTTGGACCATGAAGGAAGGGATTATTCGGTGGAATGGGGAGGAGTCGTAGTAGGAGGATGCGGAAAGGGCTAGGAAGTTCTGGGAAGAAAAGTTAGTTAAGGCATGGTGGGGGAGAGGGGGGGACGGGAGACATACTTCTGCTGTTTTGGGGACGCTTTCGCAGAATATTTCGATTTTGAGATCGCCGAGGGTTGTGTGGAGTGTTACTGACATTATGCGAGGGTTGTTGTTGTTGTATCGTGTTGTTTATGGGAATTATTTTTTGTTGACTTTTCCGTCGGGGATCTTGAATTTAAGATTTGGAAACGGGATGTTACAGTGAGAAATAATAAAACGTGGCGGACCGTTCTGGAACCCAAGCACCATTGACGTCGTTTGTTTGGGGAATGAAGGAGAAATGGGTTTAGCTTCCCCGTTCAGCCTTGTCAGTGCCACTGATGAAGAAGCTATGACCATCAGTTTAACCTTGTCTGTCTGTTTTCGATGTGGAGGATTCGTTGGCTTCTCTGACTTGGTCTTGGGAGATCAACACATGTTATATCTCCTTTGGGCATGGTTTTATCATCAGTGTGATACGACGACGAGATCTTTGAAGCGGGACACAAGGTTCCCTGCAATTGCTTGAATTGCTTGCTTCCAGGTTACAGTGAGAATTTAGCTTTGGATCGTTCCCAAGGACATGGAAAGAGAGTCCTAGACTAATCACAACGGTGAAACAGGTTCTTTATTTGATCATTTCCCTCTTTAGTTGCCGGTGCAAACCCAACTCAACAAAAGCTGTTGAACATATCAGCCCGGTGAACTCCAAATCTGAGCCCCACTATTCTCGCCATGCCGTCACCTCCCTCCCATCATCTCTTGTGTGACGGATTCGATATGAGAAGGACTTGGGCACAGATCGGTCAGCGAATAGAGCTAGGCCGATGCAGGAACATTCATGAACGACAGATGTTGAATGATTTGTGATGATGTTTGGTCAGCGTGTTAGCGCAGCGATGGAACCCTTTGAGAAACCCGGGGTGCCCTGGCTGTTTCCAAGCTTCATTCGTAGCTGAGCCACTTGTTGGAGAGGATTCCCGATCCCCTCCTCTCTCATCACAGGGTTCCACTGTCCCCTCCCCTCCACTGTTGTGGCAGGCATCAAGATCTCTCCAGCAAAGCGACAAGGCTGCCACGCTTTTCCCCTTTCTTCCACGGATTACTTGCATCCACCTTGTCTATTTTTTCCCTTCATTCTTTTGTTTCAGCGCGGTCTTTTTGGTCGGTGGTATTTTGGAAAACCTTTTTCTCAGCCCTTTTTCCAGTAAAGCGAATGACACACGATCCCCAGGTTCCGCAGTCCCGCACCGCCCACTTTCGTGCCCCTCCATCTTTTGCCCTTCTCAGTGTCCCCGACGGGAGTCTCTAGCTGTTGCACCAGTCGAGGTCCCCAACGATTGTGAAAGTTCTCGGCGCAGAGACACACATGCATCCAAGGCTATTGAACTCGACGGCGCACGTACACTTCATCACACAAAGGAACAGGGCGGCTCGAGGTCCCTTTCTATTCGGCCCCCGCCCAATACTCGCCAAGTAGTATATCATACCCCAACAACAGTGCAACAACTGCGAACCTGGAAGAGAGTAAGCCCTGCCGTAGCCTGCACCATTGTTGTTCGGCACTGTACCTTTTTACCAAACGGCGTCGCCCGTCTTACCTCCACCTTCCCGAGATTTCCCACACAACTCATTGTTCACCACCACCAAAGTCAATAATTGCATTCTCAAATCGAAGACGAGTTCCTGGTTGCAACGCTCTCGCGCTCCTCGTTGCGAACGATTGTCAATGGTGACGCTCCATGCCTGCGCGGCCTCGAAATAGCTTATCGATATAATTACACCGACGATATACAACCAACCGTTCGAACCCCTCACCTCGTATCGGAGTCGGCCCTCCAGCCCCAAATCGGCGAGCAGCAGGTCCCTGTGGCCCCCCTCCAACGATTCCTTGACGACCGGGGAAGGCGCCACGCCGTTGACGAATGAAGACGACAACCACTGGAAATCCATAACGATTGAAAAGATAGTGACCACATTTTACAGAACCCCGGTTGGGGCGACGACAGCGGCAGAATGAATGCGATGAATGCTCCAGCAACCGTCAGGATATCCGGGCCACCAAACAGCAGCTTCTTGGTGGGATATCCGGGAATCTCGGCAACACTGGTGAGCTTCATTTCTCTTTTTTCGCACTTCCTTGAACGGAGCGCGCAACAACGTGACCGAGTTCTGCGCATTTGCTGACGCCGGCTTTCATGACTCTTACAGCCTAGAATAGTAGGCAAAGTAGAAATTCGACCAGGAGCAGGCTTCTCAGCGCCCGTAAGTGTGTCGATGGTGCGGATATGCTTGCAGCGACGAGAAACGATACATCCAGCGGCGGAAAATGTTGCAAAAAGGCATCTTGGTACACCGAGGAGGGAAACCGTTGATCTAGTTGGCAAGGAAGTGTTATTATTCCGATGTGTGTCAGGGAAGGAGGCCGAAAGCGTCATCGCGATGGATCTACCATTTCAAATATTTATTCCCTTTGGTCGAGGAGGCGAAGAAACGAACCGACGAATTCCACCAGCAAGCCTCCAATTACCAAGTCGAATCGCCGAGACATATTATGAGTTGGTCGTCACGGTGCAGCAAGGATCCAGCATGCAAAATCGATACACTTTTCCAATCCCACTTCAGCGATACGATACCCTTTCGACTTTCGGCATGTATAACCGACCAGAAAGCAAGATGGTGACGGCCGACAATGTTGTAACGCTCGGAATTTCGCTACCAAAATGGAGTTATGGTCCTTTAGATCCCATTACGGTGTACATCAAATTGTCGCCGAATCCAGACTGGATGAACAAGGCCAAAAGGGTGACGATACAAAAGATTACGCTCTCCATTGAGGAGGAAATAACGTTTAATCCGGAGGGGGACGAACCAACTAAAAAAGTCAACAAGATTGCTAAACACACTCAGACTGTGGGGACGAAGATGACTGAAGCTGGATACGTCACCAATCTTGGACTTGTTTTCCCCGCACGCGATCTGAGGGACCCAGATGGGATAATAAAAAGGGGCAAGCCCGGGTTTCCTCTATATGAGGTTACCAGTTTTACTACGTCTTCTACGCTCTACAAGATTGAATTCTTTTTAAGCATCAAGGTATGGCCGCAGTTTCTATACACTTATTGAGGAGACGTCGTTCTAACATTTGAAAGGCCCACATGACTTCGGCCAGAGATATCACATTACGCCAACCTATTGTTATATGTCCGATGGACCAGCAAGCCTGCAAGGAAGAAATGGATGCTATCGAACAAGCAGCAAAAGATGCGTCACATATTGATCCAAACAATCCGAATTTACCTGAACGAATTATTGTGCTTGCGCACGAGCGAGAAGCAATTCGACATTTGGGGCTGTGCGAGGTAGGAGGGGTCAAGAAGATGCTGATTGAATGAGACGTGCGAGAGGGGTTGTGAAGAGAGCGAAGCAGCAAAAAGTCTGCGCCAATGAACGGACGACAAACAGTTCCTCCGAATGGACAGCAGCAAACTCTTGCTATTGGCTACAAAACTCGAGACAAAAAATGTTCCTGCGGGATACATGCCCGAGTCGAGAAGAGCTGAGTCGCGCCGCAACTGAAGGGAGTGGAGAGGCTGAGTGAGTTGCCGTTTTGAGTAAATTGCCGACTCCAATCAAGCCACATTACCACATGGTGAGCGCCGGTTGCAGAAATATACTCTGCTAGGAAAAGGATCTTGTGGCCCTGGAAGATTTGAGAGAATTGACATGTTGAAAAGACTAATTACGTTGGATGAAATACATGCGAAGGTATTTGACTCCAAAGTGCTGGACTATAGGGACACGATGTTGGAGATATATATACACACAGCTCACACCTTTCCTATGTTGTTGATATCTAAAGAGCTGGGTTGGACGGGTCACTGGAGGCGGTGGTGGCATTCTACGGATTGGCCTGGCGTTTTTGTTATGCATCATGGGCCGAAATACCCCTGGGGTTCGGGTGTGTTGGCTTTTTGGAGTTTGTTTCTGGTTGTGTGTGGGAGGGGAGTCAGGATTGAGCGGATCTTGACACTATTTTTTTTTTTTACAAATTTCCCTAAATGGGGGGTTTCATGTATAAGGTTTATTCGATTCTCTCGGCAAGAGAGAAAAAGGTTGAATCATTACCGATAGCTATTGATGACGAAGATGAGGATATATATATATCAGAATAAAGATGATGATTAAGATGTGTAATTTGAGGAGAAAAGAACGAGTTTTCAGATGGATATTGATGGATGCCAAATCTCGAGTCTGAATAGCTTCAGTCATATGGGAAAACGGAAATATCCCAGCTGCTGATGGGAGCTAGTTGTCTGTGGTTGGTTGGGCTGAATCGGAGAGCGAGCTATGGCAGCAACTTTGTCAACCCCTCTTCTCATCGCCCATCCAACCAAAAAGAAACCACTCGATAGTGAAATACCCCCAAAAATGATTTGACAAAGACGAGATTCGAACTCGCGAGGTTTCCCACTGCGGATAATAGGAGTTGAGACTTCCTAAACACAGCGCCTTAACCACTCGGCCACTTTGCCAGACAGATATCCTCAGACTGATGGAAAGTTTGACCTGAAGGATGCTTTAACTACGGAGTATCTAAGCCAACCCTACTTATTTTCCCCTGCCTATTTCCCCTCAGTGGGGCCTTGTTGGAAGTGGGGTTTGGGGTAGCCAAATTCCCATGCCTCTTTTGCCTGGGGAAGTTTTTACGTCGTCTTGTTTTCTGCCAAAACTTTATTCAAGTCTCTATAATAACATTAAACAGTTATCCCGAGAAATTAATACAAAACCACTAATTAAATTGAAATCTGTTAGGAATGAGCTTCTCTCTGTCTTTATACTGAGCTTTGACAGAGCTTTTTTTTGGTCGAGAGTTTTTGGACCAAGTAGCCTATGGTCCTGGTGGTACGGTATCTCTTCAAGACAAAAGTTATGAGGAATATAGAGGTGCCAGTGCTTGTTCAGCGGGAAAACTATCACCAGATTCAACTAAAGGCTCTCTCTCTCTCTATATATGTAGTTACTCCGGAGTTTATTCATTATTGTGCAGGAAGCTACTGCGTCACTGGAATATATGGATCATCGAGTAAAGCGATGATAATATCGGGGTTTGGGGGGGAGGGGTGCTTATTTCTTTGAAGAATTGAAGTGATGCTGGCGTTGGGCTTCATTTTCAAGAAAGCGTTCATCATCAAAGGCAACAACAAACAGTCTTGTTGTTTAATTTTGATCTTTTGCCTTTTTTGTTGATTGGAAAGTGACAAGTTCAAGATGCTGTACCCGCTTCCTTTCCGGTTGACACAAGCAAACGAAGGATGTGGTGGCGCCCAGGTTCTACAAGATTTAAAGGGTGTGCGTCCGTTTGCAAGCTCAGAGTGAGGAAATGATAATTAATTACATTGTTACACAGTGTATGGCAATTCTAGGAAGTAGAAAAGGGTTGCCCCCATTCTCTCTCGGACATTAAAAGGCTTTTTATTGGTTGTATTTGTAGGTCCGACTCAAAGTCAAAATGTAAAAAGTAAAAATTCCGGGCGATGAAGTGAATCTTTAAAAGAAAATCCGTGTTTCTAAATAATGTGGGTTTGGTCTGGTGACTCGAGGCTTTTTTTTGTGTCGCAATTTCCATATTGGCTGACGGAATCTGACAGTGACTCTTCTTTCCCCTTGGGTCTGTTGTACGATTGTGTGCAAAATGATGACTTTGATGTTACATGGGGTGATATCTAACAGGTGTCATGTTTCTTGCTTGATTGGAAATTTGGAACTTGAGGTGTTGTGAGTGAATGAGAGGGGTTTAACAAGACACACTTGCAAGACTCTTCATGTGGTGTGAGTGGGCTGATCTCACGGGAGTCCCCCTGTGTGGGTTGATTGAGAAAGTGTTTGTCAGTTGGAGTTCTCGGTGAAGAAAAGTCTCGGGAACCTGCATTTTCCACTTTCCAGTCGCCGTCACTAGCGTTTTTCCCTGTTGATCAATTAATCTATTAAAATGACAAGACAGAGGTTGTCATTGTGAAAGTCCTGTTCTCGTTTCACATATGATAGTTGTTATCACATGATAATAAATAATCTCTTTCTGTGGGAGACAACAGGAAACTTGACGAGGTTCACACGAGTTCGGAAGGACGGGTGGCCCACCCGAGTGAGAATGCAAAAGGCCGAAAAGAGTCGAGAAATCTGTAACTTGCTGGGATAAAATCACATCCCATCATCCTTGATCGGTAGCCTTATGGGAAATGCAATGTTTGGCGTTGCACCCGCCTGACCTGGGTTTGTGATTTTAGGCTGCATTTTGTCCATGCTTTTGAGTTGCATTCTCACAGCCGACCAATGATTTTTTAGAGTGTGGGTCAATTGGACCTGTGGCGGCGACAGGACTTCTCTTGTCGTCTGATGGTAAAAGGGAGAGGAGGACGTGATTGCGAGATGGGTTCTTGTTGGTATGTCGGGTGAGTGATTAATTCCATTTGGTTCTAGGCTCCTCCTCACACCTGCAATTCGGATAGATAGTCCGCACCAAAAAGGATTGATGGGAAAAAGAGGAGCTTATCTCTTATTTTTTATAAACGGAGAGCGGTGTAATGGGAAGATCGTTATCGTTTTACTTTATTTTCGTGTAGCCGGTCGTGGACTGTTTGCATCAATTCGTTGCGACAGACAGCATGTTTCAGCGCCCTGCATGAGCATCTTCGGAACCAAGCGAGGTGCCATGACAAGAGAAGTTTTGATGAAGCCAGATGGCCTCAGTTCTGTCCCTCGGAACTCAAAATCCAAGGGAATAAATCAGGTGTTTGCTTCAAACTTTAAAAAAGGTTCCCAAAAATGATAGACTCACAAACCTGTTACGTATCTTATCACCTAACCAAAAAGGATATCCCAGTGGTCTTGGCTCTCCCACGCAGTGGAGATGGTTCAGCGATCATCACTTCCTTCCATCGGAAACAACTTTTTGTTTGTATTTTTCGAGGGAAATCTTTGAAAGGAATCATATAATCTTGGTTACTGTTAAACATTCGAGGTGGAACTTGGCAAGATTATTTCTCTCGCTTATTATTTTTTTTAGCTGGCGTAATTTGGCTGAACAAAGAAGGTAGGTGAATCATCCCACCATCCTATCAGGTAATGTACTGTACATTACAATGTACATGTGCATACAACAGGAATAGAGCACTGACTTTTTGGAAAGAGAGTTGGATTGCCGGGCTGATTTCTTTTTAACCTTGTGTTTCAATTCATCATTTTTCTCATTTATATCTATCTTCCCACACTTTCCCATACCCACCCTTTGTCTATTTTTTCACCCTTTCTCTTTTTTCCCTTCTCTCCCTCCCTTTTCTCGTCGTATTGCGTTCTTTTGTTTCAAACCCCAAAGTACGTACCTATCTTATTAGATTTGTCGCGCACTCTCGGGTTCTTGTTTCCCGCCGTGTTGTCACGCTCCCCTTCACCTTCCCTTGAGGTGTGTGGCTCGGCGCGTTCTGAGCAAGTCCACAAGGCAGGCATTGGCATTGGCACTGGACATCAAGTGGATCGATCGATTGAATCCCATACAAATGAAATACCATCATCATCACTATCATCTGCAGCCTCATCCCTATCATCATCATACACTGCATAAAGGCAGTACCACCGACATCTTGTTTCATTTATATCCAGTAACGCGCCACACCACATAATTTACACTCTTAGTCCTTATCTTTACCGAGTAAGTAAACGCCATCACTATGCAGTGAAGTGGTAGACTTTGAGAAAACGTGGCTTGTGACTTTGTGCTCTGTATACTTAAGCTAACGATTAAATAGTCTCGTCATCCCATCTTTATAATCATAATTTCTCTCATCTCATCTCAAGATGTCAGACAACATTGAAGTCGATAACAGCCCCGACCCTGGGAACGGAGTTGCAACTGATGCTCTACCCCAACACTCGTCGCCATCACCTCCCCTGAGTGCTCCATCACCTCTGAAAGAGGCCAAGCTTGACCATGATCAAGACGACAAGATCAAGTCTGAACAAGTTGAAGAGTAAGTGATGGTTGACTTGGCGGGACAATGCAGCATGAACTCAAAATACTAACACAGAGGTTGCTACTTAGAGCTGCTCCCACCACGGCAATTTCAGTCAGGCAAGCTTAACCTCGATCCCTTAAACTTCTGTGTGCATTTACAAAGACTAACAAATGTTTGGATATCAGCGATATTATGGAGGTGTCCCAGTCACCAATAATCGAGACTCCGGTAACACGAGATTCTGTGCAGAGGTAGGTAAATAGTTCCTCCAAAATCGTGCTTGCCTTTTCCGTTTGCTTGATTTCTTCGGTGAGATTCGGCGCTTGGACCATACAGATAAAAAAACGTGGCGTTCCTTCCTTCAGACTTGGTGTATCTCCATCATTCGCGTTGCCTTGCCTTTTCACTGCAACAGGAGAGCTTACTACCCCACCCACCCTGCAGTTCCAACTTTTGAGCGACTACCAACTCCAGTCATTCATCTTTTACTCCCGACCAAGCTCTGATTCAGTCAATTTACCTTTTATCATCTAGCATTATTTCCCTTCAAGTGTGCTGACCGACTTTAACCTTCTCAGTGCACTCCCCCCTGTCACAGTCTCCCACATATCAGACGAAGAGGACATGGAAGACGCTATGAACGAAGACCTGTCTCCCCCTCCCGACTCCCCAATGGATGAAGTCTTGGAAGACCCTGCAGAGCTGAGCGATGACGCTGAGACGAGTGGCGTTTCTAGCCCCGCCGCTGTCAACGATATGATCGTGGTACACACTCATGTGACCAAATCTTCTCCTCCGGTTGATGCTGAGGATGAGGATGTTGCCATGGGTAACGGCGACGACTCAGTCATCTTGGAGCGCAAGAGAAAACGCACCTTTGCCAAGTACGCCGAAACTGATGATGTCGACGATGACACGGTTGCCGAGCATGAGTCTCGCCCACTTGTTCGAGAGCGTCCCAAGAAGCATGGCTCCGGGAATGCTAGTAATGTCATCATTGGATACTGGAGAGACTCAACACTTCCCAACCCGGCCGACAAGCACGTCGTTATTGGTTTCATCGACACTAGAGAGCGTCTTCGCACGATGACCCAGTTCCGCACTCGAGACGGCCGAGTCATCGACAAAACCAAGTATCCAGTCCCCAAGGGCCCAGGTGGAAGCTGGGTGACTTTTGAAAAGATCGTTTTTGACGATCACCTCATTGGACTAAACCAGCACTTGGTCAAGGAGTTTGTTCGCATTCGTGCAGGTAACGCAATTAAGAATGAGACGCCGCTTCAGAAAGCTGCAAAAGACAAGGAAGCTGTCGAGCTCGCGCGTCAACAAGTAGCCGCGCATCCGCCTCCCACGACCAATGTCCCTCCGCCTGTTGCCTATGGAGCAACTCTGCCAGATACCGTTGTTGTGCCTCACCCTGCAGTTCAAGAGAGTAAGCGTCGTAAGCTGCCAGTATCATCGCCAGCACCCGCACCCGCGACGCCCCAGCCAGCAAAGCAAATCCCTGGTACTCGACCAACCAATATCCAGGTCGGATATTGGAAGGCATCCTCGGCTGCTGATCCCATTGACAAGCATGTAGTCTACGGCGTGATTGGGACCAACGACACGTTTCGCTACAAGCTCGGGCGTGAGACTCGTGACGGCCGTCAGATTATCGATCATTCTTTTCCTACTGGCGCCGGTGCACTTTGGAAGGTCCAATTCCATGAATGCGAGCTCGAACCACATCTCAAAAATCTTGGTCGCTATGAGATCAAGGAGTATTGCCGCGTCAGACAGCGACAAATCGATCAGGGCGAAAATCCCGACGAGCGTGTTGAGAACGAGGCCAAAGCCGTCATCGAAGCTCAGCAACGCGTCCAGCAAAATACTGCCGCTGGCTGCCCTCAGGGGCCTCCTCTTAGTCAGCCAGACGTTTCTTCATCGTTGATTGATAACGATGACTCTGTCCTGGCAGCCGAGGACTCTGACGATGCCATTACCATCCCCCCACGTCCGAATGGGCTGCGTGGTCGCAAGACTCTTCCAGACATAGAATTTAGAGAAGCTAATCGTGGAACTCCTGTTGCGTCCCCTGCTGCCTCCAAAAAACAGTCCAGGATTCAAGAGGCAGCTCGAGGCCAGGTTGAGCGGGTTGCCCGTGTTCAGGGTCGCAGAACTAGCAGACGCGACGACTTGAATGAAGGAGCTTCGGAGGACGTCGCTGCCAGTCGTAGGGCCGAGTTTGATAAACAGGTCTCAACTCTGCACCAGGTGTGGACTGCACAGGAGGCGTCACGAGTTCAGGCTACTGGACAGGGCCAAGATGCGATGTTCTATGCAGGCATCAAGTACGAGCGGAAGCAGAGCGGTCCTTTGGCGGGAAAGCTGGCCAGCCCAGGAGTTATTATCACTATCGACGGGGAGGACTATATCGAATACCGCGTTCTCATGAAGCCCAGCTTCTGTTAAGCAAAAAGACACACGTTGTCTTCACATTTCTCTTTCAACCTCTTACATTTTCTAGCATGTCTGTCCGATTTGCCAGACGTGCCTCATACAACAATTATACCCCGGGCTTTTTCTTCCTTTGGTTGTTCGGGGCTTTGAAGTGGAGGCTGTTTTTTGCTTTTGTGGCGTTTGGAGAAGTTTGCCCGACAATTTCGGCTTGTATGGTTTTGTCACGAGTCACTCGGGGCTCGAATTTAAAAGGCGAGTGGATGGAAAGAGAACACACATTAATAGTCAATCAAATGGGGGGGCAAGAGACCCATCGATGCGAGGTTTTCACGCGGAGCAACAATCTGCTATTTCAGTAGACGGACGGCTTCTTTTTATATTAATTCCGGAACCAGTGGTATCTTTAATACCGGATGAAGCCAGAACGAACCAACTTTGGCTGGTTTTCATGACAACACTTCGTCTCGTTTTCGTATGGAACTTGAGAGGAAAGGCGGCTGTCTCTACTTTCATCGCAGCTCTTGGTGAGCATATGGATTTCTGAAAATTCAGGGAAGGAAAGGGAAACGAAGGAATGAAAGGATGGGGCGAATTTTGGAGATGATGCACCATGGCTTTTAGCAAGATTTCTTTTTTCAAGATCTCTGCTTATTAGTTTTTTTTTCTTCTTTTTTTTTGCTTTTGATCTTAAAGCAAATGCTTCGTTTGTTATTTGTTGTTTAGTCATGTTTTAGAAACCAATCTGGATTTCTGATTTTTTTTTTACATATATTTTGCAAGCTCTCGTGTATTTCTTTTGTGTTTTAGTATATTTGCGATGACCAGGGATGTTATATTGCACGGAGATGAACTGATGGACATGTCGGTTTTTGAATGATGAGCGGCTTTGAAAGAAGAGCTGGGTAGAATTGCGGTTGGGTGGTGTACTGGTGATATAGCTAGATATCTATTATGATGAGGTAGAAGATGAAATGGTTCAGCAAGCAACAGAGGGTCAGAGAATTGCTTAAAAATTGGGTAAAGACTCTTCGTCGATTTCTTCTTGGTCTGAATAAGGGCTTCTTTTTTCAGGGTTCAGCGAGACCTATCAGTACAAGACTATGCTGCTGATGCCCAAGATCTCTTCAGGGCTCGAGAGTTTAGCCTAAGAGGTAAACAACGCTCCCTCAGTGATGTCTCTCGGTTCCGAGAGCGCACATCTCCTCGCAGTATCACTATCATCAAAAGAGAAGCAATTTAAACGCCGCTGGCAGCCTCGTCATTTGCTGAATATCTTTTCTACAGTTAAAAACATTTTCATCATAAAAATGATGCATCATGTAATGTTATGAAAATGGACTGGATAAAAAGCATTTCACAATATTCTGCTTTCCAGTCCACACCCGTCCGTCCTCTTTCTTTTTTTTTTTTTTGGCAAAAACCCCCCTCCGACCTTTCTTATTCTTTGGTGAACCGATAAAAGAAAAGAGCCATGAAAAAAAGCATATGCCAAAATCATCAGTGGTGCTTCTCTTTCTCCTCCTCCCTAAAGAAGCATCTCACCCAAGTTCTCCCCCTCAAAACCTTCGACTCCAAGCTTTCGGACCTTTTTCTTCTCCTTTAGCTTGTCCTGCTGCTTCTTTTGTTTGGCGAGCTCCTCGACGAGCTTGCGGTCGGCAAGCTCGTATCCAGGAGGGGCGTCGTCATCCTTGTCCAGGTCGATCTCTCCCAGCAGGAGCACGTTTTCTCCTCTGACGAGGAAAATACCCCGCTCAATGTCGGCGTAGAGACCCTTCGTCTGATCGGGACCTGCGGTGTTGGGTGGGACAAAGATTCTCTCTTTTGTGTTTTGAAGTACCAAGTTGGCTTTGGAAGCGATTTTCATATGAGCATAAAACCAATCATGAGTTTTTTTTTTGGGTGGCAGTGAGTGCTTCATACCGAATTGATCCCAACTTCTCAAGATGCCTAACAACTTTCGGCCATCACGTAATGCCACCATGAGTTTCTCTGGCAACAATGACATATCATGATTAGTTTTATGATATTTGAAAAGAGTGAGGAATAAAATAAGTAAAGTCTTACTGTCGGTGAGATCGAGAAGCTGGGCGGCAGTTGTAAACATTTGCGCCGGGTGGTGTTGAGGCTGGGGAGGACGCCCAAGAGAGGGATGGGGATGAGGATGAGGATGATGGCCATGAGGCATACCCTGTCCCCCCGGCGGTGGTGCCCCTCCATGTTGTTGCTGTTGCTGTTGCTGATGTTGATACCCTGGAGGAGGGGGGGGGTGATCGGAAATCGAAAGGTTCTCCATTGCTTTTTCTTTATGTATTTATTATTATGACTCGGGCTCTTCTCTCCTTTTGGTCCATGAACCGTTTTCTTTTCTTTTTAGGTTTCGAGTAAAAAAAAACCAAGACCAAGTTTCCGTTGTGTCAAAAAATTATGTCCAACCAGAGAGGTGCTGCTGCTGGCAATGAGCAAGGTCGCCTGTGACATGCCGTTGAATGCATGCAGCCTGATTACCCACAGTGGGATAGCCCGCCGTCCGCGCTCAAGAAGGGAGGGTCACGGTGCGGATTTACGCAGTTGGCACGGAGGAGTCGGGTGGTTACTTTTGAATTTTGAGTGCGTTTGTATTCAGTTTAATCCTGGAAAAGTTTATTGTTTATGATATGAACAATGGGGTAGGTACAATGGAGCCATTTGGCATATAATAATCATTTTGGGTCCTGAAAATGGTCAGATGAATACTTTTGGACCAACGTGCGACCCAAAACAATATCATACGGTATTTTCCCCAATGCGCAAGGTTGAAGGCGGTGGAGCTCAAGCCACACACTTAATCGGGGGTGGGACAATTGTGTCAATAGCCAGCCCAGCCGGTGGTCGGCACCGTCGTCGCTTTTACTTGGGATTCCTTTTTGTTGTTATTGTCGAACCTGGAACCCAGGAAGAATACACACAGAAACCCTTTCTACAATGCTCCAAGACCATTCAAACTCTGAAATCCAATCGATTGCACTGTGATCATTACGGATCCAGCCTTCCCGGGCTTTTCCAAGCAAAATTATTTCCACTTTTCAATCTCGAGAGTCCCTTCTTCAGCTTCTTCCTCTCGTCGTCGACCAATTCTGAGAATCCCGCCTCCTCTTTTCTCCCCTCGAGTTTCGCCCTCACAAGAACTTTTTACTACCTACATACATACATTTACAACTTATTCTTCACAATGGCGACGGCAGATCCCTCCATAGCGGGCGCCTCTGCTTCAACACCGGCGCAGGCGTCGCAGTCAAAGAGAGAAAAGCGACGTCAGCTCATCAACGACCGAGTTTCCCAGCTGGGTGACTCCTGGACCAAGAACAAAGACAAGACCTTCCGCGAACAGCTTCAAAGAATTCAAATGGACACCAATTTAGTCATGAGAGTCGATCCCTATGCCGACCGTCCGCTCGATCGCTTCGAGGAAGACGAGCACAACCTGCCTCTACTCAATGGCGACGCCAACTCGGGACAAAGGACTTACCTGGAGATGGCAGGTCCAAGATTCTTTGAGTGGATGCTCCAAATTCAGGATCTCGTCGAACAGCGCGACTATGCGCTCACCAAGTACAAGGTGTGTTTTCTCCTTCTGCTTCTTCTCCCCAATTGCTAACGCCAAGCGTCTTGCAGTTCGACTACGAAAAGAAGACGTCCGAGTACCTCAATACTCATGCCTTTAAGATCGAAACGGCGAACCGTGAATTCAAAGCTCTTTCGCAGACACTTCGCGACCGTTTGATCAACGCTATTACTACCAAGAAATACCGATTGAACAAGGAGAAGGAGGCGTTGGAAATTTCTGATGCGTCTGCACTGCTGTTGCACCCCAACCAGTTCAGTATCACCAACCCGGCCAGTCCCGGCGCTGCACACGGGAAGCGCACGACCCGATTGAGAAGAGAGCAAATGGAGGAGATGTCTATGGAAAATAAAAAGAGGAAGCGAAATAATAACAACGACGACGACGGTTCACCGGCGCCCCAACGGCGAGCCGTCGAGACAACCCCTCTGTGGCAGACGGATCGCCTGGCCTCGCGCAAGACGACCGGTCCGATATACAGCATTGACAAGCTCTTCACCGATAAGGAGCTCTCAATGACGTACAGCCAATCGGCTCTGGCCGCCCACAAATGGCTTTTGACACACAAACCAAAGTTCGACGAAAATGGCAGGCCAATCCCCTCACCGGACGGAAGCGACTCTGGCAATGCTGAACCGGATGAAGACGCTGACTCGGTTCCATCTGCGCCCATGATGGAGCGAAACGTGTCCCATGCTACTCGTAGCGGCCAACGTGGCGTCAACAATCCCAACTTTATGGATGACAAGCTCGTGGGCATCGAAATGCTTGCCAATTTTGACTTTCCTGGCAACTTTGATCGCATGCTTGCAGCAGATCCCAAGTTGCCACCAACTTTCCCTTCGACTTACATCAAGGGACACAGCAGAATGGAGTACAACGTAACCAACGGGCTCGCCAATGACGATGTCAACGGCGACTTGATGGTGATGCAGGCTCTAAAACAGTACGACCAGGTGCACGGTCCCGGCTCCAACTTCGCGGTGGAGAATGGTAGTCGCAAACTCCTCGAGGCGGCGTCGTTGCCGGCACGGGACCGTAGGTTCGTTGCATATCTTCAGGGAGAAAGACCTGCAGAGAATGAAGTGAGGAAACGGTTGGGACTTCCGGTCTTGCCGGACACGGTCGAGCCGGTGGCTTCCAATGAAAGAAGCAGTACCCCTAGACCGGGTCACATCGGCACGCCGGGACAGTCTCCTGCTAAGGGCTTCGGAGGTGTACCCATGAGCCGACAGTCGAGTGCTAATGGTGTTCCGATGAGTCGAAGCAATAGTAGAAAGGGTGGTGGCAGAGGCGGACGTGGTGGATGAAGTTTTTAAGAAGGTCAGGCATGGCATTTGGTATCTGAATGAGCGACAAAAGTATGATTTAGATTGAGCGGCGTCTAGAAGCATTTTTCTTTACGTTAGGATCCATTTCCTTTCTTGTTTTTTTACTCAGCGGCGGCACACTACTTCTTTTTGCTGACATGCCTCGTTCGGCATGGGAAGACGGATTTTTATTGAGTTATGGGCATATGAAAGGGTGTTTTTTTCTTTCTCTTTTTCTTGTCTTTTTATCTTTTTTAGGTACATGGGAAATTGGGAGGCACATATCGGGATTAAACCTTAGTTAGCTTCTTGCTCTATACCCGGAATAACGATCTTTCTTTTTTTATTATTGAATTTTGCGATGATTTTGTTGAAGAATTAAGGGGCTTGTATATAAAAAACAATCTCGATTTCATTTCATTTTATACCCAATTCATCAATTTAACACGTGTGTCTCTGTGAAGTTTTCCCTTTTTATCCAAAAAACAAACACCTAACCTCAATACTCTCTCTCCCTTCAGCCCCTTCTCTCGACCTCGGATCCTCAAAAGCCGTATGAGGTAACCTCCCGCCTTTTACTTTACTTCCATCCTTTAGCGCTTCACTATCAAAACACTGCAGCAATAACCTTTCGTCTGTGGTCATTCCAGACAGATAATACCATTTTTGATCGGGATGGTATTTGACTGCGGCTGTTTGGCCTATATACCCTGTTTGGGTGTATCGATGTTCTACGGGAATGATGTCCTCGTCTCTGACGGAATCGCTTGATGCGAATGCTAGGGGATAGGTTTCAACCGGGGTTTTATTGAGGGGACGCCAGACGTTTATGATTCTGTAGCGACCGGAGAGGAGTTGGGAGGCTTCTTCGGGGGAGGAAACGTGACGATGGACTCGTTTGATTGCGGAGAGAGGGGTTTGATCGATGTGGACTCTTTGGACTGGGATACGGGGAGCGGTGGGGGAGGAAGAAGTCCGGAGGGTGTGGTCGAAGATTATGATTTTGTGGGCTCCTGGGAGGGTGCGGTGGAGGAGGGAGATGATTTCGGGGTAGTAGTGGGTTTCGATTGAGGAGGGGGAGGAGAAGTCTAGGAGAGGGTGGGATGGGGGCTGGGAGAGGAGGGGGAGGAAGGAGTGGGTGTCTAGATTGTAGAGGGAGGGATTGGAACGGATGTCGATGAGGTGGACGGGATGAGGGAGGGAAGAGTAGTTACGGGGTGGGAGGGGGGAGGTAGGGGGAAGGTCGGCGAGGTTGTAAGGGGGGGAATTGTCGGAGGGTGGGTGGTAGAAGTTTAGGGGGGCGACGAGGTCTCCTGAGGGATGGAGGGTGGTAGGAGGGGACATGGTGAGGTTGAGTTTATGAAGCTTTGGAGTTTAGGTTGAGATTGGAGATGAGGTAGAGGTTAGAGATGTGGAAGACAAAAAAAGAGAAGTTATAGATGTATATACATGATCAGGGGATGATTTCAAAGCTCGGGTCAAACTATCACCACTTACACGGGCGCGGTTGCGCAATAGCTTGAGCACGTCATGTCAAAAGTAACCATTCAGTTGATTTATCAGAAGGATGTCCAGTTAATTTTCTTTGATGAATTTGGAGAAATCGCCCGTTGAGAGTTTCCCTGCATCTCCAATAACAAAATCTACAGATTATTAATTAAAGGGTGTTGCAGATGCAGCGGGTGGGTGATGGTTTGTTTGATGGAGTCTGGACCCCCATTTACCAATGACGTCGTGGTGGATGTTCGGGAGGGGCTTGTTCCCTTTTCTCGAAAAGGGCCATTGTTTTCCCGAAATCTGGGGTGCCATGCAGCACGTTGTGATTGGCTCCTTGATCAAAAATATCTAACCATATCAGGCAAAAAGTAAACAGACACGGTCAAGTTTCGTTCTTGGCTTGGCTTTTCACGTCACACAGAGGAAAACGCATGTTAATTGGTTGCATTTTCAAAGGTATGCTGTAACAACACCATCCACCACCACCACCTCTCATCATATCGCATTTTATTTTTCAGACGCGATATGACGTCCCCATGTTGGTGATTTTTGCAGCAAACATTGCTATTTTGCCTTTTCGCTCTGGCGGCGAATAATATGCAAACATGGAGGATTACCACATGGACATGGATGAGGAGCACACAATAACGCTAAATCTAGCCTCTTCACCAGATCCCCTGCTTGACCCTATTTTGAGTCCCCCAATGCTGCCGCCGTCGCGCGTCAAGAAGATGCCTCAACCAGCTGCCCAGCTTTTGTCCATCGCGAGGTCTCCGCGAAAACAAATGTTTGAGCTTGACATTGGAAATGAGCAATCACCCCAGCGACTTTTTGTCACGGTCGAAGCAGGCGAAAACCCGGGTACCATTCCGAATAACAATCGCAACATTAAGCGTCGCCTTTTCCAGTCGCCAACTCCAACACCTAGCAGGAGGGCAATGTCGCAAATCAAGAATAATGCAGTCACCACCACGACGGTGCCGTTGCATGGCTTGACCGACGATGAGGGTGTGACACCAAAAAAGAGGGGCAGACCACGAAAATCGGGCACGCCTGTACAGACCAGGCGCAAGAGGCAAGGGACGCCAGGGAAAGTAGGACGACCACCACGACGCGCTTCTGCATCGCCACATAAGGATTTTCCTACCTCGGATTTGGGGTTTGAAGATGTCGACGCTACCCCGCGCGCGCGCCCGGTCGCTCAACCGTCGCCTCGGAAATCCACGAAACGAAAGACAATGTCCCCAACCAAGGGCGATGGAGCGACTGATGGACAACCACCACGGAAAAGGGGGAGGCCACGGAAGAGCGAGGTTACCGCAAGTATTGCGGAAATGCTGGCGGAGGCGAATGCGGCCGAAACTAGAGCTCAAAATAATGTGCCAAAAGAACAGCCCGAGGAACCTGAGCCGGAGCTCCCGACCGAGAGACATCAGCCGGCACCAATAGCTTCAGGCGACCAAGGCGGCGGCGGGGACGACTTTGAAGATGATATCTGGCTCAACACTCTGTCTGGCCAACCAGCACAACCTATGGATTACGACTGGGGCCAGACGATCCCGACTTCACCATCCCCGAGACGACCGGCTCAGCAAGAACCAGCGCCGGCGCCAACTTCGGATTCTCACTTTAATGATGGAGAAGAGTGGGCGGAAATGCACGATGATCCAGCAGACGATTACAGCGAGGCCGGGTCAGTGAGAAGTCAAAGCCACGACAGACAAGACGGACAGGACACTGTTATGGCGAACGAAGACTTTACGAATTTTACCAGAATATCGATTAGTGAACTACCGTCTATGCAGATGAACTCTAGCGTTATGTCGCATCACCAGCAGCAACAAGAGGATTTGGGAGAGGAGACGAGCTTAATTATTGAGAGGACTATGGATTATTTAAGGCAGAGTAGGAATAGGACGACGGTTGAGATTCCGGAGCCAATACCGGAGGAAGTGTCGCATCCGAAGCTGCCCGCGGCGGAGAGAAGGGCGCAGACTAGGTTTCAGCCGAGTGATGGGGCTGATGAATTGGCAGGGCAAGATGAAGGAGATCGGTTTGGACGGCAGGAGGAACAACATGTCGATGGTCATGATGAGCAACATGCTGAGAACCATGACGATCAGCATTTTGAGGACCGTGATGAGCGACATTATGAAGAGGAAGTTGAGGAACATGTCGAAGATCGATTTGGAAGGCCTCGGGAACAGAACTTCGACGAGAATATTGGGCGACACGACGAGGAGGAAATCCGAGAGCACATCGAAGACCGTTTTGACGAGCGCGAGGAATATGTGGAGGAGGTTGTACATGATCGATTTGGACGACGCCAGGAGCGTGCTGATCACCAATTTCAGAGGCGTGAAGAAGTTGTGCAGGAGGATGTACAGGACCGATTCGGACGAGGACAGGAGAGTACCGAAGACCAAGTTGAAGGTGGCGAGGAACATTTCGAGGAGCAGGTTGAGGAATATGGCGAGGACAACCATAATGACCATGTTGATGATCATAACGACGAGTATTTTGAGGGACACGGCCAAGAATATGCTGAAAACGAACAGCGACAGCACGACGACCAACGATTGGAAGGTCATAATGGGCGTCACTTTAAACACAATCCTGAAGATCACATTGAAGCCCACGAGGAAAACCACTTTAAGAACTACAATGACAGCCGCTTCGAGGAACATGGGGAGAACGTTGTTGAAGATCAGGTAGAAACTCACATAAATCAGAACAGGCGAGAGACACCTCAGGATACACAGACTGCTCAGCGAGCACGGATATCACCACCAACCACGTTCCAACCACCACAGGAAGAACCACCTCAAGCGTCCCCCGGGGCCTGGTGGAATCAAGCACCAAAACGACCCAAAAGAAAGAAACCCATTTCGAAAACACTCGGCTTAAAGCGACTCATTGACGAAGCGAACGCGAGAGAGGCCGAACAAGGGCAAGGAGGACCTTCCAACTTCCAAGAGCCCGATGTGAGTGGATATGATGATTCCTTCTCAACAATCCCCGACTCTGTACTCATCGCCGCAACTCCACGAAAACCCCTCCAACTCCCGGTGGAGAACGAAGAAGCCGAACAAGAGGATGCCCAGGAAGATGAAATTCCCAGCGAGCAAATTCAGCCGTCCATTGAGCGGCAATCCACTGTGAATCCCTCCATTCCCCAATCTGAGACGAATAGGCTGTTGACACCTGATGAGACGTCATCCCCGGTTCCACCCGAAGACGGAGAGATGCAACAAGAACCACAACTCTCCGGTCCGGCTTTGGAAATCGAGATGCCCTCTTCTCCTCCCATTAGCAATCCTAGCCCTCCTCCGCAACAACAGCAGCATCCCACAAATTCCTTTTCGAGTCATATGAGGTCGAACTCAACCGAGACACCGGCCGACCAGTTGTCATCATTTAAATCAACATCAACCGCGGTCTTCAATGCTCAACAACAGGCTGTTCCGCAGCCAAGCCTGACTCTTCCGGAGCCAGTACACCGGCCTTCACTATCACCAATAGTACGTGCCGGCCAAAGACTTCAACAGGTTACATCCGACCCACCGTCACCCCCGGCCCGAGACAAGGCGTTGGGGAGTCCATTCCGAAAATCAGTAACTAAATCCAGCCAGTCACCTGCCCAGTTCAATGCCCCAGCTAGGACCGCCCAGTCCCTCAATACCAGAGCGGCGCCAGAAGAGGAAGAGCAACGTTCATGGTCGGATTCACTCGGAAGGGTGAAGGATATTGTTTCGAATGCTGTCAGGGCTATATCACCTCGACGCAGAGGGCCCATTCCAAACACCGATAACCCAGAAGATCCTTTTGGTCCTGACCCTGTCGAAACATCCAGGTCAGGTGAAAGCCGAAAGACGTTGTTCAGCCCGGTCGAGCAAATGGTTGACCGGGACGCAACCATCAGTGCAACTGGCTCACCCAAAGCTGCCTCTATCCGGGACGACGATGCCATGAGCTGGCAAGGAGAGTCAAGCCCTGTCAGGGAGCCGGTGGTTGAAGAACAGGAATTTGCGTCTCCCACCTCTAGTGTCTTTGCGGCTCACGGCTCTTTTCTCAGCAGCCGAGAGCCAGAGGAGCCGGAACAGAACTCTAGTGTTTTTGCGACCCACGGGTCGTTTCTTGATCAACAGAGGCCAGAAGATGCACGCAATGATCGGTTTATTGGCATAGTACCGGAACCGACACCCATCAGTTTAGGGGTAGCTGCTGCGAGGGCGCAGGCTCAACAGCAGCTCCAAGAGGAGGAAGACGACGAAGAAGATTTTTTCCTTCTTGAGGCCCAACGCCCTACACCTTTTGCGGTCAAATATGCTCCACTTCAGGAACAGACGAATATTGACCCTCCTCGAATGAAGACGATAATTAGCACCACGGACCGCTTAGAACGACTAGATAGGCGTAGTCACCTTCAGAATGACGAGAACCGCCGCTTGAGGGAGTCTGCTCCTGCCAATCAGGATGATGAGATGAGTCTTCTTTCTCAGATTAACGAGAATCGCGCACCGGCCTCGTCAAGGTCCGCCCCTGCTCCTGCGACAGCGAGGAAACAGCCAGCATTTGCGGATTTCTTCTCACCGATGGCCACTCTTCCTCCGAATTCTCAAAATGCGCCTGGTGTCGGTGTATTTCCAACAGCCGAGGGACAGAGGGGTGAACGGACAAGAACTGAGAGACCAGTATCACGGTCGACGGCAGCGGTGCGGCGGCTTCAGCCATCTAGCAACAGCTTGTTTCCCAAGTATACTCCAGCTGAACCTGTTGCCAAGCCTCAACCAATTCCACAAAAGAAGTTGGAAATTGGGAACCGGAGGCCAAGTGTGGACTTGTTTTCTCCCAAACGGAAACCTGCCGAAGTTCCCAAGCCTGTGGAGCCTATGCCGATCAAGGAAGTCTCTCGTTCACACACAGAGCCTAAACAAGATGAGGAGGGGGATGAGGAGGAAGAAGCAGAGAAAGACCTCCCGGTTCCAGCAGCTCAAAATCCTCCTTCAAGGAGAAATTCCCTCTTTGGAGCTATTCACTCCATCCCGAAGCTTTTCTCCTACCAAAGGGCGAAACCTGCCGAGCAACCGGAAACTCAGCAGGTTCAAAGACAACAAAAATATTCCCATCCAAGCCACGAAGTCCACGAAGAAGATTATCTCGAAGCTTCAGAACTGCATAGCAGCCCTCCTCGCCCTAGGCCACGACACCGCGCCGCCTCCCCTAGCAAATCTTGTATCCGCTCCCCAGAAAAAGGCAAGACCCCAGGTCGCGTAGTTGAATTCACAAGCAGCACTCTGTCTCCCCTGGCCCAAGCTGAACGACGTGCGGCTTCAAAGCAAGCCGCGGTTCAACCTCCTAAGCAACCAGAACCGATCAGAGCGTCCAAGAAGGCCTCAGCCCCAGCTGAGCCTCTTCCCTTCGTTGAGCTTCCTACACAGTCTGAACAGCAGATCAAACGTCAAACTCAGCGCCGTGTTCCTCCTGTAGTTGAAAAGGCACCACAATCACCAGTCCAAGTTCCCCCTCCCTCAACGTTACCTAAACAACAACCTCCCCGTCGTCCAGCACCAGCTACAAAAACACCAGCACCAGCACCAATCCCCAAACCTCCCCAATCTTGTCCCGCCCCACCCAAACCATCCTCTGCCCTCGATAAACCCCTCCCACCTCTTCCCCCGCCCTCACCAGAAACAGAACACCACCGCTCTTTTCAACCAGTTCAATCAGTCCAACCCGACAAACTTCCCTCTCCCCTCAACAACAACCAAGAATGGACAACCCCCCATTGGGAACTCCTTTCTTATTTAGTAACTCTCCACCGAGCAAATCAATTACCTCATCATGCTCCTCCGGAGGTTTCGAAACCAATGTTGGGCAAAATAATCGGTAAAATTAATAGTCAAACCGGGGAGGATGCCAAGTATATTGTTTTGGAACAGTGGCATGTGGACGTTATTTTCTCGTTTCAAAGAGAATTGAGTCAGAGTCGGGAGAAATGGGAAGATATGATGGACTTGGGGAAGAGGTTATTTGCTTTGTTATTGGGGGAACAGAGGAGACAAGAGGGAAAAATTGATAGGGGGAGGAGGTTGAAGGATGGGAGGTATCCTGAGGATTTGGTTTGATTTTGGCGAAAGGGAAATATTTTGCTGGGGGAATCCTGGAATTTTGTGAAATTGATTATATGGGATGCAAATGGAAATTGGAAACTGGAACTGGGAAGGGAAAGGAACAATTGTTTGATGATATGATAACTTTGGGTTGGATTAACACCAAAGAGAATGTCAGGATACCCCCGTAGGAAAAAAAGGAGACAATACAACAACACGAGGTTTTTTTTGGTGATACATACAGCATGTTAGGATACCATCATGTACTTTTCTTTTTATCAAAATCGCATAGGTCGATCTTCATAACAACTGTAAAATTCATCCATTTTGCATTGCTCATAATTCCACTTTTTTTTTTAAAAAAAAAAAAAAAAAATCAAAGTGAAACTTGAATCACCCTCCATAATATTACAACGCTTTCCTCCCGCTTATTCCAACAACGAAGCCTGGTTGGTATAAAGAACATCAACAACATTGCTCAACTTCTCAATCGTCGCCAACGCCGCGTCATAAGCCTCATCTCTGTGCGTCTCATCATAAATGATCAAACATCCCGCGCCCTGATCCAGCACACCGATGATAACCTTGTCCAGAATCATCTGAGACAACTTGCGTTCAACCTGCTCCTTATCCAACCCGACCATCTTGGCAATGTGATCAATCTCGACCCGACTGAACGGCTCAATAACCTTGATCAAGTTCTGCTCCAACATGGCATCGTATAGTCTCCGCAGGTGATTGCGAATAAACGCATCACTGCCCAACTCGTACTTGTACGCACCCAAGGCACGCTCGTACTCCTCCAGAGATCTATTCGAGTGCGCGCGCGCAATAGCCTTCATAGCCTCCAGAGACTGTCCGGCGTACTTGAGCGCCTGCTTGGACTGCATGAGCTGGTTGACGTCGTCAGAGAGGTTGAGCATGACCTTGCACAGAAGCATATACTGCAAAGCCGCCTGAGCGCGGGCCGGCTCATCTTGAGTGTGGTATCCGTCCAGAGCCTCAATAAAGTAACTGAAAGCAGTCTGGAAGTCCCTGTCCTCGGCGTGGAGCATGCCAGATTGCATGTCGAGGTTGGCTTGGAGAAGAGGCGGGGTGTAAACTGAGGCAGCCGAGGTGCGGGCGCTGGTGAGGGCCGCGCGGGCCTTGGGGATATTGCCGAGGGCGTGGTAGACGCGGGACTCGAGAAGTTGGACCTCGACCAACACGAGCTTGTCGTCCATGCGCTTCAGCTCCTTAAGAAGGTTGTTGATGAGCGTCAAGGCGTCGTAGTAGGACTTTTTGGCCATGTAGAGAGTGACGAGACGGGTCTCGAGGTTTTGTCGGAGGAAGGAGCGGCGCTCGGATGTGGCCCATTCTATGCAGGACTTTGTCACAGAGATTTGGATATCGGTGGAGTTTGGGATCTGTTCGAAGAGGTCGAGGAGTTGACGGACTGTTTTGGACAAAATCAGTATACTTTATCAGGGACGAAAGCTGTAGAAGATATACACACCCAACTTTGCAGTCTTTGCCTTGGCGAATGATGATAGAACCGTTCGGCTCTTGGTTACCAGCTCGACGAGCTCCTGTGATTTGTGCTGGTCGCGGTAGAGCTCTCCCAAACCAATCAGAGCGGTCTCGTGTTCCCGGATGGCGGCTTCGGAGGTGACAGATGGCGGCTTCGACAAAATCTCCTTGTAAAGCTCCTCTGCTTTTTGCGGGTTGGAAGCAGCAAGCTTCTTGGCCTCCCGAACCCTCTCCGACTCGCCCTGCGCCATTGTGATTTGTGGTATGTGTGGTGGTGAAATTGATTGATGGGGAGGGGTCGCTTTCGTAAGTTTGTGATTTGATCGTGAGAAAAGAAAGAGTCGTCGCCGGGATGGGTGGAATGTGGGATGTTGGGGATAGGTTCAAGATGCAGCTCTAAATCCAGCGCCCACCTCACCCAATGTCCCTGCAAGTCAGCTAGGTAGCCGTGAGTGCGACGTAATGAAGTGCGGCAGGAGCTGAGTCTTGGCGTGCCTGTTGTTGTGGCGTTAACTGGCAGAATGCTGTGGCTGGTAGCTGGCGGGCGATGAGTGGAACCTCCATTTTCCAGAGACACCAGCCGTGGGTTAGGGTTATTTACAAACGTTTTCTCAGCATCGTCGGGAAAAAACTGGACTATAAATCATCAATTAAGATCTGAATTTTTTTCAAATACATATCGATCAAAGTCAAATAATCGTGATCATTCATTATACATTATTTTTCGCTACGTATAAGTTAAGCCGATGAACCCATCCACCAAACCATTATACTATCCGGGTATCAAACTTCATTACCCGCTCCCTTTTTCTATCGAGAGCCTCGAACGCCGATGCCATAAACCAAACCGAAATATTGCAACACTTCATATACCAAACTTTTCATCATACCGCAGAGGCGATGCTCCCGGCACGACTTCTGTGCTGTCTGGAAATGTTGGCCAAGGCGCAGACATTTCCATCATATTCCTTCTCCACAACTTCATCGGCGCTGTCTTCAGCCTCCTGAGATGGCGAGGTAGGCGCATAGGCGCTCTTGGCCCTCAGCTTGTGTCCGTACAAGTAAAATATGACTGGGATGGGCACAAGGGCGGCGGCCACGCAGCCCAGAAGCGTCGAAGCCCATTGGATGCCCATACCCTCAAACATGTATCTCGAGAACAGAGGGAACCCGGCGCCGGCCAAAGACCGGAGGAAAGTGTTTCCGGCAATGGCAGAGGCCGCAAACATGAGGTAAGAGTCAACGAGGTAGTTCAAGGCCTGAAGGAAAATTGAAGCCAGACCGAAACCACTAAGAAGACCGGAGAGAGTAGGGACGATCCAGTGGATGTCCTTGGTGTAACCAGACCATCCGAACCAAAACAGGCCTGCAGCGAACGAAACACCACCCGCGATGACGCTGGGGAGACGCCACTCAGGGATCGGAACTCCATTGTTGGCAGCCAACTTGCGCTGATACCAGGGCTGCTGCATCAGGACCGTAACGCCGGCGATGAGCTGACCGATAATCATGCCAAAGAAAGTAAGGCCAGAAACACCAGCAGACATACCGTGCACGCCCTGAAAAACAAAGGGGTACGCGGTCAAGAAAAGGTAGAGCAAGCCATAGATGAACGCCATGTAGATCGAGAGGAGCGTTACAATAGGCTCGGTGAACAGCAACCTCATCGGGCGAGAGAAGTTCTTGGTGATCAACTCCTTCACATCAATCTCGATTTCCTCCTGCTTTGCATGGATACCCCAGTTGAGTGTGCGACGACGAAGCTCTGAAGCCTTCTCGACCAAAATACTGGGAGGATAAGTCTCGCGGAGGAAAAAAAGGTCGAGAACAAAGGCGACAAAACCCATGATGGCGACAAGGTAAGCAGTCCACCGCCAGCCGAGGTGAGATTCAATGATGAAACCACCAATGAATGGTGCCAACATGGGACCTGTGAAAACTGTCATGGAGAAAACAGTAATGGCCATACCTCGGGTGCGGTTGTCAAACATGTCAGAGAAGACAGCGGCGACAACTGCGAGGGGGCAGGCACCGAAGAAACCTGCAAAGAATCGGGTAATGAGGACTGTCTGAATGTCCTTGGCTGTTGCGCAGGCAATATTGAAAAGTGTGAAGCCGAACATGGAGAGAACCAAGGGGAGACGACGACCCTTCAACTCAGACAGAGGAGCCCAGAACGTTGGGCCAGTTGCAAAACCGAGAACGTACAGAGACACACCGAGCAGAGAGACATCGGACGAGACGCCAAATTCCACACCAACAGCTCGGGTAGCTGCGGAGAAGATACTTGAGCCAAAAGCAGCGACCATGGTGGTATAGCCCAGCATGGTAGCTGTGAGGAGCTTCTTGACCAATGGCCAGTTCTGAGCGTGCAATGGGTCGTCCAGGCCATCGAACTCGACAACGAAATCCTCCTGATTCGGCAGCAACGGCGGGTATGGCTTACCGGCACCGAAAGGTGGTAGCGGCCGACTGCTCAATGAAGCCTTACTCCGCTTGCTCTTGAGGCTCCTACCGACGGTAGCACTGTGTTGACTCCGCTGCGTCTGGATCCGACTGAGCTCAGTGACATGACGTTCGAGGTCTCTCTGGGTGGATACCCGACTCAGGCCAACTCCCCGTTGAGTGGGTTCCATGTCGGTAGATGTTGTTGACACAGAAGATGCGGAGACGACCCGCTCGATCTCTTCACTTCTTCGCTCCGGGAAGTCATGGTGGCGTTGGGATCGGGTTGAAACTGGGGAGGCGACATCAAGTTCGGCGTCCTCTATCGCCTTGTCGATGTTGTTGAGACCCATTGGGACTGCAGCAACTGTTATTGTTGAAGTGTGGAGGGATAAAAGGTAGTTGTTGTGGTTAATGTTTGTAATGACTATATTAAATTACAGACAAGATAGTGGTGACTGATGAAACCGAAACAGGAAACCAGTCAATGACAAGTGTGTGTTGATAAAAAGTTGATGTAGTCATGAAATTTGCCATCCAAAGAACGGGGGGGCAACCCTCCTTTCTATAATCAAGTCAATTGATAGAGAAACAACCCATATCCCAACAAACACGCCCCCTTACTAAAAGAAAGAGAATGAAAAAAAAACCTTTTTCCCACCATGGTGTTAAGCAACATCCAGTCATTCGGGAAGTGGAAACAATGCTTGGCCCGGACGAGCAATGCAAGGAAATGGTACCGTCACAACCAAAGGAAGGGGCTTCCGACTCTTGATGGTGTGGTGGATTTTCTTGGCTCGGCTTTTTCTCGCGACTTTCCCCTTGTCATCCATGAAGTCAACGGCTTTGCAGCGGGTTTAACTTTTAAACGCCTGATGTAGCTTGTCAGCAAGCAAAAGGCCATTGTTTGATTTGGTGCCGAGGCACGCATCTTGCTTTCTTTGTCACCAACTCCCGTTATTTTCTCACTACTTCAAATTAAAAACCCCCTCACTTACAAAGACACCTGCATTGCATATTGGGAAGCACAACGTCGAGGAATGGCCGCAAACTTGGAATTATTTATGATCACTGCGGAGCTGCCGAACCCATACCCAAAGCTTTTGATTGAAGCAGGGAAAGTCCCAGCACGAATCCACAGCGCACCTGCAGGTGACAATTGACAAAAGGGCGCCAAGTGGAGGTTTTTGCGATATCAGATCAGCAAGGAGCGTGCCACTCGGGCCAGATGAGACCAGACTAAACCAGAGGTTCAAATTGTTCGGTATCATGCAAAATGCACTCTCACTCACTCTTTAGTCTTTTACTCTCGTATTACTCATCGCCATTGGCACTTTCTCTTCTTTTCTTGTGGCATCGGTGTTCGGAAATCGGAATTTATAAGGCGGCCGCTTCCTTCTGGTTAAGCTCGTTAAATCCGCTTTTGTGGCTTACCCAGATGAATCCTGCGGGATTACGTCAAGGCACAACGAACTGCAATCAAAAAACGGGCTAACGTTTTATGGCAGATCTGCCGGGAATGGGCCCCGTCGCAACACCCATGACATTTTTCTCCCCCTTTCTCATTCAAATCATCAGTTGATGAGATCGAGTGGAACTGATGCGAAAACTTTTCTTCTTTCTTACAACTTCCCCTTTCCCATGAAAAAATCTTATCAGTATTTTTTGCACACCCACACCGTGAATTGCCGAGGATAACCGTCCATAGCCTCGTATAACATTCGACGTCAAAAATGTTTTCCGCTGGCGCTGGGAGGCCGTTGCAAACAGATGCCTCGGCACGCATTTGCTGACTCATCTCGGCAGTATCAAGCTTTTATCTTGCATATAAAAAATGGATTTTGATGATTCATGATGGTTTTAGATTTTTATATATGATATCCACATGTTCGAATATGCAACTCACCGCCGCACACCCCAGTTGTCGTCTTCTAGAAGGCTCCCAGCCTCTTCTAAGCTGAGGCCAGCAGTCTCTGGGTAAAACACACAAATCATACCATATCCAATAACGCAGATGACTGCATAGAGAACAAACGTCCACGAGGGTGTCAACGCCTCCATCAGCAACAGAAAGGTAAGCCCAATGACAAAGTTGGCTCCCCAATTCGTTGCCGTAGCAATCCCGCTGCCCAACGATCGCACATTGAGAGCAAACAACTCGCTCTGCATCCAAGGGACGTTTCCAAGACCAATCGCATATCCTGCGACGTAAATCATGATGCTGATCAGGATGACCACTGCCGAGCCCTGGACAGCCGGAGGATTCTCATCTCCTGGTCCATCAGTATACGAAAGCGTAATGAAGGAGAATCCATAGGCGGCAAATAGTAATCCAGCAACCATGAAGGGAATAGACCAAAGCAGAATTCGTCTCCTCCCCACCTTGTCAATAATAAGCAGCGCAACCAAAGTCAAAGCAAAATTGGTGACTGCAACAACGAGCGAAGTAAGCGTAGGAATCGGGAACCCAAGCATCATGAAAATCGTAGCGGAAAAGTACATCAGCGAGTTCTGTAGTTCAACATCATTAGCATTCCTTCTCCAACAACCTGTGTGTCTCTCATCAAGATTACTCACAAACCCGCACAACTGCTGTAACCCCTGCAACAAACAAGCAATAGCCAACGCCCTCCTATTCCTCCTAACCCCAACCAACTCTTCCAGTCCTTGAACCCACCCACTTTTTCCTCCTCCTCCTCCTCCTCCTCTCCTCCCTTCTTCCTCTCTAACCTCAATTTCGATCCCTTTAACCATCCCCTCTACCTCCCTTTCCCTTCCTTTCCCTCCAACAACCTTGCCCAAAACAACTTTCGCTTCCCCGCTCCTACCAACCATAACCAACCACCTCGGACTCTCAGGCATCAAAACCATCAATCCAGCCTGTACAAAAGCCGGCACAGCTCCCAATCCAACCATCCACCTCCACGCTCCATACTCTCCCAATAACCAACCCACAACATACGCTAAGACCTGTCCCGCAGTGATAAAAATCACATTCATCGTCACCAGTCTTCCTCTGTGTTCCTTTGGTGCCAATTCAGCAATGTATAAAGGAACGACGAAACTTGCTGCTCCTACTGCCATGCCTACTACGCTTCGGCCTAGGACCATGAGAGCGACTGTGTGAGACCATGCTTGGATTAATGCTCCTATTATGAAGAGGAATGAAGCGATCAAGATGACGCGTTTACGGCCAAGGGAGTCTGCGAGAATGGAGGAGAATGGGGAGACTAAGAGTGCGAAGAGGGAGGTGGAGGAGGTTATGATTGATTTGTCGAGGGGGGTTAGAGGGCGGGAAGAGAGGGAAGTGCCGAGGGATACTAGGGTTGAGGAGATCACTCCGGTGTCGTAGCCGAAGAGGAGGCCGGAGATGCCGGCTGAGAAGGTTAGGAGGTAGATAAAGAGTGATGGTGAGGAGGAGGGTGGGGGAGGAGAGGGGGAATCATCTTCGGGATGATGCAGGAAGGGATGGTGGCCAGAGGGAGGGGATGGGGGGATTAGGAGGGGTTCCGAGGCGCTATTGTTGTTCATTGTGAGGGTATGAATGAAATCATTGATATGGGTTACAAGTCTTCCGGAGATTTGTGGACACTCGGAGCGGATGTATTGTATAGTTCGGGTCGGCAGAGGATAGAAAGGTCGGAGGTTGCTGTCACCTGTCACCGATGCACACGCGCGCGCTCCACTTCAATTGCCGCCAAGCTGACAGGGGATAACCCCCAAATTGAAACAAGCTAGGGGTCTGGCGCTCGGACCAAGGAGTGTTTCAACTGTGCCCAAGACAGCTCCTCAGTGGTCGGTCTGAATTGGACACACACCTCGGAAGCTTCCAAGTTCTATTCATAAACATTTTTTCTGTGCCTTCTTTTTTTTTCTTCCTCCATATCTTTGCCGCCGGAACCTTTTTTTGTTGTTTTTTGTTCGTCTGATCTTGTCGTCTCGTGTTTTAGCCTTTACGATTCTTTTCTAGAAATTGGGGTAGATCCTCTTTTTCTCTTCTTAATTCAACAACACATCTCTTTTCACCGCGAATAGCTTCAATATCACAAACCACAACCCCCTTAATATCTAGACGACAGTCAAACGCCCAAAATGGCCTCCTCCTACCCACTCCCCCCAACTCGCGAAGACTCCTGGTTCGCCCCTCTCTCAATCGACCTAATCGTCAAAGTCTTCAAAACGACCTTCTTCCACCCTTTTGTCGCCTGGATCATCCCCTTATGCTTCCGCGCCCAAAACATGAAATACACCGACCCCCCAATGCTAGTATCCATGGGCTGGGCAGCCTTCATCACCTTGATCTGGACCTTAGGCGTAATCAACAACCGCCTCGCCTTTGGTCTCCCCCGCGAAGTCGACCTCTCAGAAGAAGTAATAGTAATCACTGGCGGCGCGTCAGGCCTCGGTCTTTTAATCGCAGAAGTCTATGGAATGCGTGGTGCAACAGTAGCCGTCCTTGACGTCGAGGAAATGGAAAATGGAGAAGCTCGAGGAGTCACATACTATAAATGCGACGTGACGGATAAAGAGCAACTGGCCAAAGTCGCCAAACAAATCGAGAAAGATGTATGATGCCTTCCCCCGGCTTTCCCTCCTCCATCCATTCTTAACTAACCTTCTTATTTTCCAGCTCGGCCCCCCAACAATCCTAATCAACAACGCAGCCATAGTCCCCGGCAAACCCCTCCTCTCCCTAACCCTCCCCGAAATCGACCGTTCAATCTCCACCAACCTCCTCTCCCACTTCTACACCCTAAAGACCTTCCTCCCTTACCTAACCTCCTCCGACTCCGGCGCAACAATCGTGACCATCTCCTCCGTAATAGGAATCCTAGGAGCAGCGAACCTAACCGACTACGCCGCTTCAAAAGCTGGAGTTTCTGCTCTGCATAAATCCCTAGCAGCAGAACTCAAACAATCCCATCCAAATATCCGAATGGTCCTTGTTACTCCCGGTCAATTGTCGACGCCACTATTTTATGGAGTTCAGACTCCCAACGCGTTTTTGGCTCCGGTTGTTGAACCAGTTGATGTTGCGAAAGAAGTAATCAAAGCTATTGATGAGGGCCAGAATGCCGCTATTGGAATGCCGTTATATGCTAGGTGGATTGATTGGTATAATGTTTTACCTATTGGATTTCAGGCGGTGGTTAGGAAGATGAGTGGTATTGATAAGGGGATGGGTGGGTTTGTGGGGAGGAAAGGGGTGAAGGAGGGGAAGAAGGGAGGGGAGAAGGGGGGAATTGTGGCTTTCTAAATGTGCTGTGCACTAACTTGTATGATACCTGTGTCTGTTGGAAGTATGTAAAGATGTATTAGCGTGTAGCATATTTAAATGTGGTTTGGATATGTTTTGTTCGTTGTTTGTGAACCGTTTGGTGATAAGAATGCATATATATGCACATGTATTCCATACGTATGTATACATCAGCAAAGGGTTCTTGTCTGAACATATGACATGGAGGTCCTGACGGCCGTTTCACACTGAAAGGACCTCAAAACCCATTGTTTGATGTACCCATCCAACTCACCGTCTGCTCACCCATATATCATAATCATAATCACGAGCACACTCCTACCAGGCATATCACTACAAATAGCTTTCATCCCAACCATGTAACAAAACACCATTCATCCCATTCATGTGTATGCTCATAGAAAAAGCTCATGGCTATGCCTCAAATTATGTACAATAGAAAAAACAATCATTAAACCGACATTTGTCTGTTCATAATAACCCTCTCAAGAGTCGTCAGTATGTAACAGAACCCAATCATTAGTGATTAATGTATATCAAATACATTGAAATCCATTCTTTGTTCTTCGTCCAAAAACCAATGCATGCTTCATGCAAATGCTTCATCACCCCCAGGTTTTTCCTTTCCATTATCATCATCGTCTTTTTTCGTGTTTTTCATCGTTCGTTCCAGACCCATTAGATCCTGGCCCACATGACCAGAATACCTCCGTATCCCATGCTCTTTTAATCTGCTGTGAAAAAGGTAGCCGAAAGAAAAAAAAGATGTGCGAAATATTAAGTCCCTTTCCCTGTTGGTCACTTACAACCAAACAAGGAAAATAACCATGACCCCAACTAATCCAGCAACCATCCCCTTCAACACAACCCGATTAGCCGGTGCAGGATTCTTCTTGCTAGCACCCTCTCCTCCCCCTTGTTGTCCTCCTGAACCCGCCGAGGGACTCGCAGTAGGAGCAACAGTAACGCTAGGTGCAGTGGTAAACTCTCCCTTAAAAGTCTCACCAACAGCCGGCAACTTCACATTACCATTAATCAACCACCCTCCCTGAGTAGAAGTAGGACAAGCCCTCGTGCTCACACCCTTTCCCGCCTCATAATCTTTCTTCTCAATCCCAGTAGGTTTAACATTCGCCCATTGAGTCTTTAAATTCTCAAAATCAGGCAAAACAGGAGTTGGTGTACCTCGTCTGCTGAATCCACCTTTGACGTTTGTTCCATCCTCTGCAGCGGTCGCTGGAGGAACAGGACCATACGAAATCAGTCCATAGTTGTTCGCTTCCTGTATCCACTCGTATATGATTGCTCCGGACCAATCGTTTACCATCTCTGGGCCAAAAATGGCTGCTTGGTCCTCGAATAGTCTAGGACCAGGGACGTTACATCCGGTTTCTGAGAAGAAAATTGGCACGGGGAAGTTTTTGGCTTCGGCTTGGAGGTTTGCGTAGCCAGAGGTCGAGTATGTTGATGGATCGCACCATTCGTATGAGTTCAAGGCGAAGAAGTCTACGCCTTCTGATGAGTTGCCGCCGCAGGTTAGGTAGTCTTGGAGCATAGGGCGGAGCTCGGCGATGTCTGCGGCTGAGTAGCCGATGGGGACTTGACGGTGGCCTTTGCGGTCGCGATGGGCTTTCATGTCTCTGGTTGCGGCCTTGATGAATGGAGCTGCAGCCGACTGAGAGTGTTGTGTGATGATTTCGTTACCGACAAAGAAGCCGAGGACGTTGTCGTAGGTGATGAAGGCGTCCATTACTTCTGCATAGCGGTCATGTTGTCTCTGATCCCAACTGGGGTTGTTCTGATCTCCTGTTAGAATCCCGAATGTAGTATGAAGTGTGAAAGAACTCACTGGGTTGATATATGTATCAAATGTATCGAGATCAATCAAAGCATAAATGCCCGCATTGTCCAACACCTTCATGCACTCGGTGTGATCTGACTTGGGATCAACATGGTAAACGCGAATCGTGTTTGTGCCCAGTGTTTTCATGAGTTCGGCATCTCTGGTGCATTGCTCTGTGTCGATGAGGGGGTCATCTATTTCAGGCAATTTTGTTAGTTACACAAACCACATATGCAGGATGTATAAGTGTTAAGGAAGCAACCCACCTTCAGTCAACTGATATGCAATACCTGAACGAAATAAATCAGCCTTTTCCCCTTTTATGTTTATAGATATTTTTATCCATACCCTTGATGAAGAATTGCTTGCCATCTGGGGTAAAGAACTTGTTGCCGATTGCTGTGATTGGGGCGAGAGCTGTAACAGATTTGACGCCGAGTAACACGGCCGAAAGCCAAGGAAGCTTCATGATTGGGGATGTTTGTGAATGTTGCCAAGAATTCCCGAATATGATATCAGTGTTTCAATGCTGAGAAAAAATCGAAAGAAAAAAAAGTTCAAATCCGTCGTCTATAATGAAGAAAAGAATATGAATTCCTTCTCCAGCTACCGACTGGGAAGATGAAAAGAAAAAGCAAAAATTATTTCCCTGAAGTTGTTTTTTTTTTGTCGCAAAACTGCTACCTATAGATGATCGACCAACAAAGCGAATGAAGGAGGTGTTGTTCCAGGATGTCGTCCTTGTGTTCCAGAAGTTTGCATGCGCCGCAAGATCGGGCAGGTGAGATGCAAAGCCACCGTTAGAGACGGCTATGCAAAAATACTTTGGTGAATTGACGACGAGGCTGATTTTTAGGGGGTTTTGGTGTGTAAGTGGGTGGTGGTTGTCGTTAACGCACGAACAAATAAAAAAGGAACGAATGAGAGAGCGAGGGTGAATTTGCTGGTTGATTCTGCTCACTGCAGGAAGGCAGATTTGGCTCTCCTTTTATGCTTTTGCTCTTTCCTTTTTTTCACCTCCGCTCACCGGTGAGCAAGATTTTTGTGTTCCAAGTTGAGATGACGGGAAATATTAAATTTCTTAAACGAAAAGAGCGGGAAGGTGCACCTTGTTGAGCAACCAGCTGGTCGGCTCCGCAGTGACGCCGGATTGGTATCTCCCAAAATTTTGGAAACGAAAGAAATCCAGAGCAAAAAAAAGCCAAAAAAGACCACCCAATTCGGTTGTTTGTTACCTTTGGTATGTTGTATGTATACCTTGCACACACACCACAATCAAACACAGCAACAATTAAATCCGTCCAACGTCGAAGAGCGAGAGTGAGAGTTAGCGAGAGAGTGAGTATTGACGAAAAGAGAGGGAAAAAATAAAACCACCATGACGGCAAGGTACCCGAGTGGTAATAAACAAAAAGAAAGAGAGAAGATGCAACCTTGCGGGATGGTACAGAAAAAACGAATCGGTTAAAAGCACGGGGTGCTCCGTTGAAAGCACAGGGTTGAAAGCCTCAACTTTAACAACAAGTTGCACACCCACCAAGTAAGGTATTTTCCAATTTTCCAATTGCATTCTATTAAACCAGAGCTGGATTTTATCACAACGATTTTAAATTTTCAAAAAGCATTCTTTTTAGTTGAGATTTTGGGGTTTGAAAACTCAGCTTGCGAACTTCGACCAATCTTTGAAGCGATCAAATTTTGGAAGCTGACTTCGTTGCTCATCGAACCTCGCCAAAACTTCTAAGATAGGCTTAGCAACCCAGTGCTTTCAACGGACCACCCCGCGCTTTTAACCGGATCGAGAAAAAGATACATCCAACACCCATGTACCTGTCCCATCACACCAAATACCGAACCAGATAACCTGATTTTGTTGGTGTCCCTCCCTCCCCGGCAGTGGGTGTGATACCTATCTACAATACCAAGATATCCGTATCAACGAGCAAAAAGTGGGCTATCCTACCTCTTTTTTCTCGTAATGATCTCGATCCAACACGAGGTGACAGTGACGAGAGAAACAGATAAATGTTACCACCCGCTCTTTCCAACCAATCCCATAAAAGATTGATGTCCCCCCCCCCCTGTCGTTCGTTTTCCCCGAAGAAGCCTGCCCTTTTCCTTGGTTCTGTTGCAGGAATAAACCCAGGTACGGAACCCGTCAGACGACGCGCAAGCCTGCTTTCCCGCATTCATTCAACCCAGCCTGCAGATCAGAGGGTGGGTGGTTATGGTGTGGTTGCGGAGCTGAGACATGACGAACCAATGACTGGAGCGGGCGGGACGTTATCGAAAAAGAAAAACGTTCAAAAAAAGGAAGCTCCCCAGCCGCGCTTGTTTTTCCTTTTCGCTGCATTGGCGGCGCCCCGTCCGAAAGCGGGATGTCCAGTGTGTGTTGCATGGTGCCAAGAATTCAACAGTTGCCCATCATGCTACCGCAACTCATGCCATCCCACCTCGTTCTCATTCTTTTTTTCTCCATCGGCGTGAGTCGTCGTCAGTCATTCACAAGGCAACAGCATTATTTTCCTTGTGAGAGGAAGAACTTGTGTAAGGCTTTATCCGCCTAACGGATAGCCGTTGGTAAGAAGCGTTTCAAACTTACACTTTCAAAAGGGTGAGGGGCAGTGGGTGACACAGCCCGAAGCCCTTGTGCTACCTTAGTGTAATGGTCAATCATTAAAAGGAAACTTGTCGTTTGTCCACCATTAATTTTCTTTTATTGCCGGTACGCTGTCGTTTGAAAAACTCAAAAGTTGACCGCCCCCAAATCAATTCTCCACAAATCTGTTTTAAAAAACCGGATGGAGAATGATGAATCCTGGAACAAATGACGTGAGGTCAATTGCAGACTGTTTTGCTGGGATCGCCTTGCCTGCTCACTTGGCGGCCCGTGCAGCCGTTCGGCAGTGCCCGATTCGTTTCAGTGGGGAACCTGGAAAGGCTTATCTCAGAGTGCCAAGCACCCCGCGATATGGCTCCCTTCCTCAGACCCATCACGATCCGTGCTCGTGACTAGTGTTGTGGATGAAATATTTCAATTTCGAAATTTCAGGCAAGAACAAGGAGGGTGTGAAATGGTCTTGGATTTCGGATTTCACTTTTTAGTAGATGTGGGTCTTTGTGGGGGCAGAACTAGGGAATCTGACCCTCTGATAGGCTCTTTGCCTAAGACCACCATCCGATTCTACTCATATAACCCTAACCCGTCGGCGTACCGCTTTCCTAATCGGGAAACTGAAAAAAGTGAAATTTCATATGAAAACAGGTCGTTGAAAATTTCACGGATATCGACGCCAAGAATGAAATTCCACAACCCTACTCGTGACAGCGTCGGTCCGGCGGTTGCATCACATCACAACCTTCAGATGACCAAATTTCTTGGGGTAATTTAACCTCGATTATAATTGGAAAACATAAAGTTCAAAAAATGCAAAACTCAATGGGGTATGTACGCTTCGTAAAATGCAAATCATTCAAAACCATCCCGTCCATCAAAACGCCCCGCTTCCTTTCCAAAATACAAGCAAATTACCATATCGCATCGTACAGAGACTTGGCGAATTCCACATACTCGGTTGCCAAAATCTAGGTACTAATCACATAACAATCATCAAGTCAGCTTCCGGCCTTCACACACCTCATCGCTCATCTCCCTCAGTTTGATTCGGTATCACACCGTCATCTCGAGCCAGTGTGTCAGACTTTCGACTCCTGGAAATGATACATTCCGAAAAGACCAAAGTACTCACCAGCATGATGATGATGATGATGATGATGATGATGACCACCGCCCATCGTCCCCGGCCTTGACACCTCGCCCCCTCTGTCAACACCCTTCCCCTTGTCGTTCGCCCCGATTCCCTGGATAGCTCTAAGCCCATTGGTGAGCTCGCTGATACTCTTGTCTCCTTCTGCTGACCTCGGTCCCGAGCCACTCAACGTTCTCCTCAACCCAGCAACCACACTTCCTGCGCTGCTTCTTTTCCTCTGTTGCCCATTGCTGCCACCACTACTCCTCTTGGTCAAGATGGACATGGTATCTTGTCCTCCATCGCCTACAGGAGAAGACGGGGCAGCATTCAACTTGAAACCACTGTACTCCCAACCGCTATACTGATGCACACAGTGCGGTTCCGAGATCCCACACGACTCCGGCGTAGTGATGATCCGGTACATGTTTGTCTGAACATCATTGGCCGTCGGTCTGTCTGAGGGATGGGAAGACAGCATGCGTTCTACAACATGCAGCATGGGCGAGAAAGCCTTGAATAGAGGATCATCTTTCTCCTTCTTGGAGGCTTCCTTAGCCAGCTGAGTCATCCAGCTTTCGACTTGACCCAGGTTTTTGTGGAAGGAAGAATCAGGCACTGCTCCACCCCTACCGGGCGTTTTGTGCTTTGCTGCTCGGTGTGTGGCGAACGGTCGCCCATGCTTCTTGAGGAGAAAGCTCAGCAGCTCAAGGATGACACAGCCGAGGGAAAATACGTCGGCAGCTTGCGGTGAGAGATGTGGTGTAGGAGCATGCATCATCACCGCAACTGGGCTGTGGCCGTACGAGTCGGCAGGTGAGCGGCTGATGGTGTAAACGTTGTTGTCCGGTGAAGTAGCCAAGGCGGATGTGACCGTGGCTCGTCGGTATGCCGCTGCGTTTGCGGACGAAAAAGAGCTCGGCTTGAACCATTGTTCTGGCGCCGCATAGTCGTACGACTCTTTGTCGAAGGAGCCCTTATCGAACATGCCACCGAGGAGGTCAGCGAGAAAGATTTCGTTGTCATTGGTGAACATGACGGTCGATGGTTTGATGTTTCCGTGCGAGAGGCCTCTGGAGTGAAGGAAGCAGACGGTGTCTACGAGGCAGTGGATCCAATCCATGATCATCCTTCGTCGGGCTTGCTTTTCTACATTTTTGACGCAACTTGGTGTGGTGGTGAGGAAGGCTTTGAGATTAAAGTCGGCGGCTTGGGTGAAGAGGACGTATCCCACACCTTGGTGGACATACGACCCCCAGTAGGAGGCGAGGTGGTCGCTGTGGATGTTTTTGATACCGTTGATTTCGAATAGGAAGTCTTCTTGGCTGATATGGCCCTGGCCCAAGGGTATTCGAAGACGACTGAGGACGTTGCCGGGGTGATTCATTAGGATGACCTTGTCAAAAGAGGGGCTTTGGCCGGCGATGTTTTTCTTGTCGACGACCTCAAGCGGCACAACATCGGCATCTCGGTAGACCATATGCTCGCCCTTTTGAAGCGGTTGAAGAAGATAGTGGAACTGGCGCTCAAAGAATGTCTGGTCAAATTTCTCATCTCTGTGTGGGGTTAGAGCCAGACGCTCGACCTGGTCGTAGGCGATGGGGAGGTCTTCGTCATCCCAAGAGTCGTCGATGATGCCAAAGATCTGATCAGGGACGCCAAGCTCAGCTAGGATGAGAAAGATCTTTTTTGCTTTTTCCTCGATCCATTCCCAGTAAGTTCCGTCCGTCAACCCATCACCGAAGCCGAGGGGTTGGTCTAGCTTCTCGATTTCCTCGGGGATAAGGTGCTTACAGACGAACTGTCGCGTGACAGTCCGCTCAATCGTGTCTGCGTCCCACCACATGGTGTTGCTATGTCGACAATGTGGGCTGGCCACCATCAGGGTGAGTATGCGTACTGTAGATACCAACAATATCTGACTGAGTTTGGAAGAGTTGAGGAGAACAGACAGACATGGGGTAGCAGCTGATGTGGAAGTGTCAAAACTTATCTACTACCCAACTTACATACCGAACCATACATACATGGGGGGACCGCCACCACACCACATTACTGGGAATTGGATCAACGGCTAGCCCACCCGGCTGTCAATATGTGGATGTGCATTATATGTACATCTACATTTTTGTATTCCGTATAAACCCGGGCAAAGCAGGGCATATTCGAGCATAAACGAGGCGAGGTGCATTTGGTGGTTCCCGCGTGCATCGTCACTGATATCAGAAAAAGAGATTTTCAGGACTCTAGATGTCTTGTGAGAGAAAGATTCGAGCTATGATTGGCTGCTGTTTTGGCAAGAGATAAGGAATCTCGACAGCTGTTTGGCTCGCCTTGTTCTGGGGTGGTCTTGGGGCTGTGGTTGGGGTGCATCAGGCGGCAGGCGCGTCGGTCCTCCACGCGGGATGGGGGCACAACCATCGGTACTTCATCCTTTCCATATCAATGATTTTCCAAAAGGGGGGGTTTTTTTTTTTGATGGCCTGATCGCACAGCAACAGGAACTTGGATTCTCACCGATTCCGAATTCTTTTCTACGCATCCATGTGGCCACACCCACTATTATCCTTCTCTCAATGACGAGACAAACGATAGGGAAGAAAAGAAGCAACGAAACGTGGGGGAAAACCCCACACTATTTTCCCCTGTCCATGTCTCCCCTCATTTGGCACTTTGACATCCCCCAGGAGTTCCCTACCTATTGCCCAGCTGACGATCCATCATTTCTCAGCTTGGCAAATAGATAGGGAAGACGATCCGATGAGGGAACCCTCCGATGACATTCATGATGAAGAGAGGCTCAAAGGAACCAACGGTAATTATTCTGCGCCTCCAAGCCACCCACTGTGGCATGCGAGGACCCTGAAATCCAATTTTAACGCTCTCAAATTTTGTTCAAAATGGCGATGGGCGTCATTCAATTACTCGCCGTCCAACAACACCGAATATGGGGTATTACATGAGTAATCGGTGTTACACGACTATCAAGCATCACATACTGGTTGGGCACACCGCCCCTACCTTGAGATGATTTTTTTTCATTATGCGTTGAGGTATTTCACATGAAGGAGTAGTATCTGTACATACGATGATCCTTTCGGCTATGAAGTATTATCGGCCAAACTGGGTCTAGCGTTTTGATAGAAAGCTTACAATTTCATGATACCTCTACAGGGCACACCTTATCTCTAATTATCCGCCGCAGATGCATGGACTTCTTCTCAGAAGGAAAAAAGCAACCCTGTGGCGCTCCCACAATCCGGATACCCGGAAACGAGAAAAACAATCAATGGTTACCCTCGGAGATGGAACTATTGACGAAAATACCATCTCAGCTGAGGAGACATAAATATGAAAGAAGAAAACAAAGGCCTCAATCTCCCCGTTCGCTCCCGTCGAAGCCATTGACCCGGGACGAACCGGCAAGACGGACTCAACAAACCCCCACCAGGAGGACCCTTTCTGATGGAAATAAAACGCCACCAACTACATCTTGTCAGGGATGACACTCTTCACTGCATCGATTCCATTCCTACGGTAACTTATCAAAAATGTGGGCATACCGTCACGGCGGTAACGTGGGGTAAATGTGGCTTCGGAGTTCAATAAAAGGCCGCTCATTTCTGATGTCACATGTTTTTGCTCCGAGCGCGAGCTCTTCGAAGAGATTTCGTAATCATGGATAGTTTCAGATCACTCTCTGAATATTTGGAGACGAACCGAAGCGACCTACGGCTCCATGCGTCGATGAAGCAGCTAATGGAGCCCCCTTACTCTGTTTCCGTCTATATTACCTGTTTAGGAACATCTTTTACTTGCGCACACTTTCAGATCCAATCTGCCCGGATTTGTGACCGAAAAAAATCTCCTCAAAATCTATCCTTTTCTTAGAGTGTTATGCAATACGATGCAGTGCGCTTAATGAGACATGCTGTGTTGCAAGAATAACACTCTTATACGGATTACTCTATTTATATTCGGGAAAAAACTCTGTGTGCCACAATATCAAACGTAGATCGCGGCAAATAATGGAGGTTGTAAGTATCATGATCAAAACAAGAACTTAAAAGGCATTGATCAACACCTTGGTTGTTGGTGATGATCAACACTTTAGCCTGAAGTCTGTTCAAAAGAAACAACAAATAAAAGTTGAACACATCTTGAAGATCAGTTGAGAACGCATGAATAAACCGCTGACGACATTTCTGTAAGAACCCGGGAGGGTAGCACGGAGATCTGAAACACCATGGACTACCTAACTGGGGACAAGCGGCCGCCCGGCGCCCAGGAATGACGGACCGTAGGGCGGCAACAAGAAAGAACTTTAAACCACTGGATTCCTTTTGGAGCCGATCTTGCGATCTTTGACGAATCTACCCGCCGTGGGGCCCTACGACGTTGAGTCTTGTGTTGCCCCACGCCTCCCCCTTTCCTGGGAACTTTTGCTCGGTGTTTAACCTCTCCGGGCTTCATGAAGATGGGACAAGACCTATTATTCGGGCCTTATGATAGGCGGAATTCCCTCACGGGCAAGTCCTCCGTAGGACATGGTAATAGCTTTGTAGTGTTATACCTTGAGCGGTGTGTGTGTGTGTGTGTGTGTGTGTGTGTGTGTGTATTACTAGATGAGCCTTCCTGCCAAACATAAACTTTCTTTTTTTCCATGTATGCTATTCTTTCCAATGGCTGATCTTGAATCTACCACTCCCATCTCCAAAGGGAAAATCCCAGAGAAATTATCCTTTGATAATATCATCAAGAATAAAACTGCTTCAGTAAGTGATTTCATTCCACCTTCAACACCACCAGCACTAACATCATTTTCAGCCATGTTCCCTCACCGATTTCATGAACTACCTGTTTCATGTAGAAAAGAACGCCGAAGCCCTGCAATTCTTCCTCTGGTATACCAATTACGTCCAAAGATGGAGTCAACTCTTACCCAGACAAAAGGCTCTCTCCCCAGCATGGGATCCAGAAAAAGGCCTGGGAGGACAACAACAACAACAACAACAACAACAAACCTCTATTACTTACAGTCATAAAAGAGAACGAAGTCATAAAATGAACAAAATAGTCAGCATAATGGGAATATCTTCTTCATCTCCTGCTTCTACCGATGACCTCGAATCTCAATCTGAACCACCACCACCACCGGCTAGAAAACACAGCAACAGTTTATCCTCAGTCTCTTCTTCAACTTCTACTACTACCACCAAGTCACATAAAAGCACTCCATCATTAACTTTGTCACCAAAACAAGATTGGAAGCCCTGTAAGGCCTCCCTTAACTTACACACAAACAATTTAATGCAAACTAACAATAATGGTCTAGTTACAATCCCCCCAAACCAAACAGAACTCTCTCTCATAATCCGTCACTACCTAACCTCCCCATCTCATTCCCCAAGATTTCTATCCTTTCTCCCCGATTCAGATTTAAAATCTTGTGTTCTAGCGACTCAACACACTACTCATCCTTCTGCTTTATTGGCTGCGTTTGTCTGTTGCGAGTCTCTACTGCGCAATAAGTCTTGTTCGGAATTTATTCGATGTGTGGCCAAGAATAGCAATGAGGCAAGAATCACGTGTCTGAGGATTATTGCTGGAGTGATTGTGTTATTGGGGTTGATAATGGATGTTTTATTGGTATTGAGTAACTTAAGTCCTGTGTGGAGGGTTGTCTGTCTTTTGTTTTGGTGGGTTGGGTTTTCGATTGGTATTGCAGGGTGGAAAGGAGTTGATTTGTTGTATTGTTTTGCGGGGAAGAGACAGAGGTTTTGGTGGGAAAGGAAACAAGATAAAGAGGATAGAGATGGGAGATGGGAGGTATTCGGGGGTGGGAATAATACTGAGGAGGGGGATGAAGGAGGGAAAGGAGGGGGAGGAGGGAAAGGAGGGGGAGGAGGGAAAGGAGGGATATGGGATGAGACTGTGGAAATTGAGGAGGAGGGGGTTTTATTGATGCAAGAGAGAGTTATGGTTTTGGCTGTTGTTTGGGGAGGAGTGATATCTACTGGGTTGACGGTGGGGAGTTTGTTTTTGCCTAGGGGCGAGTTGTTTTGAATGGGGGACATCTTGTCAGCTAGTAAAGGCATCCTTGGTGATGTGAAGTGTCTCCTGATGGAGAAACTTTGTTGTATATCATCCCTTTACTTCATTATCAAGATTCATTCCAGAGGAACTTGACTCTGACTTTTTTCCCGCGTGGGTGCTCGAACTACTTGTCCACACCAACATTAATACAATATCCTTTATTAGCCCAGCAGATGAATATCAACACACCTTTTTAAAATAGAAAACGCCTTTTTTGTTTGAGGATGGCTATTAAGTTATAAATAATCCTTTTTATTACTACCAACGCCTTTTATTTGTAAATCAGGGCTATTTTAAAATAAAAGGCCGTTTTCTCTTTTAAAAAGTCATATTTGGAATTAGAGAGGTACACATATGGCATCAACAAATATTCAAGAAGGAGTATTATACCTCTTACTATCCAAAGTGCACAAGTAATTCGAGCACCCAAGTGGTTCCCAACAGAATCATTCCCTTTCTTCACCGTTAAACCAACACTCAAGATGAACCCCTTTCCCCAACATACATTCGGAAGGTTAGTCTTAGCCAAGATCTTGTAACCGAAACTGTACACAGTCAAAAACATTAATCCGGGAAGGTTTACCAACCTTGTCCTCACTGAAATGCATGACAACCTGCAGTAAGACCCGAAGGAAGGCTCACCATGCCCAGACACGGTCTCTCATATAAAACCATCAACTTTCAGCCGGCCCGACGGACACCCCCTAACTCCGAGATCATCACTTCTCAACGCCCCATCATTAACAACACGCCCATAACCCAACAGCAAAAGATTTGACATATTAACATTGTATACCCATATTTCGTCATCAGGTACACATCCGTGTAGGTAGTACCTACCTTGTCTTGTCATACAAATTGTTGAGGCTCCAATATCATAAAATGTTGAGCTACAAACTTGTTGGGACTGCAGGCATTTTTACATTGTATCCGGAAATATCTACCGGGGTGTCATACTGCTGAATAATAGAAACAACTACATACTAAACTGAGTGATACAAAAAAGACTATATAAGCCCCTTTTCTCAACCCTCTGAAAACCTCACACCTCTTTGTTCTTCACCACTGACCACTTCAACCAAGCCAACCAATTCCATTCTTAACTTCTAACTAACCAACTAAACCATCAATCATGTCCGACACCACTTCCATCCCCTCCTCCGCCCCTTCAGAAACCTACCCTTCCTCCTGTCACTGTGGCCACATTAAATTCGACGTCACACTCTCCCCTCCTCTCTCCCAACAACAAGTAATGAACTGCAATTGTTCAATCTGTCAAAGAGCCGGTTACCTTTTAGTCTGTAAGCAAACAGCATCCCATCCCATCCCACCAAACTCCTGACTTACATATTCTCCCCCCACACCCCCATTACTCCCAAGTAACCTGGCACAACTCCTCCCGCTCCCGCTGCGCAACCTACCTCTTCAACTCCAAAACCCGCCATCAACTCTTCTGTCCCAAATGCGGCATCTCAATCGGTATAGACTTTAAAGACACCACTTTTCCTGCATCAAGAAGAAACCACTACGGAATCAGCGTCCGTATTTTCAACAACATAAACCTCGACATCCTCACTTATCATAAATACGACGGAGTTGGGGCAGTTCCACCCAATGGAAAAGATTTATCTGGTATTCAATGGGAAATTGATGAGGCTGAAAGACTTGAAAAGGAAAAGGGAAAATCTTCATGATTGTGAAAAAAATCAATATTTTCTCTATTTCTAGTTTATAAAAAAACCAAACAAAAACAGAATCGCTAAGGAATTTTTTATGGAGGTCATAACATACAAGAATTTAACAGTCTAAAAATAGAAGTCGCTTCAATCCTCGCTCATGTAGCCATCTCCAACCCTCCCTCCCTCCCATCCCGAAATGCAAATGACCGATAAAAGAAAAACTCACACGCTTGCCCAAGTCTTCAGTTGATAACTCCAAGACATAGAACCTCCCGCCCCCTCCCCAAAAATAATCTCAATAAACTCTTATTTCTCTAAACACCCCAGAAATTGTTTGATAACCTCAACCCCAACCTATTCCACAAAATGCCAACTCCCAAAACAAATGACCAAAGGCAGAAAGATGTATGTGTCTTTTTGTTCCCTTCCCGGCCCCTCCCTCTTCCTCTAGCCTAAAAACGTCAATTCATTGTAAAGAAAGCATATAAAACCTTGCTTGAAAGCATTTCCAAGTTGAGTGCAAAAATCTTGAGGGACCGTGCTTTTGTCCCATTACGCTTCTACTCTGAAGATTTTTTTCAGTTTGTTCCGGTACTGGGTTTGGGTGAATGCCTCCACTATATATACTTGTCAGGTCTCCCAAATCGACCCTGACCAACGCCTGGCGCCGTTTATATTGAATGATCGGGAAAAGATGTTGAGAATACCACCTCTGGCAGAAATTATGAGCTCACAGTAACGACCATGACTTTCGTAGGAACCGAACCCTGAATGCAGCATCCTTGAACCGCCTGATGGCTTGACTGTCTTGGATGATTTGGTGTAGAAGCTGGACATCAATCTCAGCAGTCCAGAGACCGAAGGAAGACTTGCTCCTTGGATGAATGGGTACCCACTTGAACTTTTGAATCCTGGACCAGTGCCTTGTTAGGCGCGACGTAGAGAGAACCCGTCGAGCCGGGGCCAGAACCCTGCATGTAGACATTGTGCTCTCCGAATGGGTGACCAATGAGGCCCAGGCCACCTCCGTGAAGGCATGAACCCGATATGTGACACGATGGAGTCGAGGAGTTCAAGCACGGTAAGGCTCTTCATCTGAGATGCCTGTTTATCTTCTTTCGATCTATCTCTTGATTCCGAGAAGCACCGCGAGAAAAATCGCGTGAAGCGCACCGAGGCAAGCCTATATCTTGGGGTTGACTAGCTCCGCGGACAGCTCCGTGGTGGGAGAAGAATCTAGCCCATCGTTGGAGTCGCTGGTATGCTCTATTGCGGCTCCTGCGGATACACCGCAGAATGGTAACAGCAGAGCCAAACCTTAGCTGTTGAACGAGCTGAGACTGCGTTTTCTTTGTGTCTAGATTCAGATCGTTGATTTGTCGACAAGATCCTTCTCGCGCTGAGCAAAGGCGTTCTTTGACTTGTCCTTCTTTTCAGCAAGTGGGCAGGCCAGAGCTGGTTGCTCGCCAACCAGAATATGAAGACACATATCTCGTTGAGAGCTCTGGAAAGGGCCTCGAGATCTTTCCTCCAGGTCGCGTTTTTCGGAACCAATTCCTGCCTTTCTTCGGGAAGCGGAGGAGGATTCGAGTACACTCCGAGGTTTGGTAGGTGTCTGGACAAAGTTGGAGTCCGTGCTATTGACAGGGGAGCTAGATAGCTAGCAGAGGATCAACTGTTACAGTAGCGGAACTTCTCGCCGCCGTCAACAGCGAGCGCCGCGTTCTTTCCTCGGCCAGTTCCTGTTTGGTGCTTGCCCGGCCACTGGACAGAGTCAAGGGCGATAGTTTCCGAGTTGACTGCCTGATGCGAGATCGGTCGTCTAGAGATTAATACGTAGAATTCTTTCCCCAACACACGAGAAGCCAGACGATCAAGCCTCAACATGCTCTCCGTCGTTCCGCGAAGCACATTCTCAGCTTCATCTTGGAAGACCCCCACCGTATCATCATCGTCGTGACCGAGGAGTTTCTGACGGTCTTTTGGGGAAGCGTCAATGCCGAGCATCATCACTGAGGCGATGGGTTTGTTGTTGTTGTATTCGGTGCGGTAATCGCCAAAGAGAAACTCTCGGGCCTGTTGTTCGCCCTTCAAAACCCTCTGTTTGCTTCTCATTTTGGAGAGGCACGTTCAAAACGTAAATTCGACAAAGCTTCTCACGCGGCGCAAGGAGCTCCCCGAGGGCCAACAATAGAAACAATAGGACCGACCAGTACCTATTGTTACCTGTTCAATAGCATCTTGTTTTGATGCCTCCCTCTCTGTAGTCCACATTGACAGCCCACAGAATTCTTAATTGTTCTTTATTGATCTGCACAATTTGAGCGTACCTCTTGGATGAGAGACTAAGTCCGGAATGATTTGAGTTCTCCCAGAGACGCTGCTTAAGTGATCGCGAAGTACCAGGAGTGGTTGACGAGAAAGGGGCAGCACAAGGTATCTGATAACAACAGAGCCACACCCACAGGGGTTTGCTGGAATGAGGCCGATGAAAGAGATGTAAACAGGGGCAAGGATGAGCCTGCTATGACGACCGATGTTGGACTAGGAAAGGAGATTGCCAAGAAACGCATAGAGGTCGCGGTATCAATGGTGAGCACTAGGGTTATCTGTGGCTGCTTATTTGAACATTTGTACCAAGGTTGATCCAAAGCCCTGCCTGATCCATGACTCGGTATTCCAACTTAGTGGTGTCGGTCGTGGCTGGTAGCTTCCCCTGTTATCATGTCAAGTCGTCGCGAGGAAGCCGACCGGCAAATACCTGGTCAAGGAACAACTGTTGCAGAAATTCGAGAACTGGAATTGGCTTTGCGAGCAATCTTGGTGCTGTCTGTCGAATAAAGTCTCTGTCTTGATCCCTTTCCTCTCTCCATCCATCTTTTCCATGTTCTTGGCAACATAAACTCCTTGGAAACAGAGTGAAGGGTCGAAGTCAGTGATGATGCGGAGATAACCGTAAGTTGTGGAAGTGGTTCGTAAGGACCATCTCGACTTTCGCTTTAAAATGTTTCATGCTGACATCGGGGATTCTCTCGGGGCCAATGTAGAGAAGATCCATGAAAAAGACTCTTATCTTGTCGACTCCGCTCTTTGAGAAGTTGGTTCGGAAAGGTACGAGATCTACCCAGCAGCTCGATGAGATCGTTCTGTGACATCGTGAACCGACCGTGGTTGTGGTTGTCATGCAAACTCGACATCAACGCCCGAACAAAGCCGGCTAACAAAGTCCCCGGGGGCGGTCTGGTTATAAATGCTTGCAGTAGGTCCTCCGAGAATGTTCCAGGGTGTGTGGACAACGGGGCTGGCAAGTTGAGTGTCAGGATCGGTGTCTCCTCTCGCCCACTGAGGCTGCTTTTCCGAGTGATCGTCAGCTGCTAGGCAGATCGCCAACTCGAGTGGTGATCTACTGGTGTCTATGTAGTGGAATAGCTCAAAGTGCTTGAGGTTGGTATATCGGAAGTTCTACCGGTTATCAGCCGAAGAACCGGGTAAGAAGGTGTGGACGGTTCTCAAGTCATTGGAGGCGATGAAGTTTGTTGAGGAGGCATCGAAGGGGGAGGTACTGCTGAGTTGCTCGAGGTTGAAAAGGTTGAGAAGAAATTTGCTGTCAACCGAACAAAATACATATACTCTCCAGTTCTGAGCCAAACGGGGCTTCTGGCCCAAGGCTGCATATGTCTGTTGTACCATAAAAGTGCGATGTCGGGGAGGAATTTCCGAGACGTCCACGACCTTTCTGGGATATGAGAAGCGGGAAAGCATCTCAGCGGAGGATAACTCCAGAACCAGTGTTCATGCTGATAAACACGGGCAAGCGCAGGAGTGGCGGTTGTGCCGGGGTTGCGGGACAAGAGGAAGAGGCTGAAATCCCCGGCACACCGATTCGAGTCGTTGCCTTCCTCTGCATTCAGCCCCTCTTAGATGGAACGAAAATTGATAACAGCAAGACGGTTTTCAAATCCGTAAACAAGCTGCTTCCCTTCGGAATCCCACTCCAAGGTAGGAGGGTTCGGCTCATCCGAACTCACGTCTGTCCTTGGGGTTTGCCACCCATCCTGAGGCAGCCATATTCCCTTGGGAACTGCATGTTCCCCAAGCTTCCACACCAACACTCGGTCATGTGTTGCGGCGGCGATGTGTGTACCATCGGGTGTTATCGAAAGAGCGGCGTTGGCGACATAAAGGGGTGCTTCGAGCTGTATGGAATGTTTGGGTTTGTTTTCTGGATTTAAAGTGTCCCATACAAGAATGGTGCCATCCTGCCCGCAAGAAACTAATAGTCTCTCACTGTCCTGCTGATCCTTTTGTACGGGTTGCCACTCCAGGGCAGTGACGACACCATCATGTGCGCGGATGGTGCGTCGTCGACCATTCTCATCCCAAATCTATATTACAGTTGTCAGTCTCCACGTGCCGATTTAAAAGGGCAGATCCGATCTGAGTGTGACTCACATCGATGAAGCCATTGTCAGTGGCAGTGGCCACGGTATTCGAGCGCCAATCGTACTTAACGAATGAGAATCGCTCGTCTTCCCGGGTCTCAAAAACGATTCCGGCCAAAATTTCTCTGTCGGCGCATCTAAACATGGCCAGGAAATTCTCTCCTCCAAGCAAAAAGTCCGTCTCACTTATCCAGGTGGCATCGAGGGGATACTTGTTTATCGGATAGTCGGACTGGTATGAGATCGAGTTTACCAGGGATGGGTTTGAGACCGACGAGATATGGATGAGAGTACCGGTGTTCTCAAGCCCCTTTGAAATATCCGGGGAAATGGACAAGAGGTAATCATCGTTGGGGCTCCAACAAACATTTGTGATTGGAGAGTCCAGGTCGTCAAACTTGGATATTATGGTACCGTCAGCAGACCATACCCCGAGACGAGCTTTATTGTCGACTTCGATTCCGAGCGCGAGAAGCTTCCCGTTGGCACTCCATGCCATTGATGTCACAGCAGCATTGGGACCTAGGTCCTGGGCGAGATGGGTGAAGTAGCGGCTGGAGGTGTCCACGTGACCGGACAGGGGCCCGGAGTCTGGGGAGGAGGGAACGGCAGCCCCACGCGATAAAGTCCAAATGCGGGCTAGCGTATCGGTCCCGCCAGTCGCCAAGATTGATGGATCTTTGGGGTTCCACCTGCTGATGAGTACGATAGGGTTTTCGCTAGCTTCTGTGGACTCGTCGGCGCCGAGTCGCAGAAACACCGTGTCTTGGGTTAAGTCCTGCACCTTGTCAACCTGCGTGCCCCGCGAGGGGCCCTCAGTGCGCGGAGGAGGAGATGCGGGTGGTTCGCCCTCGAGCGGTGATGGATATGCGAGGTTGTTGTTGTTGTTGTTGTTGTTGTTGTTGTTATTGTTGTTTTCACTGTCAGTGTGGTGATGATTATCATGATCGATTTCCATGGGGGTTGTGGCTGAATCCGCCCCGTTTTCGTACCCGTTGCTGAGGAGCCTTGGTCGCTTAGCGGGCGAGCCATGCGACAATGCGCGGTTGTGGTTGTGTGCGTGTTGCATGTCGACGGCGCGCTTCCGTGGGTTTTCAATCTCCATTTCTTCTTCATGATCATATTCGGCATCCGGTTCTGATTCATCCTCATCCTCTTGGTCGTGCTCATGCTGTTCCTGTTCACACTCGTGGTGGTGGTGAATTGGTTCTTGGGTGATCTCCCTTCTTGGAACCTCATGGTACTTCAACGGCCCAAAAACCCCACGCAGTTCATCCTCGGCCGTTGCCGGCCCATCATGAGGCGTCTGCAAGCAAAAAAAAAGTCAGAACCCCCGTCATTGCCGCTGCGGCCGCCCCTGGTTGGAACCTGCAACCCGCCCATTCAATCAATTTCATCCAATGCCGGGGAAATGGCCCCGACACACAGAATTTGTGATGGAGGGTAGTGACCCAGCACAACCCAGAGAGAGCCGAGAACTTGAGGAAACACAACAACAAAAAAATAGAAAGCGGGCATCTCATACCTTTTTAATCCAAAACTGTCTTTCATAAGCCTCGAATTGGAGACCTTTATTCAACAGATTCACGAGTGCATACGTCCTCACATAGGGGGCAAAGTCAAACTGCTTGTGAGGCATGTGGACCCTCCACTCCTTTTGCAGCTTGGCGGCTGTTTCTCGATAGTCTGTCGTGGTCAGTTAGTCAGTTTTCGTTCTTTTGCCCTCATCTCACAATTTGCCAAAACGCGCACAAACAGGTCGTCATCAGACGGCCCGGAAGGTGGTCAGGCCAGACAAGTGCGACAATGCCACATACTGGATTCGAGTAGGTATCTGTATCCGGTTTCAAAATCGATCATGTCAGCAACGAAAAGTACACCTCGGAGGTTTTGACACTGTGGCCGGGCGAGGCTTGGAGTAAAGGGCGGGTAAAAAAACAACGAACCTCCAGATGAGATAGTTGACACGGTCCGTGTCGAGTAATTCCTTCATTGTCGGTGCACCGGATGTTGAGAAAAATCGAGTCGAATGCACGACCTTTTTAGACCTCACAATAAGTCGAGTTACAGATAATGAGTCTGCCGGAAGGCACTGGGCGCATCGGCGGGTGGTGAAATGTGTTTGGAAAGTCGAGTTTTGGGTATCTTGGGTTGATTGTTGGTGTTGAGGAATGAAAAGGAACCTTGAAAGCGCAAGGTCGAGATTTGGAGGTTGCAGCGTTCGGGCCACGGGCCCCCAGTGCGGGTTCGCCAATGAGGTTTGTGGGTTTCCACCGGCCAAGTGGTCCCTGCCGCTGTTTATTAGGCGAGCGACTAAAACCGCAGGCCCCGGACGCTAAGCCAATGGAAGTAACAACTTTTTGTTTTCTTTAGCTATTTATTCCCCGATTTCATCAATCAGCTCATTCTTCCATTCATTTGTCTCGATTTTTTATCATATAAAAATTGGATGAAAAATGACACCACCTTTTCTCTATATTCCCCCAACTTTTCCGCCAGAACGGGACGTGCCCGCTAGTCAAAATGTCGATCCAAGAAGAGGAGGAGGAGGGGGAAGTGGAGGGTCCACGGGTGTTCATTGTGTGAGATCGAAAAAGCTCCACACCCTCCATTTTTGCCTCAGCCGGGTACAACTCTTTTGTGACAGATGGTGCCAAATTTAAAAGTGGGCTGCTCCGGATTGGAGTGTTGTAAGGTACGTACATGTAAGCTTCTTTTTCGCAAACTGCAGACTGCAGACTGCAGTCTGCAAGTCTGACCTGGTCCTGCACGCCATTCATTCCAGGTAGCCGTGACTGACACCGCTGTTTACAACTGTAAAATCGAATCATTGAGACATCCATTGATTGAGGATCATTTTTTGTCTCTGCAGGGTTGCCCTCGTCTCGCGCAAGGTGTGCGACCGAAAGCCGTTCTTTCGGATTGAATCCACTCGAATACCAACATTACCGCATTGTGGTTAGCCATGGGTCATGGGGGCGCCTTACGGAATCATTTCGTGACAAGCCGCCCTGTCAAGCCACCTCAGCTGCCCAGCGATCTTCAATATACTTCTGGGTCGCACCGTCTCTTGCTCTGCAGTTCATGCAATGTGATGTTACAACACTGTAGTGGTGTACGCTGTATAACCATCCCGGTGTCTTCATCCGGAGTGAAAGGGAAAGGTGACGGGAGATATCCTTTGGATTGAAAGTAGTATGTAATGTGTACCTCCATTCCCCGCTAAACTTTGGTACAGTATGATTTCCCCCTTGAACGTTTGTTAGCGCGTAACCTTGTGGTAGAGACGGCTTTCTAGGGTCGAAACGGCGCATCTTTAAATCGGAGACGTCTATTGTGAGTCAGGGGCCTTAATCAAAACCAGTAGGCTTTTTTTAGGATGAAATGGGCTTGTTGAAAGCGAAGAGGCCGTCTTGAAGTATGAAAACAGCAAATACCGCGTAGAACCAGGTTAACAGGCACTCAAGGGGGCCATTGTACGCTGAAGTCGCTGGTACTCTCATCAATTGAGCACGGAGGTTTGCCGAGACAAGGCACCAAATTCCCAAAGCGGGTCTGGGCCATCGTGCAATCCAAGTTCTCCCGTCTCTTCCAACAAAAGATGGAACTCCCCCTCCACATTCACCGAGAACCAAGAAGCGCCATTTGACACATCCCGTCATCAATCTCAACCTCTGGTCTGCATGTCCGTTGTGTCGCGCTTCCAATTGCGGCACAATGGTGCACCATTTTCAGCCAATTTCTATATTGCAGAATGCAGATTCGCGGCGCGGAACAGACAGCTGGGTTTTGAAGACAATGGTGGATGTATGGGCGCCTGAAGGCTTGGTTGTTGATGAGTCGTGCATTGCTGGCTGCAGGCAATGGACCTGCATCCTCCTCTCCGCCCGCACATCATTCCCCCCTCGTTTCTCGTCCTTCGCAAGAAAGTTGACGTTACAGGGTTGTGGTGCGGACAGCAATCTACCCTCTTTCGGGGAAACGTTCAAAAACAAAGAGGTGATCTGCCTGGTTCAGATGGATCAAAGGAGAAAACTTCTTGAACAATTAGCCCCCGGTGTGGCCGCCAATCAGACGGTGCCGGGAAGTCGTGTCCCTCCAAGGCAGAAGCCGGGGTGCCATGGCGTTGGGGTCATTCCCGATCTCTTTTTGCGAAAACGGGAACCCTGATTGGTCCATCCTTCCAATTCGGCATGGGTCTTGTTTTGGGGAAGACTTGTTTCAGGAGTACTGGTACCCAACTTTCCATGTCATCCACACATGTGAAGCAGGTATCTCGACATGGCCACGTAGGTCCAACCCTTTTCGAAGGGAAGGTCGGGACGAACATGCCAAATGAAACGGTGCGGTGGTGGTTGTCTTGGACTCCTGAACAACACGCGGTACAGCTGATGATTCGATCCTTTAAGAGCTCGCGTTCTTGGTTGTTGACGATATCGGGACCGGGAGATGACGGGGAAACCAAACCAAGCCTTGCGCCCGGTCTCTTTCAATTCAACAGACATCGAGAACTATCAAATCTGTCGAGAAGAAACGGTTTCTTTTTCTCGGTTCCCGATGATGAAATTTTGTATGATGACGGGACGTCATCTCAATTTAGCCCCGCCCCCAGAAAGCTCCCCAACAAGGGCCAAGTGGTTAACTTCTTTTTTTTTTTCAAAATTACCTCATTTCTAGTGTTGGAAATGGGTGTGCAGCGGCAAGGCGGGCTTGCCACCCAAGAACAGATGCCGCGTGGGGTTCCAAAGTCGTTTCTGTTTCTGATCCTCGGTCTTACAGAAAATCAATGTTACACCAGAAAGAAACCAACTCGGTTATCAGCACGTCGAAACTGAAGAAGCAGATTGCCGATCGCATTTTTTGCATCCAGATGATGCAGAATAACGAACAAAGAACGGCTGCATCCGTGCGCCGGAAATATTTAAAGTTTTGATTACTCGACGATTTTAATGATGCGCGGTTGCTTGTTGATTAAAGTCAGTCCTGTATCTGACGATGGCCAGCCAGGGTGGCGCAAGATCGGCAGCGGTGTGGTGGTGTTGCAAGATCCACAAATGCTCAACACCACCTTCCATTCCATTTCGACGCCTCAGCGCCAAGCATGCTGGGGTTTTGATGATTTTTTATTTCTTTTTTGACCGTTTTCTGAGTACACTAAATAAACAGCGCTAGACATCGTTGTAGAATTCGACAAAAGATGCAACCTGGAAATGTGACTGGTCGGCTTTTTTTTGTCTGTTGTAGACCACATGGAAAATCGAGAGAAAAAAGTGTGCCAATTCAACGTTGGCGGTTGCCGAGATCTTGAATTTGACCGGACAGAATGGCTCGTGCTTCATCCCGGTCACACCGTGCTAGGGGCTGCATGAAACAGCATCCGTGCTTTTCAACTTTGACGCCTCAGGCACATACCTGGTATGCATGGCGGGCTGACAGGGCAAGGGGTTCGCGGGAGAACTCCGGCAAATGACAAAGCCAAAGAAGAGCACATGGAGGCAGGCAAGCTATCCATAATCCGTACAAGGAGCCCAGCCAGCGAACGTCAGCCAGCCGTCCGATAATATAATTAATACTGGCACATACGTACCTACCTTACCTTACCAGGTTACTGGGAACCCGAAAATAAAAATCCAAAAACTAAATCAACAAAAAAGAAATATCAAATAAAAAGATCACCATGCCACCACGAATAAATATTCCGCCAGTAACACGAATCCTGCTCATTGTGCTGCTCGTTCAGTCCTTACTGAGTGCAGCAATTAGATATCGACAATGGACGGCCAACTCACAAATCGTGATTCCATACCTCAACCTCGTCCCCCAACTATCACTCGTCTATCCATGGACATTCTTGACCACCACACTCGTCGAAAGCAACATCTTCACCCTCAGCATCGCCTGCTTTACTCTATACCATGGAGGTCGTTACCTTGAGCGTGCTTGGTCCGGCCGCGAGTTCGCCAAGTTCCTCCTTGTCAACTCCCTCGTGCCCAACCTTCTTTGCTTCGGCACCTTTATCTTCTTCTTTGCCTTGACCAGGAGCGAGACGTGGACGTATGTTATGCCATTTGTCTTTTAGGGGTCAGTATACAAGTCGTTGAAAAACTAACATATTATTACAGACTCACCCCCATTGCCGGAACCATCCCCCTCCAAATCTCCTTCCTCGTCGCCTTCAGTCAGCTCGTCCCCGCCCACACCGTAACCCTCTTCAGGGGGCTCATCTCCCTCCGCGTCCCCCGATTTCCCCTCCTATACATCGGGCTCGTCACTCTCCTTTGCTTGACCCCGATGCTCACGAGCGCCTCCTTCCTCCTCGCTGTCTATGGCTTCGTCGTCAGCTGGACCTATCTGCGATTCTACAAGGCCGTCTTCCCGGATCTTGACACTTCCCAGACGAGCAACCTCCGCGGCGACGCGAGCGAGACTTTTGCCTTTGCCGAATTCTTCCCCGGCCCCGTCCGCCCGTTTGTTGCCGGTATATCAGAACAAGTATTCAATGTGTTGGTAGCTATGCGCATTTGTGTGCCCTTCAGCGCCGCAGACGTATCAGCTGCCCGCGGTGATCACCACGGCCACCACAGCTTCTCACATCGCGGTGCTGCTCCCGGTAGTGCACGCGCTGAGGCGGAGAGGAGAAGGGCTCTTGCGCTCAAGGCTCTGGATCAGAGGTTGCATGCCGCTACGGCTAATGCTGCTGCGCGAGCGGCAAGTAACGCTCCACCACCGGCAGTTGTACCCCCTATTCCTTCGGCTACGGGACCGACGGTGCAGAACCAGCCTCAGGCTGGATCACAGCAGACTATGAAGGCGCCATCTTCGACCGGGGAGATGTTGGGGGAGACACACTATAATCCTGACGGTGATTCAAGATAGGAGTGAAAAATGATCTATATGGTTTTTTGGCTTTTGGCTTAAGAAGAGACGTGGGAGTATAAGAAATAAAACGACAAGCCCGGAAAAAATGGCGTGGCTTTTCTGATATTGGTGGTTTTCGGAACAAATATGTCTCTTTTGGGTTGTATGAGGGTCGGGGGGGAAGAAAAGAGAGAGGGAACTCAAAATTAGAAGCTATGGTATCTATTTGGAGGGCTTTTGGTAACAAAACGCGATATATGATCTCAGTTAAACAATACTAATATTCATTTAATGTATAACCATGATTCTTTCTGTGGCGATGAATTACAGCAATCATGCTTTTATAATCTTGGTGTAATGTCAGCGGAGTGTTGGGTTAGGGGGATAGGGGTATATGGGGATGTATGTCATCGCCATTGCTACCTGTAGTCTTAGATGGGAAGAATGCTCAGAACTTGGAGAGGTACGCTTGTCGATTGAAGAACTGTTAAGAGACCAGTCATTATTTACCAGATGATCTGCTAATAATTCCTTGCATATGCACAGAGCGTGGCTTCATCTTGAAAAATAGGGAGCAGTCACAATGTCTTATACGTGGCACTCGGAAGGGAACCATGATATTCTCCTATTTGTTTCAGCCATCAAGTTCTTGAAGCCAGGCGCCTAGGCCCTTTCCTCCTTGGAAACGGATATTTTTAGGTCTGAATTATCGAGTCAGAGTTTATCTCAACCATGAAATCAAGTTGGCCATATACCGATTTTCCCCGTCCTTAAATGGTATAGTGTTTGTATGTGCTAAACAACTATCAGATAGAATTGACTACTTGATATGATGATCCGCGAAGACACAGTCCGCTAATTTTCCAGGTCTTACTCCAGTTACTAGAAGTTTGATCAACTATTCAACTAATGATTTATTAACCCGCTTAACATGGAGATGATGATTTTAAAATATGTATTTTATATCTATGATCAAGTTCCATTATTTGTATTTTGCTCTGTTGGATTTAGTCCGTTCCATCCTCGCATCTATTTGAGTTTCAAGAGAGACTTTTGGTATTGAGTTGATCAATGGTTACCAGCGAAAAAGTTCATATTAATAAGTCTTTCGGGGGTCACAGGACTAAAAGTATCTGCTAAAATGATGTAATATAACTCTTTCGGACTGTCAAGAAATATGTTTGGTGAGTGATGGGACATAACCACGCTTGAACATAGACATAATGGTCTATAGATACTTGTATAATATATACAGACGAGTTCTATGGCGGATCTTGGTTGGACTTATCCAGTTCAAGCATCACACCTATTTGAACCTCAAGAATAGTTTTTTGATGAATCCGTGGCGACTAAGCTGGTATAGTTTGTTAAGTCTTCTAAGTCACGAAGAGTAGAGAGCGTCTCTCGGTATGATGTAAACTCTCTCAAGGTTATTGAGCAAAGAATACCATTCTTTAAGACGAAGGCATATGCATAGACTTGATATAAACACATACCACGCCGCTAGTATGTAGTGTAGGGACTCCGAAGTGTCCGTAAATTTAATTGGCAATGTCTTGAAGACGGCGCTCACCTAAGCTCAGGTTCTATCTGGTTATCACGATATTTGTAGACCCGAAAAAACGGATACACAGATGGGATGGCTTTCTGTCACCCTGGCACAAACATACTGTATGTAGGATAACACGAAAGCTCGCCCTTGTCAGCCTGCCTGTCGTCTAGCTCCATCTCATCAAAGTAAAGATAAAAGACTTTATACATCTAACTGGCAGTGTCTAGAAGCCTGTCCTACTACAAGCCTGTCGAACGAAATATGTACAACCACCAAGCCAACCACTCCGAACCTTCCACATCAACCAAACCCCATCCATCTATCTCCATCTCATCACATAAAAACGACTTACCCCCGGACTCACCTTAACCCCCTAGGCATACCTCTTCACTCCAATATTTAAGCATATCCTGTATCTTCCTTACTCACCGCCCTCAACCTATTCACCATCCCCCCCCCCTCCCCCCCCCCCCAGGAAATCAGCAAGGCACAGCCAACAACAACCAGGACACACTCATATCCGTACCCACCGCCAATACCACCAACTGAGCTGCATAGACTGACAAAACCATCCATCCCTTTGTCATATAGCTAATTCCGCAGTTACACGACATCTTTTCCGTCTTTGTCAATTTCGTACAATTTACATATTTACGAGCGCACCATCCTGGGGGGACCATTGTGTAGGGCATACCCGCATATCTGCATAGTAATCGACTTACATATGAAAAGGAAAAACAAAACCGTTTTTGCTGATGGGGTCAGGCAGAAGTAGTTTAACTCATTATCCCACCCAGTCCAAGCCTGGGAGTTTCCTCAGGGGGGCCAAAAAAAAGACTTGCGATCAACAAACAAGAATGAGTCTTTTCCTCCCTCATCAATCGGTCTTCGAAAGCACACCGCAAGACAAGGCAGAGAAAGAAATAGAAAGAAAGAAACTCCCCCCAAAAAAAGAATAAAACCTTTCAATATATATGGAGTAGACAAACCACCCATTTCGAGTAGTAATACTTTTTCGCTCATCTATCTCATGAGATTTTCCAAACTGAACCACACCGGAACACAAGGTAGAGAAAAGAAAATGCAGACACAGAAAAGGTGGCTAAAGGTTAGTAATAATCACAAGTGAAACAAAAAAAATCCAAAAGTGCCTAACACGTGCTTCTCTTTTTGTCCGTCAAGAATGTACACGGACTGTAAGACTTGACAATAAAAAAAAGAGGATTCAAAAGTCTCACAACAAGGGGGAGAGGGGAGAGGGGGACAAAAAACCATGGAACTTAAATCCTATTTGCCCACGTCACTCACTCTCCCCACCACCCCCCTTCACCTCCGTATATAAAAGGTGAATGTATATTTTGTGTGCCTCGAACTTGCATGTGCTTATTACGAAACCTTACATACATATACTTGCACTTACCTGGTATTTGACAGCCTGAGAAAGCGGCGCAGGAAACCCCCCATCATCAATCAAATCAATCTTTTTCACTTGATGCCTGGGAGCCCAAGGTAAGACCAGGCCAAGCACAAACAACGGGGTTGTCGTATAAGGACGTGTGGCTGTGATACACTTACACATCCGTACACCACGTATAAGAGAAATTCTTAGTTCGCAGGTAGGTGTATGTGTGCGGGGAGAGGCCAGAGTTGGTGGTTGTGTTGCTGTGTATCTCTCTGTGCGATTTTGTGATCTGTGAAATCCCTCATCGTGTGATGGTTGCAAGCGCCTGGAATATATATATTCGTATGCGCCGTGGCCGCCTCGTACACATACTCTTTTCAAGATGGCGATGTACTTGTACTTGTACTCGGGACCGTTGGGATGAAAAGTGGGCGCCGGCTTTTCCCAGTGAAGAAAGATCAGCACCAAGGAAGGGCTTGTGCTTTGCCTCACATGTGCCCGAAATGCCATTCATGGCCGTCACGAGGCCGCAGATGGCTTCACTGTAATGGTGCCTCCATCACACTCAAGCGCCCGCTCCGAAAGTTCAAGACACAAACGACAATAGGGTAATCTGTATTCGTCATAAACCACCCACCCCATCGGATCTGTGATGACTGAAGTGGGCTGTGGCGGGAAACAAACGTTATCCGATCTTTGTGCCGCTGAATGCACGGTTTTGGGATAAGGCTGTGGCACCGAAACACAAGTTGTGACCGCACACCCACCACTGACAGGTCGAAACTGAGCCACCACACGGGGTTCACGGACAATGAGACCAACGAAGCCGCCCGAGGAACAAGATGTAACAAGACTCAGAGTGAAATGAACACCGCAGAGTGAGTATGGATGTGTAACCGTTCCACAAGTTGTGATGCGCGCCCAGCGAGGGTAAATAGGTTTGTGATGCCTTTTTGCCCGGTGTTGCGGTGGAAGGCCGCATCTGACCAAAGACAGAACTTTCCCGTCTCCTTCTCCAAATGTTTGATTAATATCTGCGAAACCTCTGGGAGATCTGTGAATCAGTGTGTCATCGGACTCGATCCAAAAGTCTCACAGCGTTACACAGACCCGGAACTTTTTCTTCACCGTGCCCCTCCCAAGCTCTTCACCTTAGGTGTAGGGGTGGTGAGATGAAAGGGAACCTTCGTGTGGGCCCCTGCCGGAGCTCGAACTCGCGCCAACCAAACAAGCACCCCTGGATCCAAAGCCCAGACCCAACCCATGCCATGCCGCCGGGAAAGGAAGACCATCAGGCGTTTGAGATGGGCCGCGCTCTGCGCCGGCGATTCGATCTCGACCCGCCAACGACTGGCGTAGCCTTGGGACGCCGCAGTGAAAACCATCCTTTACCGGCCACATTGATTAGCCTGACATCCCGGACGGGAGTGTGTTTGATGCTCAAAGATTTCCCTCTACAGAAGAGACCCATATGATCGGCCAAATTGCAGACACATCCGTGATGAACTGGGTGTTCATCTTCTGGACTGGGGAATCCGAGGCGGGTTTCCCCAGCACGTCCTTGGCCCCTCAAAAATGGTGTCAATCAAGCCTTCTGCCAGTTCTGGGCAACGGGGCCCTTCACATGCGACCTTACGGGATACAAGTGTGAGTATTTGAGGGACGATGATATTCCGCACAATTGATGCCATTGATGCAATCATGCAATCGATGGACGCCGACGGCAGCCCATTTGGAAAACCGCGCGCCAAGAATGCAGCCGAGGACGACAGGAGCCGTGAGAAGCCAGGGAAGCTGTGCAATTGGCACAAGGGAAGCACAGGCCGCGCTTGTGCGATAATTAGCTGATGAATCACCGAAGATGGAGCAACCAGGAAGAAAAAAAACGGCCAACGCATCTGACACATGATGCAGTGCATTTTGCTCCAGGAACCTGCAGGCCCTGGTCGGATAGGATATGCCAAGAAAAAAAGGCCAAGTATGCCAAGCAGGCCAAGGTTAAAATGGAACAACCCCCGTGGAGGTGGGGAAGGTTCCATCCAAGGAAAAAAAGACAATCCACACCCAACTGCGGAAAGAAAATGGAAAATGTGGCGTTTTTTTCTTTTTTCCTGACTGGTACCGAGTCACCCACCCCCTCCTCTCATCACCAGCCTCTTGTCATCAACTCTTTCTTTTTTGCTGTGAATGAACAGGAAATGAAGCACAAAACCTGTGATCCACCAACAGAAACTCTGATGAGTAATGATAAAGTTGCAGTGGTGTTCAATTTTTTAATCACGGGGGGCATGCAACACAACCCCCTCAATCCGATGCCGATATTAATTAGTTGTTGCGTGCATCTGCGGGAAAGGGGGAACACAACATGACAAGAGACAGAAAAGAACATGATCTTCCCTCTTCCCAGCTTGTTTCGGTGTGCAAGTCTCCGATCGTAGGCATCTTTGCATAGTCACGTGACATGCATTCCCTCGGGCCTCCTGAGACACACTCGAGAGAAGTGTGGGCGTATACCTACTCAAATTAGTTTAGACTATCCGAAATAGCCTAATCTTTATTAACTTCCCGCAAGAGTCAAGATAATGCTTACCTAATTAAACTTGCTTGGCTCTCGGTTTATTTTTTCTCAACCAACATTTCTCCACACGCCTCCCCCACTCACACCCACACACCCACTCACCCACACACCCACTCACCCACACACCCCTTTCTCATCTTTTTTCCGCGGTTCACAGACCCACTTTAACCAAGAAACAACACACTTCTGAAGCCCCTTGCTTTTGGCTTGTCATCATCTTCATTGCCGTATTGGAAGATATGCAGCTGTGTGTGCCGGGCGGCGGTGTTGTTGCTGCTTGCTGCTGACTTGCTCAACACATGCACACACCTCCGTGTCTGCATAGGAAGGTCCTGTCCGTCTCACAACCCAGGCACACACCGCAACCACTCAGACCTAAAATCTTGACCGACCGACCAACGAGTTGAGTTATGGTTGTCGAAAAAGAAAACATCGATAATAAAGAAAGAAAATACCAGTGCCGTTGTGTGACGGTCATCATTGTTGACCACACAGACCCTTTCTTTTCGGACCTTTCAAAAAGAAGAAGAAACTTGTTGTAACTCTGTTTCCCGGGACTTGGCTTCTTGTTTTTGCTGTGATGAAACGTTGTAAAATTCGTTCTTTTCTTTTTTTCTTATCTTATTAGGCGGCAGTGAATGGTTGTGTGAATTGTGATAAAATGTGACAGTGGCTGACGGTGACACAGGGCAAAAATATGTCGACAGAAAATGTGTGATTTCGGGATTTCCCAATTCAATCATATTATTTCCGTGACCTGTGGTGTGGGTTGCGGTGTTGTGTGTGTGTGTGTCAGCCCTGCATTTTAGGTAAATTCATTTTTTCGAACGACGATCACAGTGTGATTGGGGCCCCGGCCGGTCTGGATCTTATGTATATCTCACTACGTACACACATCTCACCCATTTACCATCGTGCCGTGGGTGGCCGCGTGCTTATGCATAGAGGAGGAGAGCAGCATGCAAGTCTCTGAATGATCGGTGCAAGCGAGGAGTGTTGAGTTTCCCTTTGCCTCTGCCAAGAAACGACACAAATTGTGATATATCGGCAAGAGGCGTTCCCCTCGACCAGCAGCGCACCATGGCAGACTTGCTACCCAATCATGTGTGGTGTATTTGTCTTTTATTACATCTCCGCCAGGGTTTCCTTATCTTTTGGCGGTCTCGTGATATTTTGATTCGATGTAGATCCCGTACCGGAGTTGTTACACAGAACGGATGGGCTCAAATTGCGACTCGGGGTATGCAACCCGAGCGGAGCTGTTTGTGCTGACGTTCTAGTGTACTCCGTAGGTTTAGTTATAAAGACCGGAAAGGGTGATCTGATATACGCCTGAACGCCCTATCATCAGTTGCGGTTGGTTGTGTGGTTGAGTCCTCCCAACTTGCAGTTGTGCGCATAATCAAAACAGTAGCAGTCGCCTCTCCCTGCTATCCTCGCTCCCGCAACTTGTCTCTGCAATCACTTCTACATCAGCTCATCAAAAAACGGTTGTTGATGATCGATCCGGATTTCCCCAGTTAAACTGACGTTGAGAGTGGAGCGAAAATCAACCGCCTCACGTCAGGTACCAGGTAAAGACTGGGTCTGGTGGCTTGTGGCGGCCATGCTGCTTGTCGCGTTTGTCGGAGTGTATGAATAGAATGAATGATATCATTCATTGCATACCAAACCGAACGTCAACCTTAAAACCTTCTCCAGTTTGGAACCAGACTTCGGGACAACGAGGGACGCTATGGTGGTTTGTCCTCTTTTTACAGTGTGGCGGTATGGATCGAAAGACACTCGCCCAACCCATCGCGCAAGCCAATGTGGGTAGCCGTTTAATAAAACCACCGGTAGAGTTACCGCGATGAATGAATCAGCGTTCACACCGGCCAAACCATATCAAATATTTGCTATCGTCGTTCAAGCTTCACACAGCACAAATATATATTAGAGACTGTCAAAACCACGTGCGCTACATTATCCATCTCCCTTTGCAGGATACTCAAATTCGTGTTAGCGCCACTGATGAGCTTTTCTTCAGCCCTTTTTTGACAACCTGGAACCTTTCCCCAAGGCCTGGCAGTTGGTGCCTTCCCGAGCGCAGTGATTTAAAACCGCCGGGGGATCGGATCAGAGGGGCTGGGGGCTGAGTGGGAAGGGAGGGGAGGATCACATCGGGCGTCTTTCACGCCTTCCAATCAAGGCGGGGGTGGATCATCATCTGCCTTTTTCTGGCTCGTGTTTCCCACTGCATCGGAATTATCGTCCGTTTCATGGGGTAAAGCTTTATGCTTGCCTGCCGCAAATTGATTGTTCTTGTTTCGCTCCCTCCTGTTGGAGAGATCAAGACACAAAATTCCCTTGTCCCTGAAATCCGAGAGCAGGCGGGTTATGTCATTGTTCATAATTAAAATGATGGTGTGTGTGCCGCAAACAGATTTGGGGTGGGAGGTGGGTTAGGTGATTTTGGACGACTGCGTAGGCAGTTTGCTGGTTTATGCGTCATGCTGACTGACCGCTAGGAAGGTTCGCGTCTGTCTGGTCATGGGCGTTTTCCCCCGCCAAACAGCAGAGTTCTGGAAGGCCAGGCAAATTGTTCGACACGAGATCCGATGAGATTGGTGGATTGCCTTTTTCCTCCCATGTGTGGTATTCAAAAGGCAAGGGATGCCGCCCCGCTCGATATCGATCTCCGAATCACCGAACATCTACCCGGACTGACATGATCAGACGGTATACTCATTTAGGTGCAATATGGCTCTTGATTGCAACCGCCTTTCAATTGCCAGTCAATGTGGGGAGGTGTTACTCTCTCGGTAGGTCTGACTGCGCATATAAAACAGTCTGCTGGCATCGCTACCGTGTGCCGTCCACACCGTCTGCCATATAATGCTGCTCTGTGTGCAGCAGTGCATTTGCTGCGCACTTATTTTCCGATGACGAGAACCACCCACACAAACACACACACACACCTCACCCAAGTCCATACCGCACTATCGAACCCCCAATTACGGCGCTCCACCTCATTTGGCGGCGATAGGGTTCTGCGTCGCAATGTTGGTGACGGGCTGTGTGTGGGGCTCGCCAAGGTGGGGACGGGAGAGTGGGTGTGGAACCGTCCAAGGGCTTGTCCCCCTTGTCCCCTGTCTTCTCGTTGCTGATGCGGCGGGACGCATGGTGGAGGCCGGCTCGTTGCACCGTCGCCACAGTCTGCGGTCCTCCTTCCTGCGGTGTCCACAGACTAAAACGAAATGGCGTAGCCGCTTGCTCCGGAAACACCCTCCCCTGGAGAGAGGTTGGTTCTTGGAGAAAAATGTACCTCCATGTATCCGGTACCTCTCGACCCTTGGAATGGAACCCTGCGCAATCGGGGAGGCACATCAGCCGCCGTCAGGCTGAGAGAACCTGTTTGGACAGAGAAACCACCGGGGAAAAATTAATGGGATGAAACGCTCTTAACTATATTCCCATCACCAAATCTTCAACCTATCCCAAGTACGATGGGTAGTTGTATAGAACCACGTGATAATGAGAAACTCACCTGCATTATCTCGGAAATTATAAACCACTTTTTCTGTCGCACAGTATCCGTATATATATTTCAGTTGAGATGGTTTTGTCTGATGTTCTTACACACATATATTTTTAAAGTGGCGGGTAGAGGCTCCAAAGCGGTAGGTTCTGTGTGACGGCCTCGGCAGGTTGCACGGTAAGTACCCGGAACCTGGAGGAACCTTGCTCTACTTGTCCATCCGTCTCCTGCAAGACATGAAAAGTGTGGAACAGGCCAAAAGGCCATCCCTCCAAGTCGCTTCTCTGGGCAGGTCTTGGCAAGGGTTGGGTAACTTACCGCTGCGAAACCAAGTCGTACTCCTCCCATCCCGAGATTTCTTCCCGACCCTTCTGTTCTCTTCCCCTTCCTTTCCCTCCTTTCGGAATCTGCTCCTCAGTAAGCTGGGCCAAAGTGTACCAACATCTCACCGGGGACTTCACGACGCCTTTTCGCCTTCGAATCACCCCCTTTGCCTTGCTTCCACGCGGTGCATGGCCATCAAGAGACTTGTTCCACCATATTTCTTCTCACCGAGACCAGAAAATTGGCAAATTGGCGAGGTCGAAACTTGGAGCGGTGTCGGCCACCACAAGTTCTCACCCACCACCGCGACTTGAAATACACCACCATCAACCACCTGATTCTTTGCACGACAGACAACACCTAAAAAGGGGTGTTGAATAAAGCTTATTGTCCAACGGTGTGGTCGTTTTTGTCCTAGTATACCGCCATTGTGGCGCAACCATCGCATCCACGCGACTTGATACACCAAAACTCTAAACCGGCCAAAAACCAAGTAGCAACGCTGGCGCGAGGAAATATGGCAAATCATCATCCGTCCCCTCCGGGGATGCAGATGCAAATGCAGCATCATGGGCCTCCTGGACCTGTTGGTCGTCCCGGACCGCCTGCCGGAATCGCCGCGTCGCGCGCGGCCTTGATAGGATTAAATGAAACTGTTTGGATCCAAATTGGTATGCGCGCGCTCACCGTCTAGCAAGTAGTTGTAAATCCATGCTGACCATGCCATCGTAGGATCTCTGTCTGAATTGCTCGGCGACTTGGACGAGGCAGTACGCTCCTATGAGCGAGCGCTCGCGGCGAATCCCAACTCCATCCCCGCCATGAACGCCATTAGCCTGATATTCAGGACCCGTGAAGATTTCCCCAAAGCTGCCGAGTACCTTCAAGCCATCCTTAAGCTTGATGAGAGGAATGGTGAAGCTTGGGGCAGCTTGGGTATGCGCTCCTTGATTCTGAAATATGCGCGGCTTTTGATCCTAACCGTGTAATAGGGCACTGCTACCTGATGATGGATGACCTCCAGCAGGCGTATTCTGCATATCAGTCAGCCTTGGTCAATCTTCCTAACCCTAAGGAACCTCGACTATGGTATGGAATTGGTATTTTGTATGATCGATATGGCTCTTTGGAGCATGCCGAAGAGGCGTTCTCCCAAGTGATGAGCATGGCGCCTGATTTCGACAAGGCCCACGAAATTTATTTCCGGCTGGGTATCATTTACAAGCAGCAGCAGAAATACGGGCAATCACTCGAGGTATGTTGTGTTTTCCTGTCGCGTGCAACCTCTACCCCACTCTGACAATGGTCTTCAGTGCTTCAAATACATTGTCAACTCGCCTCCTACACCTCTGACTGAGGAGGATATCTGGTTCCAAATCGGTCATGTGCACGAGCAGCAGAAAGATTTTGACAACGCTAAAGCTGCTTACCATCGCGTCCTTGATCGGGATCCAAACCATGCCAAGGTCTTGCAACAGCTTGGTTGGCTGCACCATACTCAGAGTTCGAGCTTTGTCAGCCAGGATCGTGCAATCGAGTATCTGGAGAAGTCCGTTGCCGCCGGTATGTGATTTAACGTTCATTGATGCTTTCAAACGAGTCCAGGTCTAATACTGTGCAGATAATTCCGACGCGCAAAGCTGGTATCTTCTCGGCAGATGCTATATGCAGCAGCAAAAGTATCCCAAGGCATATGAAGCATATCAACAAGCGGTTTACCGCGATGGCCGGAACCCCACGTTCTGGTGCTCCATTGGTGTTCTCTATTACCAGATTAATCAGTATCGAGACGCGCTGGATGCATACTCGCGTGCTATCCGTCTCAATCCCTTCATCTCAGAAGTTTGGTATGATCTTGGTACACTTGTGAGTCAACCTGATAACTTGTCTGCGCTGATTTTGGTTTGAAGCTAACCTTGGTGTTTGTAGTATGAGTCGTGTAACAACCAGATCGCCGACGCACTCGATGCATACCAACGCGCTGCCGAGTTGGACCCATCTAATGTTCACATCAAGACTCGTCTCAACCTTCTTCGCAATGGTGGCGCCAACGGCCAAACACCCGGGCAAGCACCTCCCGTGCCAACAGACGTACACCCTCAGGCCTACCAAGCAGCCGGCGCAGTTGGTCCCCCTGGCCCGCAGTGGGCTGGATCTGGATCCGGACCCGGACCACAGCAGCCGCAACAGCCCCCGCATCTCAACGGAGCTGGCCCAGGAGGTCCTGCGCCGAACTCGTGGTCTGGCCGGGTTGCCGAAATTAATCCTCCGCCGCAACCGCCAAATCCTTATGCTTCGGAGCGCGGCGAGCCCTTTCGCGGTGGTCAAGCTCCGCCCATGCAGCAACGACCTCCCAGCCCTAGGCAGGAGCAGCCGCCCATGAGGCCTTATCCGGAGCCGGGTCGGGGCCCGGAACCGCACAGACGTGGCCCTTCGCCCCCGCCTCCCGGACATTATCCCGCTCCGCCTCCGCCCCCGCCTCCCCAGCAACCCCAGCAGCCTCCTCAGGTGTCACAGCCTCCCCCTCGGATCAGAAATCCCAACTATGGCGGCCACACTCCCAATGCTCAGCTGCAACCGAATTCAGGTCCCTCAAACGGAGCGCCGAACGGGGCACCAAACCCACTCATGCCATACCGCACCAACAGCCCAAGAAACGACGGGAGACCACCGGCAATGCACGATAGCCGGATGCCGTCGCCCAAGTCGGCATATCCTCAACACCAACCTCCGTATGCATCTCATCCTGAGCAAAACGGACCCAACGGCCCTGAGCCTTCTCATCCTCCCCCACCGGGCATGTCTCATGAAGCCGCCCACCACAGAGAGCAACATGACCCACGTCCTCCATCGGTTGGACCCAAGAGGATGCGTGAGTGGGAAGATGAGCGCGAATCCAAGAAGCCAGCCACAGAAGAGTCAAGGGTCGGGCGCATTGATGAAATGCGTCATCGCCGCCCTTCTACTCCTCCTCGTCATGAGAATTACCGGCGCAACTCGCCAGAGCCTCACCGCTTTGACGACCGTCGCATGGAAGATCACAGACGTGCTGAGGAACAGCACCGCCGTGAGGAGATGCGTCGCGCCGAAGAACAACAACGCCACGGTAACGAGGGAAGTTACCACCCGTCTGAGGCTGCCCATCATCCTCAATCCCACTCAGTTCCCGCTCACCTGCCGCCCATGCAGCAGGGCCCCTCCCAGATGCAGAACATCATGCATGACGGCCCTGGACCCCAACAAGGACCTGGTCCCAAGGAGTACCCGCCGGCAGCAGAAGAGAGACGGATGGAGCAACCTCCTCCGTCCCACGCCCCCGTCATGAACGAACCTGAGCGGGCTGCCCGTAAGATGGAAGTTGACGAAGACTATGATGACAGCGGTGAGGAAGATAAGAAAACCGGAATTCTCTCCGGTCCAACATCTGCCACGACCGAGATGAAAAACGGAACTCCCACTAGTGCCAGCATAAATGGCATTATTGGTCAAAAGGTGGAGAACAACTAGGTTTACATTTCTCCGTCTTGTTGCCTGTTGAAATCGTCAGTCGGTGATGGTTCTCTACACTCTGAGTTGAAGTCTTGCATCGTAATTTGGAGTTGTAGAGAAATTGGTGTCCAACACGAACAAGCGGGGTGTTTCAGTCTCTCTGATTGGCCACAATTCCTCTTGTTCTCTGGGCAAGGATTTGTCTATGAACTCGGGTTGTACGGTACCAACACCTGCTCACGCAGCCCATGGTTTTCTTGTGCATTTTGTCGGGGGGTTTTTTTTTTAGTTTTTTTTTAGGTGTCTGTGGTAGGCTCTGTGACAAAGGATTCCTTTTGTTGAAATTAGCGATATGATTTGAACTGCTTTGGGTTGATCGGTGAAGGAGTTTGTGTTTGTCAGTGGTTGGTGTCTTGGGAAGGGAAAAGAGGAAAGACTAGTGTGGTGGATGGACGGTATTTGAAAAAAACCGGGTTTGGTCGGGACTTTGGGTTGGGAAGGTTGTTTGAGCTATGGGGGATAGAACTTGAAATGGAAATATTAAGGTTTTCGTTTTCCACACATCCACCTCGGTGGCGTTTACATACTTTTTGTGGCTTTTAGGTGGAACTACAGTTATTGAGCTTTGTATGTACATAATCATGTTTACAGTTTTGTCTTTGCTGTAGTGATCAGGCGGCGCTTTATTTCATGTTATGTCATAGCTGTAGGTTTTAAGTCAATTGGTTTTAAATCTTGGTGACATTGCTTCGATATGATCTACTTGTTCTCGATGATGATAGGCGAAGCCGTCGGCGTCAACTACAGGACGTAATGGGAAGAGAGGCCACGCGGTTTTTTTGGTTTTTTTGGCCTTTGTAAACGCCGGGAGCAGTTACTGTCTGTTATGTGTAAAGCAAGTCCCTATGCCACCTCTTGCGCTGGCGGGGTATTTGGATCATAGCGCAGCCATGCCGAGGGATGTGATGCACAGAGGGTATCACGTGACTGATTAAATGGACTTGGGACAACCACAAGTGTTTTACGCTGCGTGCGTGGCTGCTAATCTGGGGCTGAACACACCAAGCCTTGCACAAGTGGCTTAAAGTGGGGTTTTCGAGTTAGGGCTCCGCTGCAATTGGCTCGAGCACCCAAAGCTCCATTCACACAAAATTTCAGCAACCTCCAAATTCACAGACAACTTTTCTTTCCGCGACGGACCTGGGGGATTTTTTCCATTTCACATCAACGGTCACCGGGAAATCAGCAACCATGTCTCACCGCAGTGAGTAAACACCTCGAGCCTTTTCTTTTGTCGACTCGATTCAATGCGTCGAGATATTTGGCGGACGGAATATTCTGGCCACCGTTCGAAGATATCGACCGCTACGAATTCGACGATCGAGAAAGAGGGAAAAACTTTTCAACTGGGGATAATAAACTGACGATGAGATTACAGAGTACGAGGCTCCCCGCCACGGCTCTTTGGCCTACCTTCCCAGGAAGCGTGCCGCCCGCCACAGAGGAAAGGTCAAGTCGTAAGTTGGAATCCGCTTCTGCACCTCTTTCCCTTGACATATTCAAGTTCTGGAATTGGCAGAAAAAGTCGATACTGACCACTCTTCATCATGATAGCTTCCCCAAGGATGACGCCAAGAAGCCCGTCCACCTTACCGCCGCCATGGGCTACAAGGCCGGTATGACCACGATCGTTCGCGACATGGACCGCCCCGGCGCGAAGGCACACAAGAAGGAGGTCGTTGAGGCTGTGTCCATTATTGATACCCCACCTGTACGCGCAACTCAGCCCGCTTGGCTTTTGTGTCAATGGCTAACATCTCAATTTTTTGCAGATGATCGTTGTGGGTCTGGTTGGTGTAAGTCAATCCTGGCACGCTGAGGAAGAAAGAGAACAGTGGTCGACTCTAACACAACATAGTACATCGAAACCCCCCGCGGTCTCCGTTCCCTGACCACCGTCTGGGCCGAGCACTTGTCCGACGAGGTCAAGCGCCGCTTCTACAAGAACTGGTACAAGTCCAAGAAGAAGGCTTTCACCAAGTACGCCAAGAAGCACTCCGAGAACAACGGTGCCTCCATCACCCGCGAGCTCGAGCGCATCAAGAAGTACTGCACCGTCGTCCGCGTTCTTGCCCACACCCAGATCCGCAAGACTCCCCTTAAGCAGAAGAAGGCCCACCTCATGGAGATCCAGATCAACGGTGGCTCCGTCGCTGACAAGGTCGAATTCGGCCACGGCCTCTTCGAGAAGCCCGTCTCCATCGACACCATCTTCGAGAAGGACGAGGTTATCGACGTCATTGCCGTCACCAAGGGTCACGGTTTCAGCGGTGTTACCGCTCGTTGGGGCACCAAGAAGCTTCCCCGCAAGACTCACAAGGGTCTCCGCAAGGTCGCTTGTATCGGTGCTTGGCATCCTTCCCACGTCCAGTGGACTGTTGCCCGCGCTGGTCAGCAGGGTTACCACCACCGTACCTCGGTCAACCACAAGATCTACCGCATTGGCAAGGCCGATGCTGATGACAACGCGGCCACTGAGGTTGATCTTACCAAGAAGACCATTACTCCGTATGTATGCTCTTTTCGTTGGGAAGCAAGAGCTCTTACTAACAAACGTGTACAGCATGGGTGGCTTCGTCCGCTACGGCGAGATCAAGAACGACTTCGTCATGGTCAAGGGCTCTATCCCCGGTACCAAGAAGCGTGTCATGACTCTCCGCAAGTCTATGTTTATCCACACCTCCCGCAAGGCCCTCGAGAAGGTGGAGCTCAAATGGATCGATACCTCCTCCGAGTTCGGTCACGGCGCTTTCCAGACCCCTGCCGAGAAGAAGCAGTACCAGGGTACTCTCAAGAAGGACCTCGCCACCAGCGCATAAGTGGTCGGTTGCTGATTTCCTTCTTTTCATCGTTTACAACACAATGGCAATGGTGTCTCGGTTTTCACTTTGCACTCCTGGGTCGGGTATTAAGAACGCTAGAGCAGCATTATCAGCCTAGTATAGGGCTATATGGAATGGGAAATATGAACAACCAATTGCCATTGATTTTCTTTTCTTTATTTATAAGTGATACCATGGGAATCAAAAGTATGCATTTCTGAACAGCTCTCACATGTATTGGTGAATCTTTTGGGTGACCTGCATGAAGTCTGAGGTTCAGAGCCGTAGAATAATTTTCAACAGAAGGGTCTTTTCCTCTGTTTGATATCAAATTCTCCCAACCCTAACCCGTCGCTTTCTTGAGATTGTCAATGCTGGGATGCAGAAAGCCCTGCCCCGCTTGAGCTGAACGAACTCAAGCTTGAGATTTTCTTGGCTGTTACATCATCGGTCACCCCTCCTTCCCCAAAAGCTGTTTCATTTGAACCTATTAAAACCACAGCTCCCAGCGTTACCTACTTAAAAGGCCTCTCTCATTCTGATCATGCTCCGTTGCAAAATTTCTTTTCTTCTTTCCACTTCAACGCGATCTATTATCAAACCCTCGAAATCGTCTTTTTTACATTTCGGACCATTGATTACGACGACTACTACGAACCACTATCAAGCTCGGCAAAAAGTTGCGCGATCTGTTGCCTTTTCACCACGAAAGTCTTTTTCGACGACTACAACCAGAAAAATGTCTGACGAGGATTATCTCGCTTTCCTAAACAAGGCGAATCAAAACCCTTCGGAAGGGGTTGCGAACACTTCTTCCACAGATAATAAACCGGCTGCATTCAAGACTCTGGGAGAAGGAGTAGACGTTCCCAAGGTGTTGCAAGAGGCAGTTAAAGATGAATGGTATATCAGTGATGCGGATGAGAAGTTTCAAGCTGTTGGGTTGAAGTCTTTGAGGGGGAATAAGCAGCTGCCTGATGAAGAGGAATTTGCGAAAATGATTGGACATTGGGATCCTGAGAATGCTGAAGTGGAGATTTTGGATCCTGTGGATTGGGATGGGGATGGAAAGTATAATAAAGTTTTGGAGGGAGTGAGAAAGGCTGGGGGAGGAGGGGATGTGAGGGTTTATAAGGTTGGGAGGGGGGATGGGGTTAGGTGGGAGTATTGGGTTTTGACTTTGGGGGAGGGCAACAAGGTTTTGGGGGCGAAGGTTTTGGCTGTTGAGAGTTGAGGGGAAACTGGGAAATGGGAGAATTAAAGGGTTTTTTTTTTATGTTTTTGGAGTTGCAGGTTAATGTTTGAGGGAGTTGTGTTTTTTATGAGGATTTTTTTTGGTTCAGGAGGTCAGGCTCAGCAGTTGGGAGTTGTTTTGTCTAGTTTACTGATATGCCTCTGTGTAATTCACAGCATTGTTTATTATCGTGAGGTTATGAACCCCAGTGCACAATTATATGCATGAATTTTGATAGAGGATATCTTTTCGTACAATGCATTTATCACCTCCCACAATGCAGCGCGATTTTTAACACCAATAACCCCAACCCGGTTGAAGTTGAGCTTGTTCAACAAGCCATTTTATCTTTCAATAACCTCTTTTAAAAGTAAAACATGACTTTTCGAATATAAAAAGGCATGTAGTATTATTCTAAGGAATTATATTCAAGTGAAATTGAATCAGGGAAAAAATTATGCCTTTTGGAATCAGATTTGGCAATTTTATTTGTTAGGATACCGAGCGTTATAGAAGGTGATAAATCTCATAGTACGAAGAGACATTCTCTTTTGATATGGGCTTTTACAGGCGACGGAGCCAAGGATATCCCAGCATCTCTTTATACAATCGAAATCTGATCACGGAATGTAGTTGTGCGACCCAAGTCAACGGCAGCGTAAACACTGTCTTGGCCTTAGTATTTTGGCTATATTCGTATTTGGCACTTCATTGGCTTTGATGCCGTGTCTTTGAAGGAGGGTGCAGCAGGTCTCAGTTTGAATGCAAGGCACAAGAAAGTGCCCCACATTCTTTCCTCCATTCAAGATCTCATTCATGCATCACCACCGGTACCTTACCTGCCGTTACCTGCCGTACAAGTAACACAAAAAAATAGGAAGCAAGTCACACATAGAATAACAAAGCACATTTTTCAGCACAACATGAACTCAGAAAGCCCATACGGACACCATTCCACTTCTCAAAATACCTTTACCTTTAATAGCGGTCAAGCCGGTCCCTCAACTGCCCCTCCTCCCTCATCTGGCAAACCACCAACATCGAACTACCCAATCCTTAGCACCCAATATAGATCATCATTGAGCTTCCAGCCACCTGCTCCTTCTGGGGAAGCTTTCACTTCGGAAATGCGCGATCGACAAGCTAGAGGGAAGGAACAATATGATGGATCCGATGACACTGATTTGAGCGATCGCGACCTGCGTTTTGGCAGTAGTAGTAGTAACCGGTAAACTTGAAAAAAATAACCTCATCCCACCCCACCCATCTTTCTTATCCTTCCTTCCCCCATTTTGTGATTATGGTTTCTGACTTTCTTTTTCCAAGACTCAAAAAAGAAGACTTTGCCCAAGCAGAACGACGTAGAACAGCAATTTCCTACCTCGACAGCCCTGAAAAACTCACGATTTGGGCTCAAAGCACAGGAGATTCTATTGCTGGCGCGCGTCACCATTGGATGAAAGTACTTTGTGGTTACGACAACACTGCTTCTTCTTTTTTATCATCGTCATCATCATCGAAGCAAAACCATTATCGTCAACAACAATCGTCTTCTTATCATCAGTATCTCAGTGATCGACAACAACAACAACAACAACAACAACAACAACAACGTAGACGACCCCCACAGTATTACGAAGAAGAAGAAGAAGAAGAAGAAGAAGATGGCGACGAAGAAGATTACGACGAGGTTCTCTGACATCACTTCCATGGACACATTTGATATACAAAAACTCTCCTTTTGGCCGCCTCCTCCTCCGGCCCTTGGATACTGTGCTCCTCCTTCTTCTCCTACCCGTTCTATCGCAGCCTTGTTGACAGGCCCCCCCGCAAATCCACTGATACCACTGGTACTTTTGGTAGCCTTGATACGGCCACTACTACCAACGACACCAGGTTAATGGCTATCCTCCGCAGTCTCTAGAGCGGGATCGTAGGCATCGGGATTGTCTATTGTTGCCTCCACAGTCTCTAGCGCAGGATCGTAAGCATCAGGATTATCATTTGTTGATTTTTGAGGAGCTTGGTCCGAAGACCGTTGGTCGGGTTCAGGCCGGGAAGAGGAGGCAATGTTGATGGTGTCAGGATTATGATTTGTGGTATTTTGAGGCGCTTGGTCCGAAGCCTGTTTTTCAGGTTCAGGCGGCGAAGAGGAGGAGTCAGAGGAAGGAATGGTGATGATGGGTTTGTTGGTTTGGAGTGGAATGAATTGCGTGAATCGGAGCAATGGACCGTTGGTTCTCTGATTCATGGGTACCAGGAAGATCTCGAGAGGCTGCAAGCGGTGGAGAGAGCGCGATTGGCAGCTCTGAGCAGACAAGAGAGGGAACACATTCGTCAGAGCGAGCGTATGCGAGCGGTGAGACAGGCGCGAGCGGCAGCTTTCAGCAGAGATCAGAGCGAACGTATTCGTCGGAACGATCCTTTGGGGATTATATATATGTAAACCTTTCCCTTGATTGTGTGAGTTGGAGAAAGGATACAAACAAAAAAAAAAAAAAAAAAAAAAGGGGGGGGTGTTTTTATTTGATGCGGTAACCATAAGAGCAGGCGGAACTTTTTTGGGGAGGTAATTATTGAGTTTTGGTTTTGATGAGGAGCAAGTTTTGAGTTTTTTTTTATATAATTTTTTCTATACAGCCAGCGTCACTATTATACATAAATGGTCATAAATTGATATGATATTTGGATATTGCTTTCGTATGTGTGTATTCTGTGCCCTTGTAAGTCCGGGTCGGAGAATCCCTGACTCCAAATGGAAGTGGAGGAAGGAAACGGTATGATTACCCGGGAAAAATAAAGGGAAGAGATATACTACATCGCGTAATGCCTATTGGTGATATTGGCTGTATAGAAAGAACACAACACATGACAGATAGAGTGAAAAAAAGAGAGCAGTAAAACTTTTATGAATTCACAAATTCACAAATTGTCTTTTTTAATATTTTCGTTTTCTCATCTCAAAACATCTGCCCTCTAGATAGGTAGTACTACTACGTACTAGTAACTACTCCCGCAGATCCAGGCGGAGAAGGGACATTACAAAACGACTAATGAAACCTCCATTTCATATATCTGATCATTATGAAAGATTCATGTTACCCTCTAAACATCAAAACAAACAACAGTTCCGAAAGACATGAAACAAATACCCTTAATAAATAGATAAAAAAAGCCCTCTTCACACATCCTCCTCCTCCCAATCCTGTCCCCGTCCCGTAAAAACTCTTGCAACCCTTTTACTCAAATCCTTCCCCACAAGCCTATCACTAAACGTCCCATCCCTATTAGCGCTGTTACTCACACCCTTTAGCACTTTATCTCCTCTCTCTTCAAACCCTTTAACCAGCTTCGACACGCTCTCAAACTCGCTGGCGATTCCATCGGCAACAGATTTCGTCACGTGAGATATCTCTTGCAACATCTTTATATACATATCTTTTGCGTCATTCCCAGCTTTGATTTGACCCGAATCCATACAAAACCCGGCATTTTCGTCATTGTTTTGTTCTTTTTGACGACGATAAGGTGCCGTACTGATGTGTTCGGTAAACACAGAGATTTTATAAGTCTCTGCTGCTGCGTTGGTGTGGTGAATCAGAGCTGAATGCATCAGTTGAAGTTCGAGGAGTGCTTCCTCGACGAGATTTTTGTGCTTTTCAGAGAGGTTTGTTGTGTCCAAGGAAGCGGCAGTGGCAGCACCGCCCCGTACTGCTGCTTGGAATTTTCGGTTCTCCTCGAGACGATTTTTCCGGAGGTATATATCGAGGCCTTCGATTAGGTAGATGAGATAACCGCTGGTGGCATCGGGGAATGCTTTTTTTCATCTTGTTGACGTGGTCGTTGAGCGTTTTGTTGAGAGCCATTTCAACGAATTCCTGGGCTTCGAGAATGACCATGGTATACTTCTCGGGATCCCTTCGCAAAGGGACTGGCTCGTATCGATTCAAGACAGGGTCAAATATGCCATCCACCTTGCGACGCCAGCGGACGACATTAGCGACCGGGCTGGCGATAGTATTGACTTCTACTTGGAGGTCTTGGAGTAGTTTCTCGGCTCCACATCTAACGGCTGGACGTAAGCCTGTTGGCAGCTCAACGATCATCTCGGGGGTTGTGACCCTTTTGTCAGTTCGGAGCTTGTTGACTTCCATCAGGGCTTTGGTTCGTTCCTTGTCGAGTCGTTTCCGCTCCTTTTCGGCTTCGCGGGCTGCATCCCTTTCTTCTTTTTCTCTGGTCCTTTCCTCGGCTGTCTTTTTAGGTTTGGTTGTTTTGGGTTTCGAGGTGGTTGCTTTGGCTTTTACTTTTTTCTGTACTGATGAACCTGCGGACACAGATGCATCTCGGGCCCCTCCTGACGCGATGAAGCCATTGATATCGGGAAAATCATCCTCAGAGTCGGAGTCATCAATGGCAATAACATCTGACCCGGGCGGAATAGGCGCGGAGCTCGAAATTGGATCCCATCCTGCGGTTTTTGATCGTGGATTATTCATCTGCCGTTTGGTAGCCGGGGAACTTGATGCAACTGGATCAATGTCGTCGAGAACTCGGCGGCGGGCTGCAGATGTCTCAGTCATTTTGCCCTTGTCTTTGAGCGCAGAGCTCATGATGTCATCATCATCCCTAGGAGCAGTGTTTTCTTTATTTTTATCATTTGTCGGTAATGCTATGTTGTCAGCCGTGAGGTCAAACTCATCATCATCATTGAAGGTGTCCAAGTCTGACTTGAAGCCGTGCTGGTGCCATCTTGAACTGGATGGACCAACATATGCCGGGCTGCTCTTTCTCTTGGACGTACTGGGCTCTTTGACAGCCAGTCGCTGCTTTTTCGGGGCTGGTTCATCATTGTGCTCTTTGAGTTTTCTGCACTCGGATAATGAAAAGTCGTCATCGCTTAGGAATGGATCAGGGCCCAAGGAAGATTCTCGGCTGGGTGATCGTGCTGCTCTTGAACTACCTCCATTTGTATACTGGGTTATTGAACTTGAATGAGGTCGTTTTCTTTGTTGTGGTGTTGGGAACGACGTCTCGAAGGTGATCTCGGAGGAGAACTCGAGAGTAGAATGACAGTCTCTGGCATTGTGACAGCATACAAAACAAAACAAAAAAAGTGAGACTATTCCCAACTACCGATTGAACTCCCTTGAAACGACAGAATGTTACGTCAACAGTGGGTTACGTCAATGCCGGTTGCCCCGTGTGGCATGAAAAGCATGGATGGGGCCAAAAATGGATAAACGGGAAGAGAGACGCGACTGTGAGACGCGTCGTTAAAACGCACTTTCACGTGATAAGATCCAGGCCGCGTCGAGACCCCACAATAAGTTTCATCTCCGCAGTCCCTACAAGTTCCACTTTCGTTCTTGTTTCAACAACGGTCGGATATCAACTGCCACTGACTGGGCTGTCAGTCAGCAATCACTCACAGTGTTGCTTCCGTGTGATTATCTGCAAAGTGACACTGCAGCAGTCCATCCTCCCAAATTTTCTCATTAATCAATGTTGTATCGGCCTTTTTCTTTTTAACTCTGTACCCGAAATCACGAGTCCCCTTTTTCTTCGACTGGGCATAACAGGAACCCAACCATCAGATACCTGTGTAAATCAGAAATCTGTAACTTTCTTTTTTTCTTTTTCTTTTTCGGGTGCTGGGCTCGGGGAATACACGCCACGTGGGGAAGAAACTGGCTGGTTTGGTTTGTCTCTGGACGCTCAGACCTCCCCTTTTCGGTGGGATTCACGGGATTGAAGGGTGAAAAGGGATCACCATCGGGGGTTGCTAGCGTTGCGCACGGTTGTCAAGGGATCCTGTTTTCTTCTCTCAACACCGAGAGAGGGGGAAAAAATCACCTTCCAATCCTTCTATCGGACCGGCTTCCGGATATCGGCGCGAGTGCGGCACTTGTAGAAGAGTAAGGTACCTACACTACCCGTAACTTTGATAGACTGTTGGTGATATCTTGGGACCTGACCACATATCCCGTACAAATCCTAAGAGGACTGTCCTATAAAACTAGACGGTAGATCGGCAGCATGCCTGGGGCGATTATCTGAAAGTAGAGTCACACTGAATGTTGCTGCGTGCATGAAAAGGGTCATGGCGCGTGCACCCCTCTTCCATCCAAGCATGGTGTTCGCGGCATTGCTTGTTGATGCACACATGAGGCACCAAACAAGTCGAAACTCCGGTTTATCCAATCACTTGGCTTCAGCGAAAAGGTCATAAATCCTGAAAGAATAACGGGCCGCATGAAGAAGTCTCCGCAAGATGCGATCCGTTCCCAATCCTGACGGGTTGTTGGTGGGCGTGTTTTTTATTCTCCGCTGCTGCGTGCATTTTCTGTTCTTGTTCTAGTTTTTAAACCTTTAAAACGGTGCTCTCGAAACTGACTGCTGTCCCAAAAAGGAAGTTGGTGATGTGTGTAATAGGGGACAAAACGGTTCACGTTTTCCAACTAAAGCCGCACAACAATAGATATGTTACCGAATACTCTGATCGAATCAAGGTCAACTTGACTCACAAACCGCCGACGGTACTTACAAAGAACTAGAAACAACCCTAGATGGTTGAAACGTAAACAAAAGGTCGCCATCTTCAACTCCTGACTCACTGTCTCAGAGAAAAACAAATATCCAAGTAAAAAAAACCTATACACAACCCCCTTAACTAAGTAATTGTTCATCGAACATATCCTCTGTTTTCCCAAAATGATTGGCCAAAATACCCTGTCCAGTTAAAACAGGCCAAAGTTGAAAGAAAAATATATCATCTATCACATTTTCCCAGAGTCAACACTCTTCCATTGTTCGTCCAAGACATGGAACCGAACAGTCCACTCAAGACATCTTGAACAAAAAAAACTGTGTTTTCACTGTTCTGTAGGAGCTCTTCGAGTATATAATGTCTTCAAATCCTCCGGTAAAAATGAAGCAAAGATACCAGCAGAAATCATCACACAACCTTTCCCCTCTCAATCTTATAAGCAACAAAAAGAGGAGGCCTGGAGTCTCTCAGTCATTCCCTACCCATCCACAACTCAATAGGAAGATCCAGAAACCTGACTCCTCACATCTCACATCTCACATCTCACATCTCAAAACTCATCACACACTCCCCAAATGGCTGGTGGCAAACATCATCACTGCCCACGCTCTTCGGACAACTGTCGCCAAACTAAAAAGTTCCCGTATTACTGTACCAAACATAAAAAGTTATGTCATATGCCTGGCCACAATACTCCTCATATGAAGAATGAAGAGTGTCCTGACTGTGAAGGGGTCCGGTTAGCTCAAGAGCGGAATAATACGCACCAAAAACAACAACAACGGCGTTCTGATGGTGATGATGACAAGCGTGGTGGAAGTGGTGGAAATAAAAATGGGAATATCAATTTGGGTGGTGGTGGTCGTGGTTGGAAGAAGCAGTGGAAGTCTTAGATTTAAGATGAAATCTTGGGATGGGATATAAAGATTGCATGGGAGCCTCAAGGATTTATTAGACTGTTAAGAGGGGTGTTGTGGGTTTATATAAAATTGGGAAAATTAATGGGAATACTATAGATTTGGGTTTGGAAATTATCTATATATCTGAAACTGTTTATACAAGTGTGTGTGATTGAGTGGTGGTGATGTGATGTCTTTGTAGAACTTTTTTGTTCATGACGGTAGCTTTACCCCTTTTTCAAGATAAATGAGGAACAAAGAAATGGAGTTTTAAAGAGGCAGCTTGTTTATATGGTTAAGGGAGATTTAAGGTGTGGTAAACAAGGGATGCTTAAAAGATTGTTTTAACGTCCAAAGCAACATCATCATTTGTCTTTTATAAATCTTTATTCCGTACTTGAAGAACCATGCCTGCTACAGTGCGAGCGGATGTACGGATTAAAGTCTTTGCAAACTGGAGGTAAAAAAGAACCCCTGCAAGGGAACCGTTTCTTTTTTCCCCCTCCCTCAGATATTGGCCGTTTTCCTTTGCCGCCGTCCCTTTGCACGGGATGTATCCCTTCGTGCACGGCGTAGCAGTGGAGAGGAAGGGGCAAACCAGACCGTGCGGAAGCGAAACGGCGCAATCGCACCATTTTCTTCAACCCGCGTCAACGAGGCGCTAAGTCAAAACGGTTTTGAGTGGACGGACGGTGACCTTTTGTAAAGAAACAGAAAAAAAAACCAAGAAAAAGGGCGCAGCATCATACCAAAATAGGGGATGAAGAAACTTTTCTTTTCTTCTTTTCTTGGGGGGCGGGACAGAAAAGGGGGGGCACATGCAAGCTTGATGGTTTTGGTTTGGTTGGTGGGGGTTAGGCTTTTTTCTCCTCTGATTCGATGATAGTGGTGACGATGACTGCTTCACAGGAAGGCAAAGGCCTCAGCTTGCTCACCTCGTACGACGAAAAAGTCCCTACTTGCGGGTGTGTGCCTCAAAATAAGATCCGATATACAAGCGGAAGAGGAGAGAGAAAAGAGCATTCCCGAGGAATCAAAAAGAGGCGTCACAATTGGTCTGTAGTTTGTCCGAGAAAATGATTGGATGGCGAAATGTGTTGCTGCAACAAACCCCTGATATAATAAAAAGAAAACAGGTCAGATCTGTCAGGAACAGGAAGTGATCGTATCTGTGGAGAGTTACCCAGAAAAGTTTGTGTTCTCCAGTTTCTCCAAGGACGGTATCCACACTCCACCGCGCGTTCCTGAATGTCAACGACACTTGCAGAAAAGCACTTGCGCAGGGGAGAAGAAAAAGAAGCGCCCCAGAAGGGTGCCAGAACGGAGCAAAGTCGACCGTCCAATGTGTGCACTGGCCACGCTTTTCCTAATTGGGAATGTAGTCGCTTGGACGAAGTGAAGCTAAGCCTGCAAGGTGACCTTCATCCAGGACGTGTGCCCGCCGCCCCTCCCCCAACACGACCGCCCGCGGGCTTCTCTCAGTCTCATACAATTCGGTGCCCGACGATTTTCATCTTGTAAACGTTGGTTGGTTTTGGACGGGATCTGCAACTTGTTTGAGCTGATTACATAGATGCGTGTTGACTTCTTTTGGACCTAAACTTTCACATTCACATACAAAGGTACTTAATCCCGTCTGTCTGTACGGAATTATCTGTCGTGTTACTCCTTTCCCCTTTCCCACCAATTCGGACACCGGCGCCATATCACTGCACTGAGTGGAAAAGAAAGCCGGCAACAATTTTTTTTCCCCCCCGGGCCAAGCATTCAATATATTTTCTTACTTGACTGCCGACACGCACTAAAAAAAAAAAGGGAGAAGAAAAAAAAAACCCCAAAAAAAAAAAAAAGAATTCCGTTTGTTCTATCTATCATTACGGTACCGGCACGTTGCCGAATTTGATAACTTTATTGCAAAAGCAACGTCAGGGATCCCAATCGGTGGTGGTGCCCTTCACAAGCCCTGGCTTCTCCCCCTTCCAGGGGATGCGTTTGTAATTTGCGCCACCCTTGTCAGCAGAATCGCAATCAAATAAACAAGGGCACTCCCCCCAAGCGCCCCTGGTTAGAGACATCTCGTCCCCGTTTCGTCTCCCCCAGATCTCGACTGGAACTCACGATACCCGACGACAGACAATTTACGACGACCACGACGACGACCAAAAAAACATATGACGCCAGTCCAAGCAGCTTGTTAGCATAAGCCCTTGTGGGGTTCTTGCTTGGTGGTGAATTCTACCTCTGGACAAATTTCCAAACAGGCAAAAGCGGTTCGTCCCGTTACACGTCCCACGATTTGCCCTGTAATACTTTTCCGAGACCACGAACACGGCGGCAATTACACAGATTACGAGGTGGCCCGCCCTGAGACCCGTCTCCACGGCGTCGGCTCAAAGTGAAGGATAAAGATACTTGACTAGCTCCACGCCCAGCTCTGCTTCCAGCCATGATGACTTCACCACCAGCGTCGCCCGGCACCGTGTTGTCGCAGCGTCCACTGAGCGCCATGGTTCGACCGGCCCCAAGGAGTAATAGCCGCATGAGCATGGCTAGCAAACCCGGAGGAGGAGCAGGAGGTAGCAGGGCTTCAGATGAGGACACAAAAACGGCCGTCAAAGTCGGTATGTATTACACAACATCTCCCCTCGAGTGCCACTGCTTGCGCTCTCTCGGAAACCTGCAGCTGACACCCTGATTTTCCTTTTTTTCTGTTTCCAGTCGTTCGTGTGCGCCCATCTCTGAACCCAAACGATCCGGGTTACGATCTTATACCCCAACGATTTCAACGGTCTATGGTTCATGTGCAATCACCCACCAGTTTGTTGGTCGACTCGCCGCAGGGACGTAAACTTTTTGTATTTGACCGCGTGTTTGGGCCAGAAATCGAGCAAGCAGGAATTTGGGAGTATCTCGACGACTGCGTCAACACCTTTATCCAAGGATACAATGTTTCTGTTCTTGCATATGGCCAGTCTGGTGCTGGCAAGTCGTACACCATGGGTACTTCGGGTCCTCTTGAGCAGGATGACCTTCATAACATGGGTACGTATGGTTGAGGTTTCGGCCGACAATGTGATTTCATCTTGCGCTTGCTTACCACTGTTCACAGGCGTCATCCCTCGTGCCGCGACTGCATTGTTTGAGAAGCTGACCGGTGGTGTTGGTGCTGGCGCCCCCGCCAACGGTCCAAATCACAAGGTAAACCGAAGCTCAATGTCGCATCTGCGGACGCCGGCGCGGTACGCCCCGTCTGCAGGTCAACCTCAGGGAGAAAAGAACTGGACCCTGCGTGCATCGTATGTTGAAATTTACAACGAGCAGCTCAGGGATCTGTTAATTCCGGAAGACGTTCCACAATGGGAGCGCAGTAATGTGACAATCCGCGAAGATGTAAAGGGAAACATCATTCTTACTGGGTTGCATCAAGTCGAAGTTAATTCGGTGGAGGACCTCATGAACGTGCTAAATCAGGGATCAACTCTCCGCCAAACAGATGCCACGGCCATAAATGCGCGTTCGTCCCGGTCGCATGCCGTATTCAGTTTGAATTTGGTACTCAAAAAGGGCGGCAAGCCACAGTCGACAACGCCGGCAGAGAGGCGGTTTTCAATGCCCGTGGAGGGCTTGACAGGGGGTGAAACTGTGGTAACCACCGACAGCAAAATGCATTTCGTCGATTTAGCCGGCAGTGAGCGTCTCAAAAACACGGGCGCCCAGGGAGAGAGGGCCAGGGAGGGCATTGCGATCAACGGCGGCCTGGCGGCGCTGGGCAAAGTGATTTCGCAGCTCTCGTCGAGACAGGCCGGATCGCATGTGTCGTACCGAGACTCAAAGCTGACGCGACTTCTTCAGGATTCGCTGGGAGGGAACGCAATCACGTACATGATTGCCTGCGTTACACAGGCGGAATTTCATCTCAGCGAAACGTTGAATACCGTCCAATATGCGCAGAGGGCCCGAGCGATCCAGAGCAAGCCGCGCATCCAGCAGGTGGAGGAGGGGGACAAGCAGGCCATTATCGATCGTCTAAAGGCCGAGGTGGCATTCCTGCGGGAGCAAATCCGGAGTGCAGAACGCAGCGGGGGTGAGCGACGCACCCTGGCCCCGGGCGAGAGGTCCGAGCGGCAGAACGAACGGGAGGCGGAACTTCAGAACCAGTTGTTGGATGCCCAGGAAAATTACACGGCCTTGAGCCAGAGGCACGCGAAGCTGATCTCGGAACTGGCAAAGGCACGGGACAACGAGTTTGCAGAGCTAGAAAAGGGTTTGGGTGACAGTGCCACAGAGCGGTTAAATCGCTCCAATAGTTTTGCGCAGGCGGTGGAACAGGTCGTTCTTGAGTACGAAAAGACGATTCAGACGCTGGAGCACTCCCTGTCTAGTACAAGGGCAACCCTGTCTACCACCGAGACATCTTTGCTGGAGAAGGAGACTAACATCGCCTACACCGAAACTCTCAACGCCCAACTCCAGGCGAGGCTGCAAAAGCTCATGGACCGTGAGGCCAGCACCGAGCACTACCTGCATGATCTCGAGGCAAAGTTGGACGGTCACACGTCAGGCGAAGAGAAGAACGCCACCATAGTCATGGAGTTGCGCAAGGAAATCGCGCGCGTCCGTGAAAATGAAGCCTCGGCTGAGGACTATATCTCGACTTTGGAGGAGCGCCTTGCTGAGGCTGACCAGGATGCCGAGTTGATGCAGCGCGAAATCGACAGACTCGAGCAGGTTATTGAACGACAGCGCAGTCTCGGAAAGCTGGACTCACTGCTCTATGAGCTTGACAATATCCAACAGGACGCGCCGGTTCCCGAGGTCGAATCCGGGATTACGAACGGTGCCGGTCACCGACGAACGGCAAGCCGCAGCATCGCCGACCATTCACGCAGCCAGAGTCATGTCAGCCGTCACAGCCATCTTGAAGAGACGATTCACGAGAGCGGTGAGGAAGACATTCCGGAGGAGACCGCGGTCTCGGCCGATAACAAGAAGCGGGCTCGGGAAGCCACGCACAGGCCGTCGCAGCTCCACCTTACCGAAAATGGCGACAACTTCGACTATCCTACAAGCCCAGCGCAGTCCAAGTTCGTGGCTGACAAGCTCGAGACTATGAATCAAGAGCTTCTCGGCCTCCGCGAGGACCATGAGGCGACGCTCCATGACTACGAATTGCTCAACGCCAAGTATGAGGAGGCCCTCCGTGCCATCGCCCAGCTGCAGGATGTTGTTGATGAGACAAGACACCCTGCCCGTCAACAACGGGATTCCACCTTGTCTGTCGCATCACCCATGTTGACACGCCCAACATCTTTTCTCTCTGACGCCAGAACCAATGAAACCAAGGACACCACTCACCTGTCGATGCGATCTTTGTCATCGGAGCTGTCGTCTGCCTTGGCGTCTCCATCCACTACGATGGATGCTTCAGAGGCCGGCACTGTGGTTCCAAAGACCGAATTCAACGTTCCCGCTCTTAGCGGCCCAATAAGTGACGACGACCTCGCTTCAGAGGTTCACAAGTTGAGATCTTATGCTGCTGAAAAAGAGGCTGCCGAGAGAGCGCTGTATGAGCAGTATGCCCAGCTCGAGGAGAGACACCAAGAGACTCTCGACATTGTGGAAGAGCTCAAGACTGAAGTGGCCAAGGCTCACGCTGCCAACAGCGACGAATCATCTGCCAAGGGAGCTGGCCATGTGATCCGTCGTAAATCTAGCCAGAATGTTATGGTTATTGACCGTGCCCACCGTCCTTTTGCCCTACTCCGTAACATGGCCGCCGAGTACTTTGAAGATAAGCCTGATGTCATGGAGCAGTTTGAGGCTCATCTCAATGGCGTTCTTCATGAACTTCACGCTCGTGCTGAGAGGATACAAGAACTGGAAACCAACGTCAATACAACCAAGAAGGAGATGGAAACCAAGATGACCATCATCTCCGGCTTGACCCGTGAGCGGTCAAGTATGAAAGCAGCGTCTCCGATCGATATGGCTGTGCTTAGAGGGCAATTAGAACAGAGCGAGGCGCGGATCAAGGAGTTGCAAGAGGCTCATTTGGTACAGGAGAAGGAGTTAGAGTCACAGCTGGCGGCAGTAAAGGAGCTGCTCCTAGAGGCGTCCACGTCAGGCTTGTCCGACGCAGCAGCCGCTGCTGCTGCGAAAGCTGCTGCGGAGGAATCAGCAGCTCAACTGGAGTCACGCGACAAGAAGATTGCTGACCTCGAGGCTGAGCTTGCAGGTTGGGAGGATAGGCACAGATCGGCGCTTGAGAGCCTGCAAGAGAGCGAGGATCAGCTCAAGAGGACGATTGAGGGGCTCGAGGCTCAGCTTGCTTCGGTCATGGCACAGCTGGCCCGGGTTGAACAAGGAAGGCCGGCTGATGAGAGGGCTCTCACGGACGCTCTCAAGGAGAGTGAGACCAAGCATCAAAAGCTTATCGAGTTTCTGCGCGGTGAGATCGACGACTACAAGGACCTTGTTCACAGCAGCCAATCCAAGGTTGCCGCGGCCGAGCAACAACAGTTGGCTTCCAAGAAGTTGCTGGAGATCGCCACCAAAGATCGCGACCAGGCGACTGCCGAAGCTGCTGCCCAGAAGGCGCTCATCGCCAAGTTGGAGGCCCAGATTGCTGGCCATGAGCAGACAATCAAGGCCCACCAGGACAGCCTGCACGAGCTCCAGTCGAGCCATTACCAGGACGTCGACAATATCATGTCATCCTCTAAGAGTGATTACGATGTTAAGTTGGAAACTCTCAAGTCGGATCATTCCGCCAAGGTCAAGCAGCTCGAGGGTGACCTTACTGAAGCTCGTGAGGAACTTATGAAGGTCGCGACACATGTGGCCTATGCTCTCGGATTGGACGTCAGCGTTGAGAAGATTGGCGAACGTGTCGAGGAGCTGGCTGCGGCACAAAACGCATTGGTCCAAGAACAACAGCGCCGGGCGGAACTGGAACGCACCGTCGTGGAGTTGTCTGGCATCAATGACACCATCATGCTTGACCTCGAAACTGTTCGAGCTAGCTTGAGTGAAGTCCTCGCTGCCGAGACCGCCAAGGCAGCTGGCCCCTTGGTTATCAAGGATCAAGTTGCCTTGGTCAAGAAGAAGGTCGTGGATCTCGAATCCAAGAACAAGAAGAGTTCTCAAATTGTTGAGGAGCTCGAGGAGCAGTTGCAGAGCAACTACGACCAGGTGCAGCTGGCAAGCAACCGTCTGTCTACTTTACAGACCGAGCGCAGCAAGCAGCTGGAGGAGGCAACCGCTGCTCAGGTTCGGTTGCAATCCGAACTGGATACCATCAAGGAGGAGTATGCCTCATTACAGGTATGCTAAAAAGAAGAATTTTTTATCGGAGCTATCTGACTGACTTTGATTCGCAGGCAAAATACGAGTCCCTACTGGACCCCAACGGCGCACCCCAACGCTCAAACTCTCAACAGGGAACCGCAGTGCGCAAGAGCCCATCGGTCACCTCCCTCCCTTCACCACCACCCGCCATTCCCCTCCCACCTCTTCCCAACGGAACTTCGAACAACCCTGGTACCACTTCACCTACCCCCAGACCACCAAGCAAGGACATTGGTGGCATTTCTCAGATCCAGGAAGACCAGGAGGCTCGTATTCGCTTGATCGAGAAGCACCTCAAGGCAGAGAAGCAACTTACCGCCACCCTCGAGGAAGCACTCACAGACCTGGAAAGGCAACAGCATGCTATTAAGGCGGAATCTGAAGCCTGGAAGAGGAGGGCAGTCGAGCTCGAGACGGAGATCAGGGAGCTCAAGGAGAAGCCGCAGCAGGATAACAGATGGAGCCTCCAGCAGGTCGAAGAGGAGAGGAAGAAGCGCAGGGATGCAGAGATTGCGAGGGCGCACCTGGAGGAGAGATTCAACACAATCAATAATAGCAAGAAGAAGAAGAAGGGCAGCCTGAATTGCTTTTAGAGTAGGGGATTTTGGCGGCGGCGGGCTTTGCTCCTCCTCGGGAATTTGTGGGATTGGACGTGTTTGCTTTGTTGTGCGACTGGGTTTATGTGGTTGCTTGTGTTTGTGGAAGATGTTTTGGACAGTAAACGAGGAGGGGAAGAAGAAGAAAACCCTTGGGTTGAAAGGGAGTTTATCAAGTGGGCGTGGAGGATTTTTCTGTGGAGATGGTTGTTTTGGGATTGGAGCGGTTTTGTCTTTTGTGCGGGTGTTTTGTTGCGTTTTTGTTTTGTTTGTTTTGTTGTTGATCAGCTTGCTTCTTGACGTCTTTTTTCTTTGAAGATCGAAATGATATAACGGCCATCAGTACTACGCTCGGACGAACAAATTGGAAGACAGGAGGATGAGGAGGAAGATGAACAAAGGACTTTTTTTTTTTACTTTTCTTTTGTCCTTGCTTTTCTTTTTTTTTAAAAACTTATTTTTAACTTTTTACTTGACACGCTTCTTTTTCTTTTCGATTCTATTTATTTATTTACTTCTTTTCTACTTCACTTCTTCTTCACTTCTTCTTCATGTCACTTACTTTTACTTTTCTTCTTCTGATTCCCCCCTTTTTTTTATCTGATAGTTCATTTTTTGGAGAGAAAGGTTGGGAGAGAAACAGAACAAGATGGGGAGACTGAGAGAGACAACGGGATTTGGGCGATCTCCAAGATATGTTCCCTTTTCCTATTTTTTGTTTTCCTCGTTTCGAAACACATTACAGCGGTGGGTTTGAAGTAGACATTGTCGCTCAAGCTGGTCAGGGAATGTTGGGGAGTTGGGTTATCTCAACTTAATGTTTTGTTGGAGTAAAACTATTAGATGATTTTTAAACAGATGGATAGTTTAATTGTAGTATGTATAATAAGCTAGATTGATCATCCAGGAGGTCATAGGTATTTTTTGCTCAGCAATTTTTTTTTTTTTTGACCCCTATTTTTGTATGGTTCGGTTGGGTTGCCCCGTGTTAATGTCTAGGGATGCCGGGTGGTATGGATCCCCAAGCTTCAATGACCATCGGCAAGTAATGCCATCCGATCTCTCCCTTTGTTGCTCTGCTGGTGTTGGTTATTCGGGAATTTAGGCAACGTAAGGAACACGGTTATCAAATTTTGTAAAAAAAAAAAAAAAAAAAAAAAAAAAAAAAAAAAAAATTTTTTTTAAATTTTTTAAAAAAAACGAAAAAAAAAAAAAATTAACCCATGAGATGGTACATTACCCGCCCAAAAAAAATTTTTATGCGGTGTATAAAGGTTTATGACAAACCA
>MU865323.1:204239-244846 GCA_033297215.1 Podospora fimiseda | reverse complement strand
GTTCGCTCACGCGTGTAAATAATTGTAGAGGGACCGCATATCCCATAGGGATGGAGGCACCGCCTCCAGCGGTGTAAGATCAATAATAATAATATATATGGTTTCTACGGTGACCAACCGTCACAACAAGTATCGGGGAGGGTTATATCAATACTAAAAGCGCACAAGTAATTCGAGCACCCACGTGATGGATCTTTGTGTGTGAATATGTTTTTTCGTACAAGGCAAATCATCACCTCCCACAATTCAGATGATAATTCGAGAATTTGCTGCAAGTTACTTTGAGGGGAAAAAAACCCGGCAAGTACTCCTAAAGTGGCTGTCTCCCATCATCCACTCAACAAACTTCACAATTCCACAATCATTGTCACCCAAACAACAGCCCCTTTTCATTTTTAATCATATTCATCCCAAAATGAACCCCAATCAGTCAGCCAGATTCTTGAGCTGGATCGAAAGATTACCGTCCGAGGTTGAAGGGGTTGTTGAATGATAATGTAAATAGAGATTTCAAGGAGAGAGAGTGAGACGCTGGGGTTATACGTTTTGGAGCATCTCGAGGGGAGTAGTGGGAAGGGGGTATTGGAAAGGTAGCCATGGACGGCAACGGTGAAGGGTTTGGAACTTGAGGATTGGTTAAAAGCAGCGTTTTTACATTTAGCAAATTTCATTTTTAAATCCGTTTTCACAATGGCTATTCACAGAGGACCCGGTCTGATTAACTTAAGGAGGGCCAAAAAAATGAAAAACCGGCCGGAAGAAAACTGTGGTTGTCCTTATTAAATACAAAGGATGTCGTAATCTGAAAATTCGAATTTTATATCGTACTGCGCTCGGAGCTCCGTGCCGTGCTCGGCATCTTCGTGCCCGGTGCGGTACTTGGAGTCCAGCTAGGATGGGAAAAAAAAGAGAAAAAAAAAAGAGAAAAAAAAAAGAGAAAAAAAAAAGAGAAAAAAAAAAGAGAAAAAAAAAGAGAAAAAAAAAAAGAGAAAAAAAAAGAGAAAAAAAAAAGGTTATCACTTGATTAACCGCATCTGGTAGTTAGTCAACAATACGCACGGACAACCAGCTGGCTGATGCACGCAAACCACTGTGAGCAAACATGGTTGACGCTAATGCCCGTTTGGTGGGTCTCAATCCAGTCTTCGAGGTTTCATCTGTTCGTTCCATTGCATCAGCAACCAGCAGCTTTAAAGGTTCCGAGCGTTTCTTTTTCATTTTCTAGAACTTTTTTTTGGTTTTTTTCTTCCAAAAGAGACATTTGTCTCTCAATTGCAACATTTTGATACCCAAAACCAACAATCAACCCCTCCGTTTCCCCCCTCACTTCCCCTCTCCCTCCCTCGGCTCCGATAACCCCTCCTTCAAATTCGATTTGTCGCGCGCCCCCAATTGGGGGTAAATTCGCGTCAAATGAGATCGTGTCTTAAATATTGTTAAAAAGATGTTGTCGCACCTCCGCTTCCACCGGCGCGCTCCGTCGAATCCTTCCTCTCCGACCCCTGACCAGGTCGCTGCCTGGGAGGGTGCTGCCCACCATGATCACCATCCCGAATCCGCACAAGACATGTCGCCGAACCCATTACAAGCCTCCCAACCGTTACCGTCGCCGATGGCACCGAGACCCGATGCCCCGGATGTTTCCGAGTCGCCCGTCCCGATAGGTAACCTCTCGAGGTCTAAACCTCCGCCGCCACCCATAAATACGGGCCTTGCCGGAAGGCCGGTGCTCCTGGCAGCCAAGCAGGCAAAGACCACATCATTTGTTGCCCCGACCGAACTGCAACAGGCTTCGGCGACAGCATCTGTAAACAGACCCGCCAAAACCAGATTGAGCAGTGAGCCTGCCTCTCTTCCCTCTTCTTCTTCTTCAGCTCCACCTCCAGAGACGCAAAAGCCAAGGAAGGGTCTGCCTTTTCTCAAAAATCCTGTCTCGTCTTTGTTGATGAGGAGGAAATCCAGTCAAGCACCCATCGATCTGAAACCCGTGGATACCACACCTAGCTATGACCCGCGCATTAGGGGTACGAGAGTTCATGACTTTAGCGCTCCACGGAAACGTGTCGTTCCAAACCCCGCCACAACCCAGGTGGATATATCGAGCACTGATACCCCAGGAGTAACTTCACAAAGCCCTCAACCCGAAGCTTTCGATCATGCACTGTCAAGATTGTCCCTGACGGATAAACCTGTACCGCCGGTGCCCCCTAAAGATGGCACGGCCAGCTCTGTTCACACCCTATCCTCCAAAACCTCAAAAACAAGCATCAAGGGCCAATCACCAACTGTTGACCCAAGAGCTTCCGTCAGGTCGACGGCATCACGAGCATTCTCACTGTCTAGTCGATCTGTTAGGAACTCTATTATGTCTGCAGTTCCAAAGCACATGAAGAGTACGTCTTCGCGCTTCAGTTTCGACATGATCGGATCAGCCAAGCAAGAAAAGCTTTTGGAGGAACGCCATCGCCAACGCGAGCAGGGAAAAAAGACGCCCGATCTCGCTTCGCCTGCGCGGGATTCCCGATATGATGACTTTGACGAAGACTTTGACTACGATGCCATGTTGGACGATGATGGACTGGAGGAACCAATTCCGGGTGTCAATGCCGATTATGACGACGTCGACCAAGATTTCGAAGCCTCCATGGATCCTGACAACGACCAAGAAAACTTTGCAGGATTTGTTTTTCAGCGTTCTAACCCTGCATCTGCCCTTGCTAGCCCGCACACTCCGGCAGTTCTGGCAACACCGCGAGACGCAAACGGGAAGGTCATTGGCTTTGCCATGACAAAAGACATAACTCCAGACGTGCCGACGCCAGTGACTGCAGATGCGCCTGCGTTGCCAAAGTTCGAGGACGCCACAAGTGGGCTTGGCATTCACATGGCCGAAGACAAAGTGAAAGAAAGCACACCCGAAGATTCCATTTATCAGACCAGCCACCAGCCTGCTCAAGTCCCGGCGCAGAAAAACACTAAACACGACGATGACATCTATTTTGACGATGGGTTGAGGGACGAATTGGACTTTCAAGATGACGGATTTGTCTTTGATGAGTCAATCTTCGATAACAATGATACAGATCAATATGGACGCCCGATTCCCGGCGCCTTTGCCCAAGCACAGGAGGCCATGAGAGCCGTCCAACTGCAATTGAAACGCGAATCAGATTTGACATCCGATCTGTCAAGACAGTCTGCGATTCCTCAATCGACGACGCATACGTCCATCAGTGTCGGTCCAGAATACCCAGTAGTGGGGAAAGAACAGAGCGCGTCAGGACCCGGGTTGATGATGTCCATGCCGGGACAGGATCTTGCTTACCAAGCTGCCCTCGCCGAAGCAGCTCAAAAAGCTGCCGCTTCGGGGAAGTTTCGGAGAGGTTCCTCTCCGCCGCCGGCGGCCGAGCTGACTATTACTTCCCCAACCGACTCTGCTGCTGATTCTTTACACCACTCCCAGCCCGACAACTCTTTGGATCACTACGAAGACGATTATGACGATGGAGGTTTTGACAGCAACTACGACTTTGACTTTGATGACGAGGCCATCATCGCCGAAGCGAACGCTAGTGCCCTCGCCAACGATTCTGACGGGTGGTATGGACAAGAATTTGGGTTTTACTCGGCTCCCATACCAGGAGGCAACGGCAACAGGGATCCGAACCCAAGCGCCCTCAGTGCGGAGAACTTGTTTTCTTATGCTAATGGTGGGTACTTTGGTCCTGCGGGCGGTTTGGCAAGGACTACGAGCGGGAGGGTTGTCTCTCGCGAGCCGAATTTGACCCCTATAACGGAGAGATCGGAGTACTCGAATCGTAATTCGATTATGAGTTTGACTTTGCCGCCTGTGATTGGGTCAGCGGAAGGACCAGGCACCGGAGCGAGAAACTCGTTGGGAAGTCCTGGGTTGGCGCAGTTGGCTTTGATGGGGCTGGACGATGCGGATAGTACCATGTCGTTGTCTGCTTTGATGAAGCTGAGAAATAAGGCTTGGGGAGGGTCGCAGGCAAGTTTGCCTAGTTCGAGGGAGGGAAGTCCGAGGTCGGAACGGGCACCACCGGGTGGAGGTGAGGGCAAAGGAGGCGGGGATATGTTTGCGGGACATTTGCATGCTTCGAATATTAGTGGACATGCTAGGAAGGGAAGTTCATTTTCGCTTTGGACTGAGAATGGGGATGTCTCTACTGCGGCTGGAGGGAATGGGAGTGGTGGAAGTCCGGTGACTACTGCTACCAATGGGGGGTTATTCGCTGCAAATAACCTGTTGCCGGGTGGAGTTGTGTTGTCCCCTTTGCCCCAGAGACCTGGGATGAATATGGGAATGGGAGTTGGAATGGGCATGGGCGGAATTGGGGGTATGTTTTCTCCTTCTGGTCCTATTGGGAGCATTCCACCACTTTTGGCTATTCCGAGTCCACTGCCACAGGGCTTGAATGGTGGGATGAGTAGTGGATTTGCCTGTTCTCCAGTTTTGGAGGATGAAGAGGTTGAGAATGGGTTGGCCGGATATGAAGATGAGGACGAGTATGATGGGTATTTGGAGGAGGATGATGTCAATGGAGATGAAGAAGACGGAAACCAAAAAAATAACCATCACGGAGGATTGGCGCCTGCTTTACCGGTTGATGGGTTTGTTGATGTTTCCTGTGCGGCAAAAGGGATGGGACATAAACATAAAGGATCGGCGGATAGTATTTCTTATACTGCTATGGATGACGGTGTTGAAGGAGGTGGGAAGAGATGGGTTGTTGAAAGGAGAAGAATGGGGGATGCTGGTGAGGTGGAGATTTTGGGAAGGGAGGTTGTTGAAGGTGGTAGGATATAATTGGTGTGTGTGTGGAGATTTAGGTGTCTGTGTTGTATATATATATATATATATATATGAGTGACATGTAATTAATGGATGGGTTGGGCTTGGGGGGCGATGGAGCAGGTAAATTTTTTTTTTGGGGGGGGTTAAAGGAGTTTGTTCTTTTGGAGAGGATGAAATGTGTTTTTATGGGTGTGGGGTTTTTTTTTTTGTTATAATATACCTTGGGAAAGAGCTGGATACACAGGTGGTGGGAGGGGGAAACTTTATCTTCGCCTTTTTGTTATACTATGCTTGTTTAGAAAATTTTGGATAATGACTTGGAAACAAGAAAGACGTTACCGGGCCTACATGTTTCTTTTTCTTTTTTGGGTGGTTTTCTCTATTTTTCTTCTGGCGATTTGGGGAAGTGAAAAGCCTATGTATGCTTCTTGGTTGTTTACATCTTTCAGGGGGGTGTAGATATTGCCACGGACTCCTATAGCGTCCCTGAGCCACCCAGTCTTGGTTAGAGGCTCAACCCCTTTCTTGCAACACTTGTTACTTTTCTGGACCCTTGTCCATTTGTGTCTGTGTTCGTAGTTTGCTTAACCCCCAACTTCCCTCTTTTTTTCTTCTTGAGCAGACAACATTCACGATTTACCAATTTCAGGTAGGTGCTCGGGAGATTGTATTAACGACGGAGAAATCGATACCTTGGATGATGATGATGTTTACTTCAACTGACAACCCACTTAACCCCTTCATCCCCTTTCTTACCTCCAACATTTCTTCCAACTCTATAACTACCATACCTAACCGCCGTCCCAGCCCATATATACTCTCTCATTCCTTCTCCCATTACCTGCGTGACTGCTTCCGCAAAATCAGGACAAGAATCCCATTCTTTTATCGTTTGGGTTTTGAGCATGGTACGTAATTTTTCTCGAGCTGATTTGAAGAATTCGCCATCAGACATGTGCTGGTGATCCGTGAGTGTTTGTGTCAGCGATTTTGCCTCGGGGGATTCAGCTACTGCTCGAGAAATAAAAGTGAGGGTTTGCGCAATGATGGTTTCGTGTTGTGAGAGTGGCGACAAAATTACTTTTCTTAGCCAGCGGATTGGAGTCGGTGAAGAAGTGGATGTGTTTTGGAGGTTTGTAGTTGGGCGGCCAAGTAGACAGAGGGAGCCGGCCCAGTTACCTTTGCCTTCTTCGCTGCGTAGTAAAACTGCTTTGCCGAGGTCTTCAACGATACGGTGAAAGAGTTGGTGGTTTGGTTCAGACTCTCTTGGTCCACCTTCTGCCGTACCATAAAGACGATACCAATCCACTATTTTATACCAGGTTTGCTCCGTTTCGTTGTAAAAACAGAGATATGGTTCATCGTTGCCTGTTATCAGGCGGTCCCAAACGGAGGGAGACGGGGTAGCGGATTCAATGATTAATCCTGGGAGGGTTAATTCCAGTCCTTGGTCGGGGATAATTGTAGCGGTTGGGATCAGAGATGTCGACAGCCAGTGTTTGGTGTGGCCATCAATGTAGTGAAATGTTTTGTAGCCGGGCATCATGATGCTTGAGCCGCCGTGGCCTGATAGGAGGAAAGTTTTGGATGCCCAACCCCAGCCTGGGGATGATATGGTGTTGTCGGCTCTGAAGATGACTAGGGCGGGGAGTGAGCCTACTTCTGATTGAATCATTTGCCATATGAGTTTCATCCGAGATTCTAAATCGCGGGGGGCGGCGAGGATGGCTGGGACGTCGAGACCGAAGAGGGTGGCGATGCAGAGGGGCTCGTCGGATGGGACAGTGACGGCGCGGTAGCTTAGTGCGGATTGGATTGAGAGGAGAAAGTCGTGGTTACGAGGTCTTTGTTGGAGTCTGTTGTTGTCGAGGCGGTTGAACTCGTCGGTAAGGTCGCCAATAATGTGGTGATACCGGAAATCGGCCTTTGCTGTGTTTTCTAGAGCTGTCATGAAATGCGAAGGGTTAATCGGTCCGTCTTGGAATTGGAAGTATAATGACTGTGCAAATACGCCCTCTGAGATGAACGGAGTCAGTGATAGGCGGATTGAAGGGGGCTGGGGTTAGGGGAAAGAAGCACTAACCCTGCAAACACCATAACCTCCTCATCCATTGAGAGGACGCAAATATTCTCAGAAGAGCCTCAGCAGGGTGCCTAGTCTCGGCTTCATAAATCATGAGGGCCTTATCCAGGACCAAGACGTGGGCAGCGTCAACATATACATCCTTCATCCGACCCAGAGCTAAATGATAAATGCGCAGCCTTTCTGGGTCAACAGGCTCATCTTCAGGTCGCGGAGCGACAGGAACACAAAGCGTATCTATCCATAGACAGTACTTCACCGGTGGCTGCTCAGGACTTTTGGCGTTGAAGTCGTCTTCCACCGCCTTGACAAGTCGACCAAGCCGTGCAACCTGACAAGTCTGGAGGGTATTGGCCTTGGTGTTTCCCAAGCCATCAGCCCAAACCTGGAATCATTGTTAATTAGAAGTCCTGGACAAATCAAGCGAGGCAGAACTTACATGAGAAATCGCCACATATTTGACCTTCTCGGTAAACGGCCTAACCTTCAACACCACCTTTCCTGACTCGTCCTGCTCAACAACCAAGACAGGAAATGTCTTCAAATCCTCGTCCGCAAGCACCGAATTTACTGCAACCAAATCAACTTCCATCTCTTCACACCCACACTCTTTCTCAAGCGCAGGATCATGAGACAACTTATAAGTCCCATCAACAATTTGCCCTGCGCTGCACCTGTGCTCATTACACCCTGAATGGTCCCGCCCAGGGATGATCCGATCCATCAGACTCAAATAAAACAAAGTGTGTAACCGCTGATACAAAGCATTGACTCTGCTCAAATCACTCCTACACCACCCTCGATCCAGCATATGCTTCTCAAATCCACCATCAGGAGCAAAAAAGCTCTTCTTCCAGTCCGAATGTATTGCAGGAGTAGAGATACCTTCTACTACCATCGCAATAAACGGTTTGCTTTGTTGAATCTTGAAAGAAAGACACTCGCCCAGCGCGCATATGGCCAGTTTGAGTGAAGAAGAGAAACCCTTATGGGCTCCGCTGATCATTCGGCTTGTGAGCTGCAGACATTCAGCTAGGTGGCCGTAACGGGTTGCAGGAACGATTCTGGGATCTTCATCGGCAGTAAAGTTTAAGCTCATCTGAATATTGGGCATGAGTCCCAGGACTGCTTGTCCGTTCAGGTAATGAAATCTGAAAGAGTCCGAATCGTCATCGTTGAAGATTGTTGTGACGCAGTCTCCGTAGATGGCTTCGAGCAAGCGTTGGGCTTCTTCCAGAGGAATCAGTCGATTGCCGTCGGAGGAGGCATTCATGCAAAGGAACTCGCAGAGCAGACCGATATAGAGCCAGGTTGTGTAAACGACATGCTGTTGATCAAGGGATACTGAAGGGCCGGTAACATCCTTGCGGTTGGCGTATGAAAGAAAAGGCCCTAGGTCCCATCTCTCGTCTGTAGCAGGATAATATGGAGTCTTTCCCAAAGGTCGATTGGGTTTGATGGGGATAGTGAGGAGATCCATCGCCGCAGAGTGTGATGAGAGTTGAAGTATAAGAAGAGAGGTGCAGTGGTTGGAAATCCACCGACTTCAAGTGAGGGGTGTGCGGCTGAGAGTCGAGCCATCGGGGAATGTAACGCCAAGTGAACCCTTGTGGTTGTACATACACAACCTCCTGACTAGCTCGTCATGTGAAGTTTTGTTGTAAGGCCACCTCTAAACAATTCTTACCTGCAAATTATCCTCTCCTTTTCCAAGCAGCGTTTCTCGCCATTTACCATGTCGCCATTTATATGCACGTCGCGCGTGTCCACCAAACACCTTAACCAACCCGACCCGTTTATAGGTTTTCTCTTGTTCATCCTCAGGAAGTGAAACCTCTGCAAGCACCAGGAACAGCAACTCCCTCTGCGGGAGCTTGCCTAATAAAAATAAGCTTACTTCCCTTGGACCAGGTGGACCTTCAAATATCCTTGCATACTCTTCCAGGTCATCAACAATGTAAAATTACTCCAGTATCTCCCATAAAAGATCTGATTTGCCCAGTCGTGAGCCGAAATCTGATCTGAGTGGCCCTTGACTGGCCATATTTTGCGCTTGATCACCGTCCCCCGCATCAGGAGCACGGCATCGTTGATTTCCCCAGCTGATCTGATTCAGTGGGCGAGATATCGACGATCTCGACCTCGCATGCCTGTTCAAACCCCTGATCAGTGTCAATATACTCAACAGGCCGCACATTACTTGCCCAGCTCCACGATGGGGCACGCCATTGTTTGGTTCTACTCCCGGTAGCTCCCTGTGCTCCACATCTCCCCAAATACAATGAGAAGTTCGGAGATTGATTCCAAAGTAGATCTTCAGGTAAACTGTCCTCCACAAACCAGCACAATACGATTGTCCCGGTTCACGTCCGCTGTTAACAGCAAAACTCCACGCAATTCCACCCAAGGCGGGAAATATATCCTTCTCATAACTCAACTGGAGCTTGGTATAGTCCTCCACCAGGTTATGCCAGCTCTTTATCCTTCCCGAGGTTGTCATTTGCTTCCATCCGTCGGGGGAATAGTAAGTTTTTGGAAACAATGAACGGCCAAACAGGTGTATATTGGGCACATCTGTTGTCTGTAAAAACGCTGTCTGGGGTGGCTTGCATTGACACGCACTAGACTCGACATTCCCAGTACAGCTCTTGAGGCGTAAAATGCAGCACCCTTGGAGAAAGCAGTCGTTCCTGAAGAATCCATCCACGGCTCAAGGCTGGCAGCGTGGCACGTCGGACACGATCATCTGTCCAAAATTATCTAGTTGAGGGTGTTAATAGGCACCTCACAAAGATGAGGTCTTGGAAGGGTGCTGGAGCAGGGACCACGTAGCTCGTATGGCTCAATGGAAATGACGTGAAAAGACCCCCATATCCACTTTCTGATTGGGATGCAGATAGAACGAGTGTCGCACCCTCATACAGTGAAGCCATTGTGGATGCTTCGTGCTGCCAGTCCTTCAGGTCATCTTGGATTATGCACAGGGAGTCGATCCACAGGTAGCTGATACAGAGTTTTCTGGTGAAAGTGACAGCATCACGGAAGGTGGGAGGTATCGAGGACCAGGGGATTTCCTTCTTGTGGGCGTCAAGGTTGGTAGAGAGTGTGCGAAGGAATGGCGTTTACCCCCAACAATGGCTGAGAGCAACAAAAGGCAACCGTTCGCCCTCGGATGATGTGCGAAGGCGGATCGTGTCACCAGCGAGGTCAAGAAGTCTTGTCGGTGAATTCATAGAACCATATGTGGTACAAGATTTGTGGTTCTCCTTACAGTGCCGTAGTTGTTCCAAAGCCCAGTATATGCTAATGTCGGATGAGATTGACCTGGGAAGCAACTTATTCTCGACAGAAATATACGGGAAGGTGGCGTTAATTATCGGGTCGGCTGATAAACTGTCAGGAAAGAATACTTAAGTGGCCATTAACACACAGCTAAAACTTACATTTTCGCAGAAAACGGAGAGGCTAACGTTGGTTCCTAACACAGCCATCTCCAGTCCGCAGTTCGCCAATGTGAACTTGACCTTTGGATCTTTCATATCCTTAGCGTTCCAACTACCCGTTTTGGCATGTTGTAGGAGATCTTGAATACCGTTTGACAATACCAAACACTCCACACACCCACGTTTGCCGTTGCTAATCAAGGAGCGAAGGTAGGATACCGAGTTCTTATACCCCCCTGTACATTACCTGTAATCTTGCCGCAGAGAACCACAGTCCCTACATACTAGGCGTTTCAGTGATTGCGGCATCTTAAGCTCCATAGCAACATCGACGATCTCTACTGAGGTTTTTGCGTGTATCTTTGGGGAGAAGATGTTGTCCCATCCACATTCCACAGCTCATATCGCCGCTGTTGTCGTGGAGCGGTACCCCGCTCCACGATCCCTGTCTCACTCAAGCAGCCCATCAGCCTTAAACACGGAGCAAATGTGGGGGAGCTGCGGCCAAGGTCAGCTAACCCAAGGCCAAGCTTCAGTCCAATCCACAGACTCACGAATATCCCTACCAACCACACCTCATTTACCCAATCCTTTACAGTATAAACGCCGGCAACGATCATCTTCCCCAAGAGCAACACAAGCACCATGGCGCCAGCCAGTGCTGCCCTCAAGGGCACACCACTCATGGCTCTCCTTACCTCGGCTCTTAGCACTGGCTTCCTTCTCTTTGGGTACGACCAAGGCGTAATGTCCGGCGTGATCCTCTCTCCTTCGTTTCTTGACATCATGGGCTCGCCTTCACCTTTGGCCCTCGGCACCCTAGTATCAGTCTATACCTTCGGTGCCATATTCGGGTCAATCCTCTCAGCTTTTACCTCTGACAAATTAGGCCGCAAACGCACATTGATCATTGGCACATCACTCGTCTTCATATTTGGACTCGGCATGGCACTTTCGGGGAACAGGATACAGTTTGGAATTGCAAGGACGATAGTTGGTGTAGGGATTGGATACATCACGAGCATAACGCCAGTTTACCAGAGTGAAGTGTCCCGACACGAACAGAGAGGCTGGCAGGTTTGCTGTCAATTGACTACAATGTTGGTCGGGCTCGCGCTGGCGTACTGGGTGAATTACGGCTTCTATTTCCGACCCGGTGAAGCACAGTGGCGGGTTCCTCTGGCGTTGCAGTGCCTGTTTGCGGGGTATATTCTGGTGATGGTACCCTTTCTCCCAGACACGCCGAGGTGGTTGTTACACAGATTTCCGTTAGAGCCAGAACAGGGAAGAGAGGTATTGGCTAGGCTGAGGGGCAAGAAAGAAGATGACGAGGAAGTGCGCCAAGAGGTAGATGAGATCCTCAAGGCCGTTGCAAGGGAGGTCAGAGTGGAGGGCACCTGGGGCGATCTCTTGAGAGGAAATGGAGTCATGGCCAACAAGAGATTTGCGCTTGCTGTTGGGATCCAGTTCATGCAGCAGATGACGGGGATCAATATCGTGACATACTATGCGCCAACGCTGTATAAGACTGGACTGGGAATGAGCGAGGAACAGGCGTTGCTGTTGGGAGGATACACGCAATTGTGGTACGTGTTGGCGTCGTTTATTACTTGGTACACCATCGACCGGGTTGGACGTCGTGTCCTATTTATTAGCATGGCCCTTGGAATGTGTGCCGTTTTGGTTGGCGAAGGACTTGCAACAGCGTCGGGGACGCATCTCGGCGCGCTTGTTGCTGTTGTGTGCCTGTTTTTGTTTGAAGGCTGCTTCACCTGGGGTTGGATGGCATGCGTGTGGGTTTACCCGCCCGAGATCTTGCCGCTTGGGATCCGTGCAAAGGGTTCGGCATTGGCGGCGGCGGCAGACTTTATTGGCAATTGGCTTGTTGTCGAGCTGACTCCAGTGGGGATTGCGAATATGGGATGGAAATTTTATCTGGTTTGGGCCGTGTTTAACTTTGTCAATGCCATTGTGGTCTGGTTATTGTACCCGGAAACCGGTGGATTGATGCTCGAGGCAGTGGATCATGTTTTTGCCGAAAGGGACGAAAATGAAGATGGCATCAGAAATGGATTGATTGACAAGTTTCAGTGGTCGAGAGTCAGAGTTGCTGCCGATGCCGTTAAGCAAGCCAAATCTCGCGATCGGGAGCATTATCGTGACACGGAATCGGAACCGCTGTTGTGAAGTGTTTTGGAAGAAAATTGTTTGGTCTGGACCCGAACTTGCACAGGTGGAGAACATCCGAACTGTCCCTGCTTGGCACCTTTCCCCCCACATAGCTTGGCACCTTGGCAATCGATCAAGGTGGGGTGAAACAGGGAATTCCATGGTTTCTATGAAACCTTCCATTGGGCAAGTCCGTCATTGACAACCATTCAATCATCAGCTTGCTGTCGACCTTGGAAACGGCACCAATTCTGCCGGGGAAAAAGTCGACCGTGTCGTCGTCATTTTTGCCGCCTTTTTTTCCATCGTAAAATAATTTTCTTTTCACATGTTACTTTACAGTTCGTTAGTTGAAACTATTACACCTGCCCCTGTGCACAACGTTCGGCTGTTCAACCGTCGCACAATCACACAGCTACTTAGCTAGGGCCCGGGGTCTTCTTTTTCCATCACATTCATTCATCAATAACGGGTTGACTGATATTATTTCTCGTCGTCACAGTGATACGAATTTCCCAGAATTATTTCACTTCTTCTCTTTTTCTTTTCTTTTTTCTTTTTTAATTTTTAATCTTCCTCTTTACACGAAACAGATACAAAATGGCATCCCCAACAATAACAACAACACCAACCCGACGGCCAACCGCCGAAATGGAACGAATCCGTCACGTCCCTGACTGGGAAATCCCACTAAACTATCCACCAAAAAAGAAAGAATCTTTCTGGTCCCGCTACATCAAACCATCCGACTCTAAAAAGCCAATTATCCCACTATTCACCCGCCGCCGCACCTCCATCTCAGGGGGGGGAGGAGGAGGCCCCCCACTAACAACAAAAGAAACAAACATCACCCTCCCACCACCATCCCCATCCTCTCCAACAACAACCTCATCCCGCCCTCGAACATTCAAAACCCGCTTCAACACTCTCTTTCCCCCTCAAAAACGCTACTGTTTCAACCACCTCTCCCGCAAACTATTCCTCTCCCTCCTTATTTTCCTCATCCTCGCAATGCTAGCCCTTGCACTAGGTCTAGGGCTCGGCCTCGGCCTCCATCATGGCCACTCCTCCCTGCCTCTCCCCTGGAACAAAAACGGGTACAGTCTCCAACAAAACGCAGAATTTACCTACTTCTCCCCTTCAGTTGGTCTCAGCGCCTGCGGTCAGATACACGCCGACAACGAACTCATCTGCGCCGTAGGATACGAATTATTCGATGGAGCAGCAAAGGATAAAAAAGTGGGAGAGGGAAATCCTAATGCTAATCCATTGTGTGGAATGCGGATCAAGGTGAAGAGGGATGACGGGAAAGAAGTGGAGGTTCAAGTGGTTGATAGGTGTACTGGATGCGGAGTCAAGGATTTGGATTTGAGTAAGGGGGCTTTTGAGGAGATTGCGGACGAGAAGGATGGGAGAATAAAGGGGAGTTGGGAGTGGGTTCAGTGAGGAATGACTTGTTTTTCTTCTTCTTTTTTCTCGGTTATTTTTGCTTTTCTTTGCTTTTCAGGGTTTGGCGTTTATGAGGCATGAGATTGATCTTTGGAAGGACATCATGATGAGGTACACGCTATGGAATGATCATGATTTTATGGAACGGGTTTCTTGGGGTTTGGGATTTTTTTTTTTATTCAGCGTTTTAGTCTTTATTTTCTTTGGTTGGAAGGGTCAAGAATGGAGTGAGGTATGGAAACACAAAAGAGAAAACGGTTAGGAAAACACAGCACGACCGTGAGAAATAATTAGCACATCAACGAGGGAACACGTGTATAACGTGCAGTTATAGAAACAGAATCGCTAATTTGCATTGACAGCAAAGGAATTATTTATCCTCCGTGAATGTAATCCATGTCAAAGTTTTCCTGCCTCCTTCCTCCGTTGGAAACAATGCTGCAACTTCAAAACATATTAAACATGAACGAAAAAAAGACCCTTAATACTCTCAAAAAACAAAAGGGTTATACACACGCTCGCTGATATACCTACAATTCCTCCTTGAAAAACACCTCCTCGGAGCCCTCAGTCTCATCACCACCCGTATCCTTTTTCTTTTGGCCCTTATCCTTTCCAGGTGCCTTGTCATTTCCCACCTTCTTTTGCTTTTCATCCTTCTTCTTTCCTCCTATTTCTCCCTTTCGCACCCCATTATCATGATCACCAAGATCTTCGGGATCATCAACAACAGCAATGAACTGCCGTGGCTGCCCAGGAGCATCAATCACCTCAAGCCTCCACCCACCATTCTTAGTGGTGCGTTCAATCTCAGCCTTCAGATCCTCAAGCGTCTTCAGATCAATCTCGAGCTCCTTAAGCTCTTCCTCAGTCATGGTCTCAACCGTCGTGGCATCTTTTTCCTTCCGAGCAAGTATCTCTTTCACAACTACCGTCTTCTTAGCCGCAGACACGTGTCTTGGAGGTACCAGCCTGAAACCTGGCTTCCCGTCTGCCGTTTCGCCCCCTACAAATTTTTGAGCTCCTACCAACGTTCCACCAATAGTTAAGCCGGTATATGGGTTGTTGCCGTCCTTGTCCTTGGTCTTTTGGGAACCTGCCACCCCAAGAAACTCCCCCGCATCTCGTCGCATCTTGTACCGCCACGCAGATTCCTCTTCTTCGTTGCCTATAATATGCCGACAGGTAATGGGATTGGCCCGTACGACCTCGGGCAGCTTGAATACAACCTCTTCACAGAGCCTAGGTGTGTGGATGGCCATGAGATAGGTGCAGGTGGTCACCTCCTTGATATAACTAATCCTGTCACCTGCCGCATGGGGATTGCAGTGATATTGAACTTCGATCGTTCGAGGGCGCCTGGTCAAGTCGCAGATGGTGCCGCCGTCAAGGCGCTGAACGAGATAGCGCTGGCCACCCTTTACTTGGATCTCGGAATTTGGAGGGGCGAGACTCTTGTCGTTTGATGCCCCCTTTTGTTGAGTGTTTGGCCTTACTTTTCCCAGAGTGTACTGCTGGCTGCTCCCGTCAGGAATTGGTGGGCCACCTTCATTGCCCCTCGGTTGAGCATGGAACTGGACGATATCCTGACCATAGCAAAAGCTATAGCTCCACCATCCTGACATGAAATACAAGCATTGTCCATTGAGAGCGCTCATCAGTTCCCAGCCTCTGGCAGTTGCCCTGCTGAGCTCGCGCGCCTCCTCGGCCTTGGCGAGATCTGTAGCTGTTTGGTTCCGCGCCGGGGGCGGCTCGATAACAGGAATTGAGCAAAGATACTTCCATGGTGCTTGGTTTATGATTTCGTATGTTTCCCTCAATGGGCTGTCGCCATTGGGAGTTGCACCGCCATTGTTGCCAGCTGAAGCGGATTCGCGAGCGACGCTGGTCAGATCGGTTTGCGATGAAGCCGGTGCCGGCGTCGTAGATGGCTTCGCCGACCCGGAGGATTCGAGAAGAGCAAGGGCTTCGGTTTCGGAGATGAATTGGTCGGAAAAGACGACCTCGAACTGTGGAAAAGGGTGTCTGTCAGCTGCTGAATGGCGACAGCAGGGAATAGCAACTTGGGAGTGTGGGGAATAGAAGGTACCTGAGGATGCGATACTAGATCTTCATGAATGCTAAAGCCTGGTTGGCGAGCTTGACAAAGCTGCAATGATACTAAAAGAACGAGATTGAGGCGCCGCATCGTGCCTTTTTTGTGGCACTTCTCCCTCGCATGAAGATGTGGATGATGTGTTGCTGTCTGGTGAATGCTCCCGTTGACCCTAAATGCCACCAAATGCGCTGAAGGACAGCTGTTGGATCCGCCGTGGCCTTCAGTGAGCTTCCGATAAGGTGGCCTTATCATGGAACAGGGGTCAAAGCGAACCCCACTCATTATGTCACTGCCGGCCATCTTCAACTTCCCTCCCGTCGCATTTGTTGCTCTTTCCAGAACTGATATCAAGGTACAATATTTTCGGATTTGAGAAAGAGTTAGAAGCGAGTTCTACACCCAGATTTTGCAAAATTCAAGCGCGCATCATGGACTCTACCTGCCTCCAAGCACCTTTACTTCAACAACAACCAGATTAACCCCTGTCGATGCAAATGGTCCATCTCCCCCCAGGTTCTGCCAAACCTCTTCTGGACGAGGCTGCTAGCTTGTCCACCATGGCATCAAGGGCTCTGAGGCAACCCTGGTTTTTCGTCCGGGAATATTTTGAGAATCAAGCATAGGCCCATCAAGTATGTCTGAGGTCATTGAGGTTCTGCAGTCACTCACCGCGGCCGTTGACATCAACACCCCTGAAGTGGAGAATTCGACATCGCTTTTTGACAAAGCTTGCCGGGCTGAACAAGTCCAATGTCTGCAAGAGCTGCCTACCACAGATCCTACAAGCGACCGCGATGATATCCTCACTACCAATGGCGATATTGTGCCCAATACATGCGATTGGATTACCACGAAGGATGCTTTTGTTACCTGGAAACAGTCTGATAGCGGGCTCCTTTGGGTCCGTGGCAGACCTGGTAAGGGCAAGACCTACTTCGCTGTTTATCTTGCAAAGTTTCTGGGGGATCTCTCATCCAGGCCAATTATCATTTATTACTTTTGCGATTACCCAGACGTTATGAAGCGAGGGAATGCCGAATCGACTCTGAGATCCTTGATCTACCAATTGGTTCAAAGCCGTGAAGATCTCTTGCATCTGCTATGGCCTTGGCGCGTAAGAAAGAGAGATATCTTCGGGGAGAGCTCCATTGAGATCTTGTGGACTGTTTTTGAGTCTATGGTGCAGGAGCTGAAGGATCGTGACATTTACTGTATTGACGGCCTCAACGAATGTGAAGAGCACTGTCATGAGAAGCTGCTCAGGAAATTGGAGGGGCTCTTCAATCACTATACGGAAGCGCAGAATAATCACCGCATGAAACTCATGCTTATGATCAAGCCCTTTCCGGATGTGCTGTCACGAGCGCTTTTAAGCTCACCCTGTCTTGATCTCGATCATAATACAGGCAGCGCAACCGCTCTCAAGAGATACATATCAGTCAGAGCTGCTGAGCTTCCAAGTCTCAAGCCCATTAACACAAACCACAAGCTCCTGAGGCACTTCACAAGTGTTTTCTTGGAAAAATCACAGGGCAGCTTTCTATGGGTCAACCTCATGATTGAAGGTCTCAAACCCAACTCTGTCAATGACATCGAGACAGCACTGGAAAACCTTCCCGTCGGCCTGGACCAGGTTTACGACCGTATGCTGTCCAAAATCCCATCGGATAATTCTGATACAATCCTCAAAATCCTTCAATGGGTTTCTTTGGCAATGCGTCCACTCACTCTCCACGAAATCTCCGAGGCCGTGGGTATCCAAAGCACGGGCAACCTTTCTGTCCAAGATATCTGTGCTGGATATGTTCAGTCATGCCGCCATCTTCTCGCGATGGCAGGATACCACCCAAACCAAACCGTGTCTTTTCCACATCAGAGTGCTAAAGAATACATTTTGAAACAGCAAACGCATCCGGACTACAAAATAATCGATACCGAAGGCCATGCTACTATTCTTGACCGTCTTCTCTCCTGTCTTGAAGAGGAGCCTCTCTCATCCCAAGACGGAAATAAGGACACCATACAGCAAAGCGCATTATCAGAATACGCCACTGATTTTTGGATCCATCACATGCGACTCCTCGATAAACCCCATACCCTAAAGATCTACCACAAACACCGCTTCTTCTTCGACAACAACCCAATACTCAAGTCTCAGTGGCTTACTCTCATTCAAAATCTGCTTAAACCAAGCAACACCAAAAAACTCCCCCTCCTCCACTTCGCCTGCGCATTTGGACTCCACTACCTGGCAGCACACTCACTCAACCTCTACAACAAAACCTTTCACGCACGTTTGAACCACTTCATTACTCTTCGCAACAACTCACCCAACCCAATAAACACCGTTTACAACTCAACAACACCACTCACCTTGGCCTGCGCAGTTGAATCCATTCCCACAGTTCAACTCCTCCTTTCTCACCGCAACTCTATAAACCCCAACAACCTCTCCCAGGCCCTCATCATCGCCTGCAAAAAAGGAAACAAACGCCTAGTTAAACTCCTCCTTGATTCTGGGGCAGACCCAAATCACATTCACGATGAAAGCAGTCCCCTCTTCGCAGCCATCGAGGGCAACTTTCCTCACATAAAGAAATTACTTCTCGACGCCGGGGCAAACCCAAACCTCACAATAGACGACGAAACAAATTGGACGATACTTCATCAAACCGCACGAGTCAGCAACTCAGTACAAATCATGAAACTTTTACTGGACACAGGTAAAATGGAGCCGAATGCACAGAGTCAAGCGGGCGATATGGCATTACATGTTGTTTGTTGTTCAGTCATGTATGGAACAAGAAAAAAAGAAGTGGTGCAGGGGTTTATTAATTTGTTGATTGAGTATGGTGCTGATGTACAGATTAAGAATTGGGATGGGATGACCGCTTGGGATGTTTTGATGGAGGTTATGGAGGTTATAGAGGGGGATATGGGCAAGGTAGTGGAGATGCTGGGGGAGGAGGGGGTTAGGAGGTTGAGGGGGAGATAGAAAATCCTGAGCGAGATGGTTCTTTTTTTCCGGTTTTTCCGCTTTTTTTTTTTTTTTTGTGGATGTATGAGATTGGATATTGAATCCTGCATCTGTTTTCTCATTCAATGTTCCCTTTAGTATCATTATCATTGTCTTTTTTTCTGTTTCGAATCCAGATGTGGACCCGGAGCATCCATCCCTTCCTCCGGTGCGTTAAACGCCAAGTCGGGGACTGTGGGGTCCGGCCCTCGGAAACCGTCCGGATGTTAAACGGGGATAACTACATCCATCAAATCCCTTCGCCCAATCTTGTCTCAAAATTAACTGCCGAAGAAAAGAACAACAAACAAGCTGCACAAAGATTATGCAGTGGACAGTGAGACTTCTATTTCCTCCGATGTGAGGAAACGTCACCGGACCGGGGGTGGTGGGGACCTGCTGCAGTGTTCCTATCGGGAATTTATTTATTTGGCTGGCTACCTACAGCACGAAGCGTTTCACATGTCCCATCGGCAATTATTTAGACTGACCGCTCATGTTACAAGTTTGAGGCTCTTATTCTTTTCCCCAAGGTTGTCTTTGATGCATCTTGTGCCCGGAGTGGGGTGGGTCCCGGAAACCGGCGAGCACCATTATCGGTGCTTCTCCTCCGCACTTATCTAGAGACTTTTCACAGTTTATTACTGTCGTCAAAAGAGATTTCAAAGATACCTATTACCTGCAGTAGCCCAAAAGAAAAAAAGGGAAAAAAAGTGCAGATCGGCGTCACGGGAGTTTCTTTTCCCCATTTCTCTCCTTTTTTTTTTTTTTTTGGGAAACTGCGTGATCTCGTATTCATCAACAGCCCAGCTGCAGAGAAAACGGTCAAAAAATCTGCACTGGTGACGTTTTCGAGCAAACACAAATGCACGTAATAGTTAAAAGATAAGGGGGGCTGTGATGTCGGGCAGATGCCAGAAAATTCAGGTGAGAAGTCAAGGGAGTCAGAATATCGCCAAGGTGAGGCTCCAAGCAGGAACGGGAAAGTAGAAAGGGCCTGGAAACGTGTCAATCGTGCATTCGAAGAAACAACTCATCATGAGTTATGAGCCACACAGGCATTGGAGCCCAAAACCCGAGACACCCGTAAGTGCCCAATCCCATCGATGCCGCCACGGTTGTTGGCAGATATACCTGTGGCTTGTTGTTTGCAACGGAGGTGTGTGCGTGAGCAAGGGGTGTGTTTGTGAGTGAGCGGTGATTCAAATTACGAACGCCCCGAGAACCTATTCTTGGCTGGGAGATTTTTGACCAGTCGTCCATTCTAGCAGGGCTTGCCTCACTTTTCTCGGTCCAATAAGGGCGAATGTGACGGGTCTTGCAGGAAAGAGGGATGGGCGGGATTCGCTGGACAGCAGCCAGGGCAACACTGCTTGCAGCAAGCCATGAACAACTGGTTCGTTTCTTTAGGTGGTGTGTGTGGGTGTGGTGTGGGTGTGTGCTGGCCAGACTTCCTTCCCTTCCTTCTGTGACACCACCCAAAGGCAATGAAACCGATGAAGGATTGGAAAAAAAGAAAAAATAAAGTCCTTCATCCCACAGCCAGCCGAGTAAGTTGACGAGAATGTACGACAACGGCGATTGCAAACAGATGCAGGCGCCCGTATTGAGCACTCGAAATGATGCCCAAGGTTTTCTCGCATTATGCAAATTTGCAAAATGATGCAGGAGAAATTGCCAATTGCACAAATTTGCATTTGACATGAGCAGGCAGTAATTTCTCTGACGATTTGGATGGAATTGAGTTCATCAACCTGGAAATTTTGATGAATTGCCAGTAGGTGCAACTCTCACACTGTGGGAAACCACACCCAGGCACTCAATTGGCGTGGGGTTGGAACGGATAAGCGCATTTTCCGAAAAGTGAGAGAACATTCCAAGTTGGAAGGAAGGCACATTGGTCATTGGGAGAAGGATCCAATCCCAAAAATTGCCCAGGTGCTTCCATTTTTTTCATCTTCTCTCTGATGCAACAGCGGCCCGTTTGATCCAATCTTTTCCCTCAAAACTCCCAATTCACTTCTTGCAGCACGGGATGCAGTCACAGTCAGTGATACCCCAATGCGCTAGCCAGCGCACACTCGTCAGCGGATTCAATCACAAGTTACAGCGGAGTTTTGCCGAAAAAGACGCCATGTTTGATGATGAGTTCATCACCCCATACCTTTTTGGAGATAGTAGTTATTGCAATTGTCAATTGCCCGGTTTGGATTGGAGTTTGGAGTCATTGACATCCTCAAGATCCATCTCAACCCCGCGAATTGTGATCCGCCGCACCAAGAGGGCACAGCACCCGTTGTTCCATGACCATCTCGATAAGGGGATTGGAGCATCACCAACCAATGGGCCCTCACACAGCCGTGCCGCAAGTGCGTGACTGGTTTTCCTTTGCAGCCGGGCACCACCATCACTACCACCTTTGCGGACATTATTTTCTCTCTTACCAGACAATGGGATCTGTATGGGCCCCTGGAGGTAACATGCCCAGCCGCGGCACAAACAGCCCGCTAATCGAAAAGATCAGAATCCCTTCGTCACGCACCCCACTGGTGGGCGTCACCCGTTTTCATGCCGCCGAGACTGACACGCCGAGACCTTCCGGCGTCGGTGCGGCAGTGCCGTTAAACAACCACACGACCCCAGATCCACCCCCTGTCACTTACACCGACGATCCATTGGACCTTCGTCACCACAGCCCATCCCATCGGTGTGTGGGAGACAAAAATGTCACTGCTGCGCGCTCTTTAGCGTGGGTGTCACCGGTGTCACCCTCATCTTTTCTCTACCCCAGGTATCCAGGTACCTACCACACCTCCCTCCCGCCCACCCACACCAGGAGGTTGCATGGAGACCTGACTGGTGCTTCGTTGTCCATCGATCGTTCCATATATCCGTCAAGAAGAAAAAACTCCGTTTCGATTTCATACGCTACGCTAGCTGTTTCCTCCTGGACGGAACCTCTTACATATCAAAGCCTTGTGCGTGCGACTGTACAAGTATCATTCGTTCGCACGCACTTCGAATGTGCCAATCTTTTTCCTTCTTGAATCACTCACTTTTCCATTACACTCCCCTTTCACTGACTCACCCGACCCCCGTCTCAACGTGGGCTCCCTGTCCTCGAGGGACACAAACACATCCTTATTGCTCATCGGAAGTCGACTTTTGTTTCGACAGGGCTGTCGATGTTTGAGCATCTTTCATCCCTTCGACTGTTTGCTTTCCGAGAAACCTAACCCGCCTCATCTTGCCTTATTCTCACCTCAAACCCATCATCAACATGGATCCTCAAGAGATCCAAGCGCTTGAAGCACAGCTTTTGAAGCATCAGCAACAGGCTGAAGCAATCAAGGCGCGACTGGAAATAGCCAAATATTCCCAGTTGGGCCCTTCACTCGGTGATAACACTCGATCTCGAAGCAATACCATACCCTGCAGCACAACCACAGCAAGTGCTGTCAAGGTTGAGACTATCCAACATGTAAGATCACCGCCTTCTGTTCAAACCCCACTCGTACTGACTTGCCTGCAGGATGCCAGCCGTCCCATGAAGAGGTCCAAGACCACTCATGCTACTGTGCCATCTGACGCAGGAAGCATGATGAGGTCAACTTCAAATTTGTCGAGAGCCTTGGTCAAGCCCGCCGGTTTCGCAACCACCCCTTCAGTCCACGTTGCTCTGCCATGCCCGCCAAGTTCACACAACACCGTCCAGATGCCAACTGCTGGTTCGGCGATGCTGAGTACGTACCTCAGGCAAGATCAACTGCAACAACCCGCCAATGCCTTCATGCATGGCAACATGTTTCCACAGGGCCACGTGCAACACCATGGTGTGCCACAGCTCCCGGAAGGTGGAAGAGAACTCGACATCAGCGACTTCCTTACCATGCGCGAAGCCGAAGACTACCCCTCGGCATCACCAATATCTATCCCATCTTCCAGTTTGCTTTCGGCACATGAAGGCCCACAGTATCTCGGCTCTGGCATTCAGTCAGCCTGTGGCTCTTTAACATCAGGTCCGTCTCTTGGCACCGCACCCATGACGAGATCGAACAGCACCATGAACGATGGCGCCTCCATCTCGAGCCAGTTCCATGACATGGTCCGAATCCAATCTCAGCAGTCATCACAGGGCCTCAATCGTCGAGAGAGCTTCAGCCAAATGTACAACTATGGGTCTCGTCACCCATCCCTACTGGGGAAAAGGTCTGCTTTGGATTTGACCGGTGCCTCGGAAGTCAGTTCCTCCTTCCAATTCAACTACCCTTCATCGGCGCCCACCGAGTTCATGCTTCACCAGCACGCCATGAAGAGATCGGTCTCCCAAGAAAGCACGGAATCGACATCTTCGGCCGAGATTCACACTTCCGATGATGTCAATATGGAAGATCACCTCTCGATGGAAAGATCTCTGTCCAAGGAGAGTATCAAGTCCAACACGTCTCTTAAATTCCGCGCCAAGGAAGCACTTGTTCGACAAAACGTCAACGCCATGACTCGTCAGCTTCAACCCAAGCCTGCCGTTGACTCTACCAAGAGGTCATCAGTGACGATTGGGTACAGGAACAAGGCTGCCATTGCCAAGGCCAAGTATGAACGGCCCAAGCATCCCAAGGTCAGATGTGAACAGTGCAATGAGTACCCGGATGGTTTCAGGGGTGAACACGAACTACGCCGCCATATCGAGGCAAAGCACAAGAGCTTGATCAAGAAGTGGATCTGTCGAGACCCTGCTGAGGCTGGCATTCCTCACTCTGAGAGGGCTATCAAACCCCTCAAGGACTGCAAGCAGTGCGCCCAGCTCAAGCAGTATGGTGCGTACTACAATGCCGCTGCCCACTTGAGACGCACCCATTTCAAGATCAAACCACGCAAAGTCTCTACTGGGTCCAAGAACGGTGCCAAAGGAGCCGATTTGGCCATTAAAGCCGAGGAGGAGAAGCGAGGCGGAAAGGGCGGCGGCGACTGGCCTTCGATGGCCGAGCTCAAGCTCTGGATGGTCGACGTCATGGTATCTGTCGACCAAGAAGATGCTTTGGATGAGAATGACGACGCGGTCGAAGGTGAAGATATGGAAACTGACGCTGGGGAGCCCGAATATGCCCATCAAACTGGCATTCCTGCGTCGGATACCTACAACTTGACCGCCTTCGTGGGAGTCGGTGCAGCCTTTAGCCAAGACCTCGCTGCCGCCGACTCGTCCATCCAGACACTGTCGGGAGACTTTGGGTCCATGTATACCCTCGAGACATCCGGCATTCACGGACTCCCCATCTCATCCTCGGGCTTTTCGTATAGTCTGGATCACGACAATCAAGCTCAGCAAACCATGGTCTCCTCCATCATGAGCATGGATACTCCTCACGGCTACACCTCGCCGGTTTCTTCTACTGCGACCATCACTCAGGGAATCTTTTCGGATTTTACCGGCATGTCGGACATTTCCGAAATGTCTTTCGATCTCACCTTCACCGGTGGTGGGCTCTAATATTTTCGCATTCTAATCTTTACAACTTATCAGCATGGTGACTTTGGCGCCTCTGGCGCCTCTGTTTTTTTCTCATTGTCCAGGAAATTCAACAATAACCCAAGACCAAAAAATTCTGTTCCGGGGAAGCTGATCGCATGATCAATTTTTGTACTGGCTTTTCGAGCTTGGAGTCAAATCTCATCTTTTCGCCCTTTTTTTTTTTTTTTTTTTTTTTTTCGTTTTTCAAGTTGGAGTTATTGGCTTAATGGGGGCTTTTGTCGTTTGCGCCCTCGATTTGGCTTCATTCGTTCGCTTCGTCGATGGGTATACGTTTACCTACTTATGGCGGCCCACAAGTCCATGAAAGACAGGCCAAGAAGCGGTAGCGCAGAGCATCAGAGTGAAATCTGTGCTTGCTATATATTACCATTTCTTGAAGTTTTTTCAGTTGGTCGATTTGGTTTGCTTCAACATTCTACACTTTACACGTTCACAACACAAATTGCAGGGATCATGTTCTTGCCAGAATTGTTATCTGGTGTTTCTTTATTTCATTTACATATTTTTCTTCATCTCCTTCGGTTTGTTTTCCTATCTCATCAGCGTGGGCGTCTAGTGTGAGATTATGCTGTTTCTTTTTCTATGTGTGGTTTCAAAATAGGTGTTGGGTTGTGAAAATAACGGATGGTCTATGGGTTGTGTCATAACGGGGTCTGGTACGGCCAAATGGGGATTTCTATTAACGATGTCACGAAAATTGCTTTTCCTTTTCTTTCTTTTTCTTATTCTCACTTTCCTCAACAGTAATTTGGGGGTTTCCTTTTCCTTTTTCTTTTTTCATGGACAGGACTCGGGGATAAGAAGGGGGTTTTTCACTTAAGACAAAAAGTTGTTGTAAAGAGTAACAACAATGCATGCATGGCTGGACCGAGCGGTTGAAACTGGACAGAACAGAACAGAACAGAACAGATCAGATCAGACAGAGACATTATTTCAAGAAGTGGCAATATCTAATGTATTTTGGGGTTGGAAGAGGATGGGATGGGATCTATTGGACTTTGGCGGCTTATAATGTATTTTGGGTGGCACATGGGTCTTGTAAATATTACTTTGAAGACACAGAAAAATGGAAAATAAAACGAAGATGAGAGATTGGAATTTTTGTGACTTGATGGCTGTGATATTGGTAAGAGTTCCAATTTTTTTTGGTCATTCGGGATAATTTGCAATCTTGGTTTACTGTCTGTTTGCTATTTGTATTGTCTTTTCTTCTTTTGGTTTATTCTCGAGATACATACATGTCCCTGTTTCTTCTGTAGAGCTTAAATGCTTGGAAAGCAGCAAAATAAATAAAAGATGTCTGAAGAAAGCATTAAACTGGGGGTTTGACATTTTACAAACAAGATTCGGGTTATAAGATGTGATGTGAAGGCAATACATGTTTTAAGTGGATTACAAAGGTTCTACAATAGGAGCAACTCTTGTGCTATGTTGAATATATGAGAAAGAGATTGATGTTTTTTGTGTGTATTAAAAAAGTTAATGTATAAAGTGAAATAATCCAGCTTGTTTTATGTAATCCAATTATGCAAAAAGCTATCCAAGTGCGCTTCGGCTGATGCTCATGTTTTTTCTCTCTCCCCGCTTCTTTCCCACATTTTAAACCTCAGCAAACTTTACTTTTACCGCAACATTTGCTGCATGGCATTAACGCGATAACTTTCTCTTCTCTCCATCAATTCTAAATGAGTACCGCTATCGACGATCCTGCCACCCTCGACAACAAAAATCACGTCTGCCTTCTTGACAGTATGCAGTCGGTGGGTAATGGCCAACACGGTAGTTCCCTGCGCCACGCGGTCCAACCCTTCTTGTAAAGCAGCCTCGCTCGCTGCGTCCAGGGCGCTGGTGCTTTCGTCCAATAATAACAGTCTAGGCTTCCTGACGAGAGCGCGCGCAATAGCAAGACGTTGTCTCTGACCGCCGGATAATCTTGAGGCGGAAGCACCGCACTCGGTGTTGTAGCCTTCTGGTAGGGCAGCAATGACGTCATGAATACTTGCTAGCTTGCATGCTTCTTCGATTTCGGCGTCGGTGGCTTCGTGGCCTGGGCGGGCGCCGAGGCCGACGTTGAACTTGACGCTGCCGTCGAAGAGGGATGGGTCCTGAGGGACAAGCGCGACGGAGTCTCGGAAGGAGTCGCCTGCTAGGGAGATGTCTACGCCGTCGAGGGATACGGTTCCGGCTGTTGGGGCGTAGAGACGCTGGACGAGGGACATGATGGTTGATTTGCCTGCGCCGGAGGGACCGACGAGACCGACGAATTGGCCGGGCTGGATGGTGAATGAGACTGAGTCGAGGACTGGGTGGTCTGGGCGGGAGGGATAGGAGAAGGAGACGTCTTGGAAGGAGATGCGAATGCCTGGCTTGGAGGAATCGTCGAGGGGACGGGTGGAGTCAGCGGCGGAGGACTCAATGTCGCCGTTTGTCGTGCCGGCTGGGATATCGGAGGAGTAGGGGCCACGCTTGGAGTCGATGGTGTTGTTTGAGCCGAGGGAAATGACGTTCAAAATCCGAGAGAAGGCGGTCCGAGCGCGGGAGAACTCGGGGGCGAGGGAGAACATTTGACCCCAGAGCTGAGCAGAGACGAGCATGGAGACGACAATGATGAAGAATTGGGTCTGGTTGGCTTCGCCGGCCATGATGCGCTGGGATCCCCACCAGTAGGCGAAGGCGTAGATAAGGAAAGACATGCTGTTGGAGATTGCGAGCCAGATGTTGGTGAAGGCTGCGGCTCGGACCATCTCGTCGCGAGTGTTCTTGAGTAGGCGAGAGTAGGAGCCCATGACTTCGCTTTCGAGTGAAAGTGCGGCGACTGTCTTGATGGACTGGACGGCCTCGACAGCTACACCGGTGGCGCGGGAGTAGGACTCGGCGTGTTTCTCTTCGTAGCGTGCAAGCATGCGGAGTTGCATGAAACCGGCGCCGAGAAGGATGGGCACGACTGACAGGCAGACGATTGCAATCTTCCACTGAACGATATGGGAGAGGATAATGGCGACAATAAAGTTGACGATGATGGAAAAGACAGTTCCGATGGTTGAGCCAGCGAGACCACCAACCGCCGCGCCGTCTTTCGTAACGATATCCAACAACTTGGTGGGGTTGCGCCCCTCAGATTGATGCCACTGAACGCCCTGCTCCATCAGGGAACGGAACGAGAGGACCCTGACAGAGTACAGTAGGCGCTCGGCAATCATACCGAAGGAAGACCAGGCGAAAATGTTGGCCAACAGTTCGATGCAGGCAAGCATGAAGAGCAAACCACCAAAGAACAGGCCGAGATCGAGAATCTTCTCAGGGGTATTGCTGCATGGGTTCAGGGCGCCAACGGTGAAACCAAAGATGAGACCGGAACCAGAGAATGTGCCTCCAACAATGACACCGGCGATGATAGCTACGACCAACCATGCGAACGAGGGTTTGACCAGGCGAGCAAGAGCGACAAAAACGCTTCCCCAACCGACTTCCTTGTCTTTCTGCTCTTTTTCCTCCTTCTCGGACTTGTCACTGAAAGAAACCGCTTTCTTTTCGTTGACGCTGTCATTCTCGCTCACACTCTGGTTGCTAATGCCAACCTCCTTCTTCTGAGCGCCATCCTCAGGCTGAAGGCTTCCAAGACTCTGCAACGCGGCCATGGACCTGAAGACTCCCCCCTCCTTGGCCATCAACTCGTCATACGTACCCTGCTCCTTGATCTCACCAGCTTCCAAAACAACGATATTATCGGCATTCCTGATGGTGCTCAACCGATGGGCAATGCTGATGACGGTTCGCTCCTTGGCGGCCTGATCAACTGCATCCTGAATACGTCTCTCGCTAGCGCTGTCAAGGGCAGATGTGGCCTCATCCAGAAGAAGAATCTTGGGGTCGCGAATGAGAGCTCTGGCCAAAGCGACACGTTGACGCTGACCGCCTGAGACAAGAGTACCCTTGGGACCGGCGGAGGTTGCGTAACCATTTTCTAGGAGCGAAATGAAACTGTGGGCATCGGCTTGAAGAGCGGCGGAGTGGATCAGGTCAAGAAGTTGAGTAACAAGTGGGTTGGAGTTTGAAGTGGGCAAGAGGAGAGATCCGGTTTGCTTCTTGACGAGATCGGCAAGTTCTGGTCCGTGGAGAATTGACTTGAGGGCTTGGTGCTCGGGTTTGGGAGAGTTGATAAGACCCAAAGCGATATTTTCGAGAATGGAACGATCCAGAAGGGAGGGCTCCTGCTGGACAAGAGATATAAAGCTGCGGAGGCCACGGACATTGAGCTCGCGAATGTCGTGGCCGTCAAGGGTGATTGTTCCTTCGTTGGGATCCTGGAGGCGAGCTACAAGGGAAGCGATGGTAGACTTTCCGCTTCCAGAGAGACCGACCAGAGCGGTATGCTTGCCAGCTGGAATGGTCAGGTTGATGTTGCGCAGGACGGGCTGACCAGGTCTTGAAGGGTAGGCAAACGAAACATTGCGGAATTCGAGGGTTCCTGGAGTCTCGACTGGCAGAGTAAGGCCCTCATCCGACGTTCCATCGATAGTGGAAGGGGACTCAATGTCGCTCATGAGGCGATAGAAAGCGCCTGTGGCACCTCCGAGGATGGGAAGGATCGGGGCAATGTTGCCCAGGCAGACGCAGGCTGGATGAAGAAAGTCAGCTGAAACAGACTCCAGTCAAGTGATTCAGGGGTGATGTAAACAAACCATCGACGAGCAAGAAAACAACAGTATAAATCTGGCCAATGGTTTCGGTGCCGTTTCCTCGCATGGTATCGACGACCATGCGACTACCTTGCCAAAAGGCAAGAGCATTCGCAGAATAAGCAATCCAATACAACATGCCCGCCTGGAAAGCCGCGGCATAGCCCTTCTTAGCTCCAGCACCACGAGCCACAGCAGCATGTTCGGCAAACTTTCTCTCGAGTCTGGGAGCAGCTCCGAATGCCTGAACCACCGCCACATGCTGCAAAGCTTCACCAGCAATGCTCGACGCAGCTGCATTGCTCTCGGTAGCACGAGCCATGTACTTTTGCACAAAGAACCCGCCGCCCATTGCCACCAAGACGAAGGCTGGGACCATGGAGACGAGGATACCTGCAAGCTTCGCCTGCTTGATGAAGGAAACCACGTAGCAGGCAATGAAAAAACTGGTGCTGGCGATAAGAACACCAACTTTTTCCGAAGTGCCTGCCTGGACCGCCGTCATGTCGGCATGCAACCTGGTAGAGACCTCACCGGCAGCCGCGGCGCGGGCATCGAAGAACCCTGGAGGCTGACGGAGCAGCGCACTGACATACTTGGCTCTGAGACGTTGGGCTAGACGTTGACTGAACAGACTCCAGGAGCAGACATAGATGTAGATGAGAACCAAAGCGGCTATGGCGATGTAGACGAGTTTGAGAACCTTGTCGTTGATGGCAGACTCGTAGACGAACGGGTCGGGGTTGACATTGGGGGTGATGGTTCCATCGGCAGCACAGGTGGCGTCGTTTAGGTTGTCGACCAATTCACCAAAGATGATGCCCATGAGAGGAAAGGGAATGCCGGCAGCGGCGGCGGAAATGGTGCCGGTGATGAGGAGACAAATGTCTATCCATGTTGGGTTGGCGGCAGCGAAGATGCGAAAGTATGCAAACAGACCCTGAGAACGGTGAGTTAGTTGGTGATGTTTTGACAAGATGGCAGGAAAAGGGGTGAACATTACTGACACCTGGAACGGGTGGTTCAGCGGCGGGTACAGGGGACTCGGACACTGATTTTTCAGCGGCTTCACCAGCTACAGCGCTGGCAGGTCGCTTCTCTTCAGAAGCTTCTGGTGCCGCCATCGTGTCTGTCAGTGTCTAAAACTGCCTGACTGACAGCCGGGCCCAGTATGCCCTTGGGAAAAAGGGGATTGGGTCGGCGATAATTCAGAGCCCAGAGACTCAATTCAGTGGAGATTGTTTGCAACTATCAGCAGCTTTGGCTTCTGCTTCCCTGAAAAAGATATTGGTGAAGAAGAAGGGAACGGAGGGACGGGAATACACCCTCGGAACAATATCCGCGACATTTTGCCCATTGGATCAACGGATTCCAATTTCTGTCTTGAGTCCGTGTTTTGCGAGTGGGTGTGCATTTGTCAAAGGACTGGGGTGTGACAGGGTGTGGGAGTGGATTGCGGTGGACTTTGCCTGTCCTTGCTTCTCCTTGCAACATTGAGAACCCGATGCCGGGCTTGGCGGTGCGGATCTGATAACGAAATTGCCCGGATCAGATAAATATTTTATTCACTCAACCAGCATGCGACCCACTCCACCCACTGTCTGTGTGCAGTCCCAACCGATGTGACGACAATTTATTCTCATTTTTATCGGCGCATTCATGGAAAAGGTTTCCTCCGTTCCCTCCTTTTGCTCTCCGCATCTTCCGTTCAACAACAAAATGTTCATCGGCCCACATCAGATGGTCCCATTTAATGACACCACTCGGTCAAGGACTGAAGGGATGGTTGAACGCACAGTGGATGGAAAACGGAGTGGACCTTTTCCAGTTTAAAGTTATCAGATCCGGTTTCTTTTGCTGCCAGGTCCTTGAAACGAGCCATTTTAGGGGCCCTTGCGATGCAACAGTGGGGTCTTTTCTTCTCACCGTTCATCTCATCTTCAGAGCTCAGAAGGCAGGAGCTTTTCAAGGAAAACAGTTCAGCTGTGTCAAGTCACGACTCGGCAGGTCTTGCAGCTCGCCTATTTTCTGTTTGAATCGAGTTCTCGGTGCTGTTTTTAATCTTTCCGCGAGTGAGATTGATCATTAACAGATTCAAGTGTTCGCAACGACGAACCAATTCCATTCATTAGGTGTCTTTCCCCTTTCAGTTTAACATCCACGGGCTGTGATGCCACTGATAAAAAAACAGCACTTCAGGGTTGCATCACAGTATCACCGTGTTCTCGCACCGGCGATTGCCCCAGATTTGGAATCTTGGGCCGATTACGTACAATACCACTCACGACATCGACCTTGATCAGACCTTCAACCTTGCTAGTTCCCATCTCTGCATTATCAGATGATCTGATAAAATTGATGGTCATGTTGGTCATGCAATCCTTGACGTTGACCCTCATCCGGTAGCTTTACAACCTGCGTCAGCCACCGCTGTCAGAAGTTGAAACGGTCCAATCGTGACATGTTGCTCATTTTCTAGCCCAACTATCAATCATGCGCTTTTGATCACCCGCATCACGGCCTCAAGTCCTTCTGCTGCACCTTGCTCTGCTTGGCAATTGCGCCACCTCGCGGCAATCTGACCATCAGCGGCACCTCGACATCGAAATCTGTGCCCAAGACAGCCGCCTCGTGCACCACCTCGGCGATATCTGCAGGGATTCTGCGGAAACCCTTCTTTGCATAGACAGCTTCGGCTTCGGGAGACGACTCCAAGTAAATGGGCAGATTGGTGCTATTCCCAAGATCGATCGTAGCTTTGATCAGTGCCGATCCAGCACCGAGACCCTGGTATTCAGGGTCAACTGCAAAGGCGTGGATATCTGAAAATTGATCAGCGTCTGATTCAGAAGCACAACCTCAACAAATGTCTTACAGATATAGCTCCGGCCACCCCAGATTCTCTCTCTTGCGCCCCATAGCTTCAACAAAACCGTCTCGGCTCTCTCCTTTTCTGGACCCGATAGCCAACCCACTTCCGGGACCTGCCTCTCTGCTTCTGTTCTTGGCTTTGCAAACACGTCACAAAGGGCCATCCCAACCACCTTTCCGGACTCACTATCAATGCACTTGAAAGTGTATTGTGTGTCACTGGTGTGCCACCACTTCAAAGTCCCTTCGGCATGGACCTTGCGGAAATCCTCCGACGTGAGGTCGGTGTTGGGAAACAAGATTGAGAGAAGCCTACTGCCAGATGGATCGGCAGTAAAGGCCGAAAAGTAGACATCATATACAGGACGAATGTCAGGAATGAGGGCCGGAAGAACCAGGAAGGGCATGTTGTGACTGCTGGAAGGACTGACAGATGATTTTTTGCAGGGAAGAAAGACAAAACGCAAGTTATTAACATGCCGGAGAACAGCTACATATATGAGAGACCACAAATCACCGCTGCTGCCCGCTGCACAGTGAATAACACGGAGAAATTTGTCTAAATCCCAGAAGAAATCCCACGCCGGCCTGGGCATTCACTGGTGATACGTTATTTGTAGGTATGGCTCAGCGGGCTCAGCGGCATAAGGGTAATTTCGTAACAGTTCAAACACTTTAGTGTAACCCTCATAACGATGATCTCATCCACCCACGTCACACTCAAAAAAAGGGCGTGGACTTGAGGGGCCACAAAATGTATTGCAGTCACCCTGATTCTTACTTTATAAAATCCCTCCATTCTGTCAGCCTCTCACGTAAGAGATCTACGTATACAACCAACCAAACCGCCACATAAGAACCTCAACGGCCTCGCCTAGTAACGGGTCGACAGTCGCACTCCACGGCTTCTGCCGCCTCCATCTCGGCAGCCATGCTTCATCAACTTGACATGTCGGCGCCCGAGGGTAACCCTCCATATTCCGAGCTCGGCAAGAGTTTGCCGCGCGTATGAAGGTGTCCAAGAATAACATTTTCAAGGACGGGCTGCTAGATCCAGATCTCTGGGAAAAGAAAAAGGGTTTGTTGGCTACCAGTAAATTTGGTACGGAAATAACTATTGTTGTGGCTTGTAAATGCGAGATACTACATGACATGTAATTGAAGGGCTTGATAAAAATCCTATAAAATAACAAAATATTAAAAGTATCCAAGTGCCGTAAAAATCCATAATTCTCATCCCTGGTTTGGATGCAATAAAGTTATCAGATCCGCTCATCCTTGCAACGGATGGTGAACCCCTGCAAGCCAAGCCCACACAGTGTGAAGAATTGCCACGCGTCGTTGCCGGTGTGTGGATCTCAAAAAAAGTCTTCAAGCGAGCCAAGAAGCAATTGTCCAATCATTTCCACGGAAGTCATCTAATCTGATCATTTTCTTTTCTTTAACGAACCTGTTCAACCTCGGCCGACGTTTTGACCCAGACCTCAGACCTCCCGTCTCCATCCGCAGCGTGACATCCCACCGTTGAACGCAACTTGTTCGAAAAATAGATGGGTGCCATTCAGGCAATACGCACTTTTTGTATCTCTTCCCTCCCCCCTCTCCATCCTGCTGCCGATGAGTGTGGTTGCACAGACGCGAGAGGGGGATCCGAATCAATGACATCTGTTATTGACAAAATACTTTCATCCGCCCGGCCGACGATTGCCATGTCCATTGAAAGCCGAGATGGAAGAAGGGTGTGTCGGATGTGGGACCACTAGAGCGGGGCTGAAGGGAAGAGAGGGTCCGATCTTTTTGAGAGGAAAGTTGTACCTTACCTAGCGTTACTTCGAGTTCCAACAGGGACCGGGGACGGATGAAGTGAAGACGAATGTGATGGCATCCCGTCTTTATGGCGGGGACACTCCAGATTCCCGCGAGAAGGAGTGGGACCAGAAGTGTGAATGAGCAGAGAGGGAAAAAAGCATGTGCTGATCTTTTCGGTGAACCAAGCACTCTTTTTTCCTCTTCCTCACACGTAAATATTCACCTTCTCTACGAAACGAGGAACAAAAGAAGGAGAAAGGTGCAATTCTTCCTCATAATACTTTTCGGTTACTAGGTTGCGTCATTTGGTTGACGGGATCTCTTTAATATACCTCAGTTTACTCCTGTGAGGGCATCATCACGCGCGGCATACCTTTTACCCCATCGACGTACATTTCAATCTGCAACCTCACCTGTTTACCCACTCGCCATCATACCGACAGAATTATGCATCTCGCTCAGCACGCTCCCGGCTTTCTGGGCCTGGGTAGTGCCGGCCTTCGCGGCCGCGATGTCATGCAACTCAACATCAACACCACTCCCTTGGAATCAGTCACCAGAACCATCTCAGCCCCCGAATCAGCCCTTGATGCCCTGATACTTGCCTGGGCAGCCCTCCTTCAGAGACAACGAGGGGATGACAGCCGTGTGGAGAAGCTCAATTGGGGTCACAGGTCGCTAGGCGGTACCGAGATACCTGTACATTTCTCCCTCTCTTCCCTTGGCCTGGAGCTCAGCAGAACGAAAAGTCAATCTATCTCAGACTGCCTTGAAGTCCTCAAGACGGCTACGGCCAACATTGCCAGGCCGGGACTTCTCTACTTATTCTTCAACGACGAGGCAGATGCGCCACTGTCTCCGCAAAAAGATGCGAGCTCAAACGTAAGTTCTTGCACATAGCATCCTCGTTTAACCCATGAACTCACAAAGTTTCAGTGGTCTTTCCAGCTTGGCGTCACCAGAGAGGCCGAGACCCTCACTCTCCAGGGAATATGGCCCGGTGATAGCACCAAAACCGATGCCCTCACAACCCAACAGGCAGTTGACAGATTGGACACCTTCATTGAGTTGTTCACCACCATCCTTGAGACACCATCTGGTCCCGTCTCATCCCTCCTCGAGCCACTTTCTCGGGATTTCGACCAAATATGGGCTTGGAATGCCGAGCTCCCACCTCTAATCGACAGGACGATGCAAGACATTATTTCCGAACAAGCAGCCGACAAACCCGATAAACTGGCCCTTTCCTCATGGGACGGTGAATGGACTTACGCAGAACTGGAACTCATGTCAACTCGCCTTGCCCACCACCTCTGCTCCCTCGGCATCAACGTCGGCGTCAACGTACCCCTCTGCTTCGAGAAGTGTCGATGGACCATCGTTGCGCTCCTTGCCATCATGAAAGCTGGCGGAGCATTCGCACTCACCGATCCCACCAGTCAGCCAGAGGGTAGACTGCGCGTCATGGTCGAGCAAACTGGTGGGAAAGTGGTTTTGGCCTCCTCTTCCCAGACCGAGCTCGCCAACAAGATCATTCCCGAGGGCGGTCAGGTCGTCACCGTATCCGAGGAACTTTTCAAGTCCTTTGCAAAGTCCAACAATACCGATTTAACTCCTCTACCTGTAATTCCAACCGTCACTTCCCCTCTGTATATCCAATTCACCTCTGGCAGCACGGGAAAGCCCAAGGGTGTTCTTGTTTCACACGCCAACTTCACCTCGGGCGCAATACCCCGTGCAGAGGCAGTCGGGTACAAGTCTTCAACCAAGTGCTTCGAGTTTGCAAGCTATGCATTTGACGTCAGTATCGACTGCATGCTTTGCACCCTTGCCATGGGCGGAACTATTTGTATCCCCTCGGATGCGGACCGGATGAATGACCTCGGCGGAGCCATCAGAGCCAGCGGCGCGAATATGGCACACATGACGCCCAGCGTCGCCCGTGTTTTGGATCCAGGGGTTATTGCTGAATTGAATGTCTTGGGTCTGGGTGGTGAGGCTGTTTCAGCTGCTGATGCGGCCGCATGGAGTAAAGGAAAGACGAGCGTGATTATTGCGTATGGTCCTTCTGAGTGCACCGTTGGCTGCACTGTCAATAACACCTTTGCCAAGAATAAGGACCAGAGGAAATTGTTTACTACCGGTAATATTGGCAAGGGTGTTGGCGCTGTGGGCTGGATTGTTGATCCTGAGGATCATGATCGTCTCGTTCCGGTCGGATCTGTTGGCGAGCTGCTGGTGGAAGGACCGGTTGTTGGTCTGGGATACCTCGGAGAGCCTGAAAAGACTGTCGAGGTGTTCGTTGATGATCCGGCGTGGTTGGTTAGCGGACACGGAGCCACTCCCGGAAGATCCGGCAAGCTTTACAAGACTGGTGATCTTGTCAAGTATGACCCTGATGGATCGGGCGATATCGTGTTCGTGGGACGTAAGGATGCCCAGGTCAAGCTCCGTGGCCAACGTGTTGAGTTGGTTGAGATTGAGCATCATCTCCGACACCATCTGCCCAGCGGCATCAAGGTTGCGGCCGAGGTGATCAAGCCTTCAGGAGCTGAGCCGACTCTGGTTGCATTCTTGGCAGAATCCGACACCAAGAGCGGTGCATCAGTAGCTTCTGATGCCACCGATGAGGAGGAGGTCACTTTCTCTGACGAGTTGTTGGCAGTTTTGTCTGATATTCAGGAGAAACTCTCGGTTGACCTTCCTCGATACATGGTTCCAGCCACCTACATCCCTATCCGCACAATGCCTGTTCTTCCGTCAGCAAAGATTGACAGAAAGAAGCTTCGTGCAATCGGTGCCGCCATGACCCGTGAGCAGATTACTGGCAGCTCAAGAAGGAACCAGAGCGTTGAAGGCGCCGCGCCTTCAACAGAGATGGAGCGTCTTCTTGCCGAAATCTGGAAGTCACTCCTTGGTGACCAGGTCCACATTTCTGTCCAGGACAGCTTCTTCGCTCTGGGTGGTGACTCCCTCAGAGCCATGAAACTTGTTCCTGCTGCTCGTGCCGCCGGTGTCAATTTGACTGTCGCCGACGTCTTCCGATACCCCGTGCTGCGCGACATGGCAATTGTTGCTAAGAAGATCTCGTCCGAGGGAGATGACTCTGCCAACGAGATTGCGCCATTCTCATTGGTTTCCAAGGACTGGCCAGCTTCTGCTGCACGGGCTGAGACCAGCAGGCTGTGCGACATTGACGAGGCTGATGTTGAGGATGTGTACCCTTGCACCCCTCTTCAGGAGGCTCTCATGGCCTTGTCAGCAAAGGTAAAGGAGGCTTACGTCGCTCAACGTGTCCTCAAGATGAATAACGCCGAGTCGGCAAAGAAGCTGAAGGAGGCATTTGAGGCCATTGCTGCCGACTCCCCTATCCTTCGCACTCGCATCGTGCAGGTGTCCGACCACGGTCTTATGCAGGTTCTCGTCAAGGAGCCCATCGCATGGCGCTCGGCAACTTCTCTCGCACAGTATCTTGAGATGGACCGCGACGAGGAGATGGGTCTCGGCAAGAAGCTCGTTCGCTTTGCCATGATTCGCGAGGGTCAGGCATTCCATTTTGTCTTGACCATGCACCACGCTCTTTATGACGGCTGGTCCATGCCCTTGGTTGTCGACCGCGTCAACCAGGCTTATCAAGGAGTCATCCCACGGAAGCCTGCTGCCGAGTTCAAGCATTTTATTGACTATCTCAACAACCGTTTGGATCGTGCTGGTTGTGATGCCTATTGGCGGGACCAGCTTGACGGAGCTAATGGTGTTCAGTTCCCTCGTCTTCCATTCGAGGGGTACCAAACTCAGGCTGACTCCCTCCTCGAGATTGACATTAAGCTTGATGGGCGCCGACTTCCATCTCTTCCTGGCGCCACTGTCACTCTCGCTACCGTGGTCCGCGCTGCTTGGGCGCTTGTTGCATCTCAATACTGCAGCGGCAATAGTGATATCGTGTTTGGCGAGACTCTCACTGGTCGTAACGCTCCGATCGTCGGTATTGAGGAAATTGAGGGTCCCATGATCACTACTGTTCCCGTCCGTGTGATGATTGACCGCGAGGCCACCGTCGAGCAGTACCTCCAAACTATTGCCGAGCAAATTGTCGGGCAAATACCTTATGAGCATGCTGGTCTCCAGCACATCCGCAAGTTGAGCGATGATGCTCTCCAGGCCTGTGAGCTCCGTACCGGTTTTGTTTTGCACCCTGCCTCTGGGGAGGTTGTTGCTGGTGAAAATAGTCCTGCCAATGGTCTCGTACCTGCTGGTGATGGCGAGGCCGCCCAAGAGGCTCTCAAGTTCAACACCTACGCACTGATGCTGGTGTGTTCACTTTCCGCTGACGGCTTCTTCGTCATGGCTAGCTTTGACTCCAAGACTGTTGACAAGCCAACCATGGAGCGCGTGTTGGAACAGCTCCGTAATGTCGTGTACCAACTCTGCGAGACCAATGCAAAGCAGGCCAAGGTTGGCGATGTACAGTGCTTGACGGATGCTGACAAGAATGAGCTCGAGACCTTGAGCAAGAAGGTCAAACTGACTGGCGCTGACCTCAAGGATCTTGGGTTTGATGAGTATGATCTTTCAGGTGCCTGGATTGCTGATGCGGGTAACTATGGGCGACCTTCTCCTCGTGGTGCCATTGGCGAGCTGGTTGTTGCTACCAAGAAGAATCTTGCTGCTCCTGCTGTTGCTATCGAGAGACCTTCCTGGCTTTCAGAGATCCCAGAAGGCGCACGTCTCTATCGCACAGGTCGTCTTGCAAGTTTCGAATTTGGCACTCCAACCCTCAAAGTTCTGTCCAAGTCAGCCCAGATCAAGCCCGACTTTACCGTCCCCAAGAAGAAGGCCACCTCGTCAACTGGTCCTGCCATCTCGGCCACTTCATCCAAGCAAAAGACTTTGAGAGGCATCTGGAGTCGTCTCCTCAAGATCGAAGAGGACAAGATTTTCCTGGGTGACAACTTCTTCAACCGTGGCGGTGATTCCATCACTGCCATGAAGCTTGTCTCTGAAGCCCGTCAGCTCGGTATGCAGCTCAGCGTCGCTCAAGTATTTGCCAACCGCACGTTGTACGACATGGCCAACATCATGCAACCGGCTCCCGTGGTTGCTGTTCAAAAGGAGGAGTCAACCAGACCAGAGACCAAGAAGGACCTCTACCAACCTTTTTCTCTCCTTCTCAGCTCCTTTATGGGACGTATCCGGAACTCGCTGGAGAACAGAAAGTGGAAAGTCCTTGATGTCCTTCCCGCCAGACCACTCCAGGAAATTGCCGCCCGGGGAACTGTCGAACTTCCTCGGTTTTCCATTCGCTACGAGCTGATGCATTTTGAGGGAATGGTTGATAAGAAGCAACTTTTCCGCGCCTGCCAGGAAGTTGTCGCCCGCAACGAGGTCCTCCGCACGGTGTTTGTTCGCCTTGACGGCACATGCTACGGTGTTGTAATCGACAATCCCTTCACCGTCCCCATCGTCGAATACGAAATTGACGACGACGTCGAGACCTTTGCCGGGCAGCTCTCCCGCCTCGATGCTCAAACCAAAATGCCATATGGCTCGTCCTTTGTTAAATGGTTCTTCGTCACCAACGGATCCAAGTGCTCTCTCGTCTTCCGTTTATCTCATGCTCAATACGATGAGATCTGTCTCCCAATTTTCCTCAACCAACTGCAAGAACTCTACCAAGACCCAGATTCCGTCTCTCCTTCTTACCCATTCTCAACCTTTATCAACCACGTCGTTCAGGATGCCATCCCCGCTGCTGTTCCTTACTGGACTGATCTTCTGGATGGCGCAAAGGGTATTTCTGTCTTGAAACCAGAAACCCCAGTGACTGACCGTCGTCACTTTGCCATTCACCGCCCAGTCGATATTTCAGCCCGCAGCCGCGACGTAACAGTTGCTACTCTTCCCTCCGCAGCATGGGCACTTGCTTTCGCCCGTCTCCGGGGAGTAAACGACGTCATCTTTGGCGAAGTAGCATCAGGCCGCGGCGGTGACATTCCCGGAATCCCCGACGCAAATCTCATCGCAGGTCCATGCTGGCAATACGTGCCCACCCGTGTCAAATTTGACTCATCAATCCGCACCGGTCATGATCTTTTACAGGCTCTTCAAACCCAACACATGATGACTTCTCAGTACGACTGCATGGGTTTAGAAGAGATTGTGATGAACTGTACAGATTGGGATCCAAAGGAAGTTACGTGGTTCGATACGGTTGTTCATCAGGATGTTATGCATGTTGAGAGTCTGTCATTTTTGGAGAAAAAGGCGAGGTTTGAGACTATATATGCGTATGAGGAACCGTTGAGGGAGTGGAAGATTCAGGCGTTTTATGATGCAAAGGAAGAGACTTTGACTATTGAGATTGTTACTTTTCAGTCGTGGAAAAAGGAGGCGGAAGAGTTGTTGGGGAGGGTTTGTGAGGCGTTGGTTCAGTTGGTTCAGAGACCGGAGGAGGAGTTGAATATTGTGTAGGGGATTTTCTTTTGACTGTTTGTATGTGTATAATTTTGGGATGTTTTTTATGGGGGGGGGGGGGGGGGGGGGGGTTGGTTTGTTGGTTTTGAAAATGTTATGTTGGATAATTAAAAATTTTAAAAATTATTTAAAGGTTTTTTATGTTTTAATCTTTTTACTGAGTGAAA
>MU865323.1:12774-204229 GCA_033297215.1 Podospora fimiseda | reverse complement strand
GGGGCCCCCCGGGGGCCCCCCGCCCCCCCCCCCCCCCCCCCCCCCCCCCCCCCCCCCCCCCCCCCCCCCCCCCCCCCCCCCCCCCCCCCCGGGTGTGTTGGTTTGGAAAAGGTTAGGTTGGATAAGTTCAAATTTTAAAATTAATGTCAAGGTATTTTCGAGTTGAATCGATTGACTGAGTGAAAGCTGATTATCATTTTGCTCATCCAGTCACCCTGTGGTAATATTACGTATATCTTTTATTTTGATCTGTGTAAAAATACGTACAAGAAAAACATCAATCTCAACGCCTTTATCTACCATATCCACATACTTAAAGGCGACACCAAGATGAAATTGTTTCCAGTATGATAATCCAACCCAATTACCCAATTAACATCCCCATCATCTCTCGCCAACCCTAACCTGCACCCCCACCACCTTCCCACCCGCCATACCAGCCCCAGGATATCCAAAAGCCCCCTGTTGACTCCCAGTCTGAACCACATAAGCCTGCTGAGCCCCAATAAACGGCTCTCTCACCCCCTTGTCTTCCCTATCTCTCCCCCTTATCCTCAGCATCAAAAGCCCTATCCCTCCCAAAATCAACCCTAATACCACAACTCCTCCCACAACCGCACCGATAATAGTCCCTATAGGTATCTTTTCTTTCTTTACTTCCTTCACTTGATTCTCATCCGAAACCCCTGTCTTCACTACACTTCCCCCTGTACTCGTCGTAGTCCTCGTAATCCTCGTCGCAGTAATAGTAGTAGTAGTCGTTATAGTCGAGCTTGTGCTGAACCACCTATATAAATCAACGTTTATATCCCCACTACCACAAGCGTAATCAATCCAGCGGTTCCAACCATATGGCCAAGAGTCGTGAATAGTTGTAGTGACGCAATGATAACCCGATGCGCAGTACTTTGGGCCGTCCCATTGGTATTCGACTCTGGAGTTGCGGGAATCGCAGCCAGTGCGAAAGTTACAGGCGGATTTTGTGTTGGAGGTGGGACAGCATCTGGCGTAGGCGCCTGAGGTGGAGAGAGTTGAGGATGGGGGACAGGTTTCTGTGTAGATTGGTCCGTTTGATGAGACTGTGTAGTAGCCTTTGAAGTTTGGGGGGAGGGATATTGTTTGGGCGGAGGTTGAGGGGAGGAGGAGGAGGAAGGGGAGGAGGTGGAGAGGTTTCATGGTTCCTTGATGAATTATAGATGGTGGTGGAGAGAGGAGAAAATGAAGAGAAAGAAAGAAGGAAGAGAAAAGAAACGAGAAAAAAAGCGCAGAGTACAAAAAGGGAAGTGGGTTAATTATCGAAGACTGAAATAAATATACCGCTGCCTGAACTTTTTTTTTCTAGCCTCTAATACGTAGTATCTACCCCTGTGAGGCTCTTCCAAAAGGGGTTTCTGTAACAAAACACAACACTAATTCAATGTAGTACACAGCCCTTCCCGGAATCCTTCTCGGATAACTCTCGCATTCAACAAATTAAATAATGCCAAAAGAGTTTAGCATTGCCATAGTCGTGCAGAACTCAGGTAACTATCCCTATTCTGTCATTATAAAGCCTCTTAACCCCTCGAGGAAGAAGCGTCTTACACGTTAACGTTAAAATTTTACTACCACGTAAACCAACTTGATTGCAACAACTCAATCATATCCACCCTATTAAAACATATATTTACAGGTTACTCAACCTTTCCACCCTTCAAAGCCCCAGCATACGCAACCCCACCCCCAACACTAGGATTCCTCGCCAACTTATTCTCCCCATCCCTAACCAAAAACCTCGCCAACAACTTCTCCTCTCCATTCCTCTTTTTCAAATCTTTTACCCCCCAAAACTCCCCTTTCAACTCCCCATACCCAACCTCAATCTCAAAATACCCCCTATAAAACAAATCCTGCCACTGCAATTCCGGATTCGCCTTGATCAACAACCCCGAAACCCCATCACTAATAAACCTAGGCACATAACCCGTCAAAACACTTGCACTACTAACCGCCGATCCCGCCAACTCAACCCCAAACGCTCCCTTCCCCGTATTTTCATCATATTCCCTCTTACCCAACCAAGCCAGGTCAGAAACCCAAGCAGCATGACTATCCCCCGCCAAAAACACCGTATTATTAATCTTTCCCCCTTCCAAAGTCTCATAAACTCTATCCCTATTAGCCAAATACCCATCCCACTGATCCCTATTAATCGCCTGATTCCCCAATAAATTCCCCAAAGTCATCCGACTAAAAATCACTTGACTGCCAACCAACTTCCATTTGGCTTTTGACTCTCTCAATCCCTTATAAAACCATTCCTCTTGATTAAAACCCATAATCGTTCGATTTTGTAAATCAACCAACTTTTCAACTTCTTTACTGTTTCCTCCTATCCCTGCGATGCCATTCAACACGGTCAAATCCCTGTTATACTGTCTCGTATCCAACATGAATAAATCAAAGAGATCACCGACGGCAAATGATCGCCAGATACGCAAGGAATCATCCATGTCTACTTGACGGATCGGCATCCATTCAAAGTATGCTCTGACGGCAGCTTGTTTTCTCTTTTGAAAGACTTCTCCTTCAGAGTTGAGAGAGCCGTTTTTCCAAGAGTTATCAGCTACTTCGTGGTCGTCCCAGGTGAAGATTCCAGCAAAGGCAGAATGAATGTTGAGTAAATCAGGGTCGGTGCGATAGGTGGCGTGGCGTTTTCTGTAATCGTATAGAGTATATGTTTCTCTGTCGGGAAGGGCGGTGCGGACGTCGGAGTCTTTGTATTCGTAGATGTAGTCGCCTAGATGAATCCACCAGTCGATTGTGTCTTTGCGGACTGCGTTGCCATAAGCGTTGAAGTATCCCTCGGCTAATATATTCATCAGTATATGTGTTGAAATGGTGAAAAGAGATGGGAGGGGAAAAAGGACTCACGGTAATTAGAACAAGAATAAACTGCCAACTTTACATTCCGGCCCACTTTCTTCCCCTTTTCAGGTAAAGTTCTCAAACGACCAACCGAGCTAACTTTTGATGCATCACAAACATTAAATCGGTAATAATAGACAGTGAAAGGCTGAAGATTGGCTGCTTCGAATTTAACCGTGTAATCAACGTCACTCGTGGTGTATGCTCTTCCACTATCAACAACAGTGTCGAACGTCTTGCTAGTAGAGATTTGAAACTCCACACAAGCGGCCTTTGACGACGGTTGAGCAGCTTCTGGATCGGAATAAATGGGGACTATTCCGCCTGGGACGAGGTCCGAAGCAACGTTTTCGGTCGTTGGTGCTAGACGAGTCCAGAGGATAACTGATGTATCGTAAGGGTCACCGGATGCAACGCCATGAGTAAAGCTGAGTTCATTGGGGGTGAATAAATCCCCGGTTTGGCGTTTGTAAATGTGAGCGAGGGGAACGGCTAAACTGGGATGACGTCGAGATGGACTGTTGTAAGCTAGGTTGTTTTCAAAGGAAGAAGCTTTGACGATTGTTGCCGTAGCTGTGAGGGCCACGGCGGCAGCAGAAAGTTTGAGGTGGGGGAGCAGCATCATGAGAGGGATGATGAACAGAGTCAAAAAAACATTGGGGGCGGCTCGTCCCTTGTTATATTATACTCATGGATTCTGGGCTAAGCGGCACAGCTTTTCTCAGCTCGCATCTTTTCGGCCGGATTGAATGGTCAATGTTTGCAGACTTTGCATTACGGCCAAGAAAACAAATTGTCAAGGGGGCAGGCTTGGTTCCAAGATTGGATCGTCCAATCCCAAGCCAAGACAAATGCACCTGCTCAAGCGGCCAATGTTACCTTACTTAAAGGGATATGTGTGTTTGATTGAACCAATCATTCTTCCAACGTGCCGGTTGATCTCTGTCTTTCCCTCGGGATAAACAGGGGGGATACAAACCTTTGTTAAATGCACGTTGCATCAACATGTGATGTCAATAAGAACGTGTCAGTGGAATGGTATTTGGTAGGTGAAGATTTCCGTAAGATGGGGTAGAATCATACTGAATACGGATCCCCAACAACTGTCAGCATCCTGATTTGGAAAAAGGTTGCACTGAAGATATCCATGAGTGTGGGGGGTTTGCTGAGTAGAAACAAGGCACAGGTTCTTGGCGGAGAGTTGTCATCTGCAGCTCATCAGATCATGGATGTTGTTTTGGGACTTCATGGTCTTGGAAAATTTCAGAGAGTATACAGGTCCGGCGCTTGAGTTGACGAAGCCAAGATAGTTATGCCGTTCGGGATACGGGCTGGAGTTGTTCGGACAAAGATTGTTTGATCCAAAAAGCAAAAGAGGAGAATGATCTGGCTACATCCATTATAGAATTTTCCGTTAAGGAGATACCATTGGCTGGGAAACTGTGGTGATTTGTGAGAGCATCGTCATTTGAGAATTTGGTTGTTTTTTTTATTTTTTATTTTTAATTTTTTTTTTTAAAAAAAAAAAAGAAAAGATGAGGTAAAAAAATAAAGTAAAAAGATCATGCACCAGTGCTCGATTTTGTTTGCAAAGTTATCAGTGCTAGAGATAAAGATTTACTTGGTATCAAATATTCGCAGAACTGTCTAAAGGAGAACATCTTTCATCAAGCGCTTGAGGTTTTCTTTTCGTCTTTTGTTCTTTTCTTCCTTTTATATGTAGCAGAAGGTGTTTTGTGATCAACCTCCCAAATCTCTATCTGGTACGGCCACTCCAGATAGCAAGCCACAAACCCTACATGACGCACTTTTCTGCAATAACTCACTAGCTGGCTGGAAATGAAAGCTTAGTACCTATAAAATATCACGGAGATTTGCTGGCCGGGTGATTCAGAGTTCAGACTACCTACCAACGGAAAAGGAACCAGGGAAGGGCCTTAAAAACCTTTTCATCAAGTGGATCAACAAGATGCAACACCTATATCTAGCAGAATACTTTTGTTCCTGGTTGATGATGAGGTTTTAAGGTTCTTCTTTGAACAACTGCCGATTGGCCCCTTTAATCCATCCTCCCGAATCTCTCTATGGTACGGCCACTTCTGATAAGCAGTCACAAACTCTATCATCTTGCTCATTCCACCGCAAAAAACAGCCTATAAAAATTTCCTTTCACCCATATCCTCTTCCACTCTCATTCTTCTCTCTCATTATCCCCAGACTCATCAACCTCCCACAAAGATGGCGCTCGACAAGAAGGAACAAGAATTGGACCCTTTTGTGGCTGCCACCATCCACAACCACAAGTTCAGTGCGATATGCAAACTCCCCGAAGAGATCCTCATCATGATGATCAGTCAATTGGACTTGACAGATCCCATCGACTTGGTCGCCATTTTCTGCCTTGGTCGCGTCTCGACTGCTCCGGCGCCGCATCTTCGATCATTACAAACTGGGCCCAGGCCATAAACGCAAAGCAGGACGAATACTATCTCACCACCGTGATTCCCGTGACATGGTGAGATATCTTCTCCGTAAGGATCTCATGTGCAACGATTGCTTCTCCAAGAACGGTATCGAAATAAACGACGCCGGTCGAGCGGTGAACAGGTCCGGTCAATTCCAACAAGCGGATGACTGCAAGTTTGGGTATAACTTGAATGAAAAAAAGTCGCATCGCCCGAGCAGGAGTATGGAGGCTTTGTGACCATGTAGGGATTATGTGGGAGGATATGGAACGTCATGTGCTGGATATGGCGAACAACACGGAGGCCCCCTGTGTCAAAAGCATCCCACTGGCAGCCTGCGACCATCCAGAACATGAGACAAAGCCCGCAATGACTCTCAAGATAAGTTCAGACTTGATGACTTCAAGTGTGTAGTATCGCGCCACCATTGGGATTAAGTGGCAAGTCCACACAATGTTCCAACTGACGAAGCATGGACTCCTGGATTCGCGACACGTTCGCGCCATGTTTCAGAATAATCGACGGACCGGTGTACATTATCTGAAGTATGGAATCTCATCCAAGACCACCGGCAGTCCCTACCTTCCTGAAATGCAATGCTTTGGGGCCGAAGGGTGCACATGTTTGGCCTACGAGACGGGGACTCGAAACGAAGCTGAGCCTAAATCAAATGGAGGCTTTACAAAGTGTCTTGCCCAAAATACGCACACGTGGAGCACCGACAACAACTCATGGTTCAGCACCTACAGACCATTGTCCGCGAGCCGAATCACAGTCATGAAATGTTGGGAGCATGATGATCGACCATGTCTTATCACACAATACAAGAAATCTGTCAGGCTAGGCCCTTGTTGGGACATTGACAATAGCACAACCAAATCCAAACCAGGCATGGCCTACAACTGGCTCCATGAGCTAAATCCCGATTCGTACAAAATTAAGGATAAAGGGACAGTTAATCCACCAGGCTTCCAGTTTGGTACTTGCAAAGATCCAACATTTTGGAGTTATTACCGCGCGTACCAGTCGGGCACCTGCACTCGCTCTCTCGGGCGGCGTGAACTGACAATGGATTGGCAGTTTTCAGAGAACACCCGATTATGGATGCACTGGTGCCATGCTGGACATGATATGAGGGCTCCAGACTCTCTGGGCCCTGGGGAATAAGAACGGCTAAGAAGAAAGTAAGGGGGAAACGAATTCATTGTCAAAAAAGAAAAGAAAAAAAGAATAGGATAAAATTTAAATAAAAGCAGAGTTTGAGCAAATTTTTCAACTTGACCTCAAATAAAAGGCATTTTCCTAAACAGTAGTAAACTTCCCTCAAGACTCTGAATGCGGCCTTTTGAAGAAAACCTAGACAACGTCAAGATTGTGAGTACCTATACAAGGTAAGCTCAAGAGATACATGTACATGATTTCTCTCTTGCAACATCACTTATCAATATCGCCCCTATTGTTCATATTGTCAATCTCTCTCGGCACCGTTAATTCCGACTCCATCCTTATCAGACACATTGGAGCATCTCGCACTTTTACGTGCTCCATGCTGAAATTCATAAAGTCACAATCAGCTATGTACAGGCGAGATTCAGTCGGGACATCTTTAGCAGCCGGCTCTCTCCCTTACTTGAATCAAGGTTTCCGTACCTCAGTCATCAATAAATACACGGTTTCGTGGTGTAGTTGGTTATCACGTCAGTCTAACACACTGAAGGTCTCCAGTTCGAGCCTGGACGAAATCATCTCTTTTCTTTTTTGCATTTTTTGCCCCATAAATACTCCACAACACCTTCTTTCTCATGGCAACTGACCTATTCTATTCTCCCCAGTCGGCATTTCAATCACAGTCCTCTCACTCCCACTCATTCCCTCATATTCCACATAATTATATTCCCCACGTCGTCGTCGTCCATCGTCACCATCCCCACTCGTCCTCCTCCTAATCTTAGGAAACGGTTCTTCACACTTTTCATCCCACAACTTTTGTAGTTTCCTCTTTTGCAAAAACACAAAAACAAACGCCGTAGAAACTCCAAGCAATAACGCCCCCAAAACACCTCCTACAATACCCGCAGCATTCATATTCCTACCACCATCATTACGAGTCTCACCCTTCGCTCCAGTATCACCCGCACCCTCAGTCTCAAAAACCAATTCTGAACTCTGAGTACCCAACAACCTCACCACGTTACCTAATCCCCTCCCAAGCGTAAAACTATTTAAACAACAGTCCTTCTCATCCGCATACGCTCCCGAACAACAAAAGGTCTTGTCTCCGCAAACTTTCAGTCCAGGATTATGACTATCAGCTGTTGCGTTGGGTGCCGGGTTACAATACTGGGGACAAGCAGGGTCTTTCCAGGTCGGATCGGTGCATCCGTTTATCCAGAGGATTGAACTGGGGGTTTTGCCCCAGGTTCCTAGGCAGAGACCGGAGGAGAGGCAGGCGTCGTTGACTGCTTGGTTGCAGCAGGATGAGTGGGTTGAGGTTGAGGAGGAGGGGGGATTGCAGGGGGTTATTTTAGGGGAGGTTACTTCGTCGCCGTTGGAGAAGTAGCATTTTCTTGCTGTGGAGAGGGAGGTGAGGGTGAGGAGGAAGAGTAGGAGGGTGGGTTTTGTCATGGTTGGACTATTTGATGATAAGGAAAAAGGAGGTAGGACGGTGTCACACTAGATGAGGGAAATGAAAAAGAGGATGTAGGTTCTAAGAACATCTGAATGGGGATTTCCAAGCCCTATATACACTTTTGAATATGTTTCAGACGTCTTGGATGTTCCCAGAAATGCCTTGCCATGCAGTAGGATTCTATGCGTTCCGAATATTGCTCTGGTTCTTTTTACAAGGGTTCGTTTTGGTAACATGAAAAAAGATCAATGGTTTACCTCGCCCCATTCCTGATCGACGAATGAGACGTCTTAAAGGCTGAGCTCTTGTCTTGTTTAAATCCGAGACTTTTAAATAAAAGGGTTTTAGAAAAAGTGCGAGGTTTCGGTATGATTGGCTGGGATTTGATCTGAGGCTCTGTTGCCAAGGAGTGATTGGGGGGAATGTGCCGCAGGACGCCATGTGGTATTTTCGGTGTTTGTGAAACGGATGTTATCTGACATCTATGATCTCAGGGGTTGTAATTAGGACCATGTTACCAATAATGAAGGTTTTTTCTATCTTCCTTTTTTTTAGTGATTTAATTATTCTTTTGTCGAGTACTTGTTTGTCCGGTTTCCAACTGCACTTGTGGATGCGTTTTGTGAAAAAGGTGTGCACTACAAATCTAAAGAATGTCTAAGCGACTAAAGGGCTGTTGGGTTTATAATCCCTTTCGAGGTACGTTTCCCGTGCGGAATTGACGTAGATGTACGTAGAGGCTATGCGTGTGGATGGGGAAAAGACCTGTTGAGATCTATGCGAATTATATGGCAGAATTGAATATAAATAACATTGCTAACACTCCTATACAGTGAAAGAATTCCCGTGAAGCAGCCCGATTAGCTCAGCTGGTTAGAGCGTCGTACTAATATTATCGCAAGGTAACATTTGGTAATGCGAAGGTCAACAGTTCAATCCTGTTATTGGGCAATCATTTTTTAAACAAGTCATTTATTTCTTCTTTTCTTTTTGGCCTTATTGCCATGAAAAGGTTTATGAAATTTCTGAAGTTCTTGATTGTTGGTGTTTTAGTGCTAATACTGGTAAGATAGAAGAGGCTCAATGAGGTATGGAATACGAACGACTCAGCACTCAAACGATTTGTTTGAGCGCGTAGAGCCACAGCATGCAAGGCGCCGGCGCAGCGTGAGCGGCCTGCCCATTTCTTGGTTTCTGTCCCTCTTCCCTCTTTTTTCTCCCTTTCACACCCACAAAGCTCTTTCTATTCAACATCAACAGCATACAAACACCACCATGGAGAAACTTCTCCGTGTCTTCGACTTTGGCCGAACATCCACCTCACCAAACGACACTCTTTGTGAGGGCTGAAGGCGTTTACTTTTTGACATACAATATTTTAGTCCTTGGTTGGTCCGGCTGCTGCAAAAGGGCAGCAGGAAGTTGCCAGACAGGCATACTCGAGTCCCTCTAAGATTGATCTTCGGTAGCCCGGCCCGGGTGATTAAGTTCATTAGTCAACAACAACAAACGTTACAGAAGCGCAACCAACAAAGGGCCTCAACATCCTTACCCTGTCCCATGTGTCAACTTCTTGACGGCTCGGGATTCTTGGAATGCCACTGCCCCTTTATCACTAAACTTTCAGGCGCAAGAAAAGGCGGGGCCCGAGAGTTGGCTCAGGCCCTACGCGGCATTCTGTGGTTCAACGATAGCCCTTTGAACGCCGATCAGCTTTGCCTGTGGGTGTTGAACAGCACCGGCGGAGGTCTCTACGGAGACACTCCACTGTTGATTTTCAAATTGCTGGGTCCGGGCCACGATCATCTCTCTTTACCGCAACAGCTTGTTGTCGATCCCGACTCTGTCAACTATAAACTCATCAAGATGTGGCTTGAGGTCTGTGAAAAGGCTCCCACTCACGGTGAGTATTGTGGCTTGTCCTCATCTGTTCAACCCAACACCCTACAATTGATCGATGTTCGAAACGGGAAAGTTGTGGATGCTCCTCAGCAAGCCCGTTATGTCGCGCTCTCGTATGTCTGGGGTACTCGCTTTCAGACCGAAGGGTTCTCCGTGGTAGTCCAGGATAGCATCAGGGTTGCCAAAGAGTTGAGCTATCATTATCTATGGGCGGACGCGCACTGTATTGACCAAAAGGACACGGTCAACAAGCACGAACAAATTAGCAACATGCATTTGATATATGGGCGAGCCGACTTGATGCTGATTGCCGCCGCTGGCCAAGATTCAAGCTATGGCCTCCCTGGAGTTAGCAGTCGTCGGCGCACCCCACAACCATGGGGATTCTTTGGGGGCAAGATGCTGGTAGTCCAGCCATCGCCCAGGAAGGATATATTGCTGGAAGGTTGCCACTGGAGTAAGCGTGGCTGGACGTACCAGGACGCTTTGTTATCACGGAGGCGGCTGGTTTTTACCCACCACTATGTGTTTTGGCAGTGCAGTTGGGAAGCACATGAGGAAGGATTCCGATGGTCACTGTACGACTCGAGGCCCTTCGAAACTGGATCAGTTTCCGACCGGGATGTGATCATGCCACCACGAGTAGGGCTTCTTCAAGAGCACATTGAACGTTACGCTTTGAGGCAGCTCACTTTCGAATCGGACAGGTGGAACGCTTTTCTTGGCATTTTGGGTAATCAGGAGAGATATAGCCCGCCAATATATCACATTTGGGGTATTCCAGTCACGTATCGCTTTAAACAGTGGCATCTGTTTAGTTTGGCCTGGACTACAGCTTTGCCAACGCACCGATGTTCAACCTTCCCAAGCTGGTCGTGGACTGCATGGTCAGCTGGACAAAATATGCGATTCACTCAAGCCATTGACAAAGATCCTCCGTTTAAAGCTCGGCTTGCAAAGGACGACCGTTGTGACACAGCTGATATAATTTCACTCAAACTGTTTGGCACTTATCACCAACAATATCGCGCTTATTCGACCGGCACACACTATTTAAGGGTCCAAGACCAAATAGGAGTGCTACCATTACAAACCGTTAACGATAAACACTACGTTGGGTTACAGGGACCCGCGCGAGAGATGCTATTACGTTTTGATCTGCTCGACCTAGATTTCAGCATCTCCGATCCTCCGCAACAAGTCATAGTGCCTGCACGTCAGGCTACAAACGGTGGATCCAAAATGCATAGCTATAGGACGCAGTGGCTATTTATTGTCATCTTTCCACAGCAAGACGGTTCGTATCGTAGAATCGGAAGTTTCATATTATTAAGAGACGCAGTGCTGGAGAGCTTTGAGGAAGAGTGGTGGCCAGAAATATTCCGAGGCCCAGGCGGGGAACTTTCAGAGTCCAGGAACAGCCGGAGCCATTTCAAGCCCACTAAGAACCTGCACGAGATTTACACTACAGGCTTTTATTGGTTAAGAATTGAAAGCAAGAAGTAATCTGGCTATCATAGAATGTTGGGATGTGGCAGCTGGCACTTTTTAACTGGTGCTTGGGTGAAACCGTTCAGGATAGTAGATAGAAGCTAATTCTATTGTAAAACAACCCAATAAAAGAGCGACCAAAAATAAGAAGGAAAAAAGTAGACAACAAAAATCAAAGGAACGCCACAACACACACCCTACAAATATCCACCACCCTTTAACCACTCCTCAACCTCCTCAGGCATATACTCACTCTTCTCAATCTTCAACTGCTCCGCCAACCCCCTCTTCTTTCTATCCAGATCCCTCGCCTTTCCATCTCCACCAACAACACCCCCAAAAATCTCCCTCAACTCCTTATTCTCCGCGAAAAACCCCGGAACCCCTTTCACAGTCCCCTCATACCCCGGCCAAATTCCAACCCCACCCTCCCCAAACAAAACTCCCTTCACCTCTTTACCCCCTTTGTCAATCCAGAAACCTCCCAAACCCAATCCCCCCATAATCATCAACCCCGCCCTATCCCCCTCCGTCCCTCCCTGCTTTGCATGAATCCCATCAACCGCAAAACTCAATCTATTAACCAAAGTCGTCAATCTTTCCTTTTTCTCCCTCGTAAAAACATGTCCCAACCTCACATCACTCCTACAATAAAACCCATTTCCAGGCGTACCAACCAAATTCTGCGTCCTCCACAAAAACATATTCAACCTCCCCAATTCCAATCCCCTAGCACTAGCAAACGGCCCTCTCGAAACCGACCCTGGCGCGAGGACTCTATTCCCAAAGTAAAATTCCTTCGAAACAATCCTCCCTATAACAAAATTTGAACTAGGCGAATTAATCGACTCATCCTGCTTTCCGGACAAGGGATAAGGTGTGGCATTGGCAAGACTGGCCACATCCCTAAAATAAATACTTCCATATTGCGCAAATCGGATCTCTTGCAACGGCTGCGTCATCTTGCCCAGTTGAATAGCAAGATTGGTTTTCGTATCGGGAGAAAACATACTCCAGAGCTTATCGTCAACTTCCACCACACTCCCATCATAACCAGTAAAATCCTCCATCATTATCCATTCAAACCCAAGTTCGTTCTGCGCCGAAGAGCTATACGCAATAACCTTTGGCACAGGAATCGTGGGCACCTTCTGACGAAGATAAGTCAGAATAGCTACCTCACTCTCTGTCTTGAAAAACGGCTCAACGGGCAATAAAACTCTAAACAAGTACGAAGGAGCTTTCTTATCTGGCGTAGTATCCGAAATGATTCTGTATAGCCGATGATCGTCTGACTTGTTGGGACTCTGCTGATTACCAAGATACTGAATCGTGGGGCGTTTGAACAGCTGCTGCCGCAAAGAATCAGGTATGTGAGACAAAGCAGTCTTTTTGATGTTTTCGCAGAGGCTATTGGGGTGACCATTGGGCCAGTGGTATTCAAGACAACTTATTTTGTCGGTCTCGTTGTTTTTGTAGGTCTTGTGGACTTGTTGAAGAGATTTTGTGCGATCGGAGAGGGCCGTGGAGAGGTGGTTTACGCGGAAGGGAAGTTGAGTGATGGCCATTCTCGATGAGGAGATAGGTAAACTTGTTGTGTTTTGAGAAATGGAATTTTGGGTTTTTTATTTTTTTTTTGCAGTGATGTTGTTGACAGGTAGGTAGCTGAATTGTGAATTTCGTGCAGATTTGTTGCTTGGTGTAAGAAGGGAACGCTGGAAAACAGCAGCAGAATGTGCCTTTTTATACCAGCTGGATGTAGGTACCACCAAAACTGACGCATCAAAGCCTTATCTCTCCACGTCAGAGGTGTAACATTTTACATACTATTGATAAGTGCTTATCTACTCTGGATTTTCAATGCCGTTCGGATACTTACCTTTGTGTAATATGAATGTCAGGAGAGAGTGACGCAAACTTGAACGTGGCACAAAAGATAAACCTACAAATGCCCCTCTTAAACGTTGGTCTTCGGCATTAGGCAGTTATTTTTAAAAGTACCTGTTTTATTCTCAAAAAGATTTATTCATTTTTCTAAAAGCGTGTTTGCTTCTAAAAGGGCCTTTTTTTCTTTCAATACAGGCTAATTATCTTGACAATTGCATTTCTTTTATTTTTTTCACACTGTTCTTTATATGTTAAAATCTTCGATATTTTTATTCAAAACTCGTGGTTTATATCTTAGACAACATTTTCACCATTCAATATCACAAGGAGAAAAAGGAAAAGAAAAGGAAAAAGAAAAAGAAAAAAAGCCAAGCAGAGATATTATAAATAATTCAAGTTATTACAAAAGAAAATAATCATATGCTTTCGCCGCTTTGTGAATGATATCAATACATTCCCCTCCATCAGGCAAAAAACTCAAACTTCCCGTCCGACGCGCTCTACTAAGCCAGACCTCCGGGTCCGGCACGGTCTTTCAAGCCCGGCGGGAGGACCAACTTCCAAACTCCTACAAGACCCATTTCTCTATACGTTGTCAAAAATACCCCGAGGCGTTCTTGACTTGGCCGTTATCGCCAATACGCCACCAACAATACAGATAGCGCCACTAAAAATCGACGGGGAAAAATAACCACTTTCAAGAAGAACTCCGTTGACGGGTGGGCCAATCAGAGTCGCTAGTGAGGCTACAGAAAGACCCATCCCAATATAAGTGCCCAGATCCTGCGGCTTATCCACGCAAACTGACAGAGCAGCAGACTGGCCCGAGATGATAGTTCCAGAAGTAAGACCAAAGAAGACCGAATAAATTATCAAGCCAACCGTGTCGACAGCACTGTTCATGCAGCAAATGACGATACCCGTCGATAACGCCCCAATCAAATACACGTTTAACCGGCCATACCTGTCAGCGAGAAACCCCGGGATGATTCTCCCAACCGTAGATGCGCCATTGACGATAGATATGAGATTTGATGCCAATTTCTCATCCAATCCCCTCTCGATGGCATAAGCCGGAAGGTAAAAAAGCGGCATCATCATTCCAATGAGGACGAAAAAGATGGATGCAACCAAGAGAACGAACCTGGTCTCTTTCCAAGCCTTGCCGATGAAGAATTTGCTATCTCTCGACGGGAGCCTGGTCTTGATGACGACCATGAAAAAGAGCATACCTGGACCAATGACCCCCAACACTATCAAAACACTGGTCCTGAATGACATTTTTCGATTCTCAAGCAGATTGGAAAGGGTGATGGGGAATACGATGCCGCCAATCGAAGAGCCCGATACAACAATGCCGAGGGCGGCAGCCCTGTTGTTTTCGAAATACTGAGACACAAGAGCGAAAGAAGGAACCGTGATCAATGATGCCGAGAGGCCACCCATGACACCTTGAGCGAGCATGAGCTGCCAGTATGTGCTGCAAAGGCTGGTGAAGACGATTGACAAAAGATAAAATCCCGCGCCGACTTGGATGATCTTGACTCCGATGCGGTCAAATATCGGACCTGTAAGTCCGCCGAGGATGAACTGAAGACAGGCTGCAATAGAACCGATCCAAGCAATCCTATCGGGTGTCTCGTCCTTGAGTTGATGGGTTTGGTAGTATGCCTGAAAGACTCCAAAAGAGTTCATGAGACCGAGAGTCGAAAAGAAGGCAAAGCCTGTGCCGGTAGCGACAAGCCATGCACGACGTCGTGTATGAGGTCCTGGAAAGCGACACGGAAGGGTCTTGAAAGACTTTTCATCAAAACGTGGCTCAGGATCGAGGTCATCTCTTAGGGGATAGGCGGGGAGGAGAGATTGGGGTCCATTTTTTGTGTCACCAGCGTCGCCGTTGAGGTATTTGAGGTGGTAAAGGCCGAAGCTCTCAGACAATCGGGAAGCAGTGTTTTTTGAGTCCATGATGATGTTATACTGTTGGTAACGATAAAAGAGAGAGAAAACTGATTGAAATATAATACCCTGAGTTGAGCATTGATTTTTAAAATCAAACCCTTTGAAAGAAACCAAGAAGGAATATATAAAAACGAGAAAGAAAAGCCTCGTATTAAAGTATAAAATGGCCTTTAAAAAACTAGAGGGCAGAAAATTGTGCTAATAAACGTTTGAGGGGGTATTGTAGTATTCAAAGCAACCGACAAAAGGACGAAAAATGGTGTGAATTAACCAAGGATGAAGAAGAATATGAAGAAGGCGAGATGAAGATGAAAAAGATCTTGACCCTGAGCCGCGTTTTGATGAAGGCTTTTAAGATGGGAGAATTTGCAGACATGGTGATTACAAATATTTACCTCAAGTAAACATTGATCATTGCAGTCTTTCGGTCGCGGGTTTTAAACACCGTTCGGTCCTCGGGGTCGGCATTTTATGAATCAAGACGGGGGTCTGGAAAGGATTTTGGTTGGATGACGAAACAAGGTACGACGGGTGAGAAGTTAGATTATTTGAATCAGCGCAGCTAAAGCCGAGCGCTCGAGCGGATACACGGCGTGCTTTCACCTTACACTACTCGGGTAGCTGCAACTTAGATATTGGAAAAGACCAGCAAACTTTGTTCATCAAATGGATGCGAAATGTCGAATCGTTTCGAGGGTCTTTTCACTTTTGGGCTGCAAAGAAACTGTCTTCAGAGGGCCCCTTATATCTTTGGTTTAGAAGAGAAACACCTCTACTTTGGGGTTTTTTTTAAAAGTTTTCTAGAAAAAAAAAATAAAAAATAAAAAAAAGGGTAAAAAAAAAGTAAAAAACAGACAGTCTAAGTTCTTATACTTAAATGCTTCATTGTGACTTCTTCAGTAACTATAAGCTGAATTTAATGTCTTATAAATTCGTATATATGGGATTGTTTCCGAAGCATTTTCCAACAACAACCAGAAACCAAGAATATCAAAGGCCTCGTGGCGCAACGGTAGCGCGTTCGACTCCAGATCGAAAGGTTATCCGTTCAAATCGGGTCGGGGTCAATCTCATTCAGAAATCAGACAAGTTAAACCACCTTGACAGATTTCCATCTTTTTTGATTGTACAGTCTCCCCAATGAGATTCCGTACTCCATGTTACACAACCAATTCCCTCTCAACGGCACAGCAGTAGGGTTACATTTTCTTTTGCCTACAAAAAGGATCACATTCCCCGAGATGTTGAAATGAGCGAGGCGTTCGGACAATGAACCCCGAACACCACAATGGAGACGGAACCCAAACGTCGACGTCGACCTCCAGTGTATGTACGCTACTACTCATACAATCATACAATTTCAAGTCAGCGCTAATTTGAATCTTGTTCGGTCTTCAGAAGCTGTATCCTCTGTAGACAACGGAAAATACGCTGCAACCGCCAACTTCCTTGTCAAAATTGCATCCGCTCCAAAAATGCCGAATGTGCCTACAAAGACGCACCAAAGGGCAACCAACCCAGACATCCTACAGTCCAGAGCGATCAAGAACAGTTGACTGAAATCCAGAACAATTTGGTATTTCGTCAAAATGATTCTATTCCACTCGTCACGACACGTTCAACACCAACACCACATCTCGACACCGAATCCGCCTTTGCTGGCAGCATACATTTTCAGACAGAAAACTTACAAACATCAAACACCCCACAAGCTGTTACAAGGCGTGTAAGTCACAAAACTCGTCTGTTTGGTCAAAGTCACTGGATCAATACAGTGTCCCTGTGCCGCGACATGTTTGACGCCGTCGAACCACACATGCGTGACGAATCCTCCAACTTTTACCAAGGCCTTCAAAGGTGCAAAAAACTGGCAAAGGTCATCAAGCAGCATCGAGCACCTTCCTGGCCCTGTCTCCCTACTTCTGAACTTCCTCCCAAAAATATCTCGGACCAGCTGGTTGAGTGTTATCTCCAGACTATCGAATCCATTTACCGCATTCTGCACATTCCAACCTTTAAAAATGACTACGAAACTCTCTGGTCATCCCCAACTGCAACGCCGGACTCTTCGTTTCTGATCCAAGTCAAATTGGTCCTCGCAATTGGCGCAACAACACACGACACAACCTTCTCTCTCAAATCTCAAGCAATCCAATGGGTCTACGAAGGACAAACCTGGCTCTCAGCACCAGAGTTTAAACATCATCTCGGTATTCCATCCATCCAATCAACCTGTCTACTCATGTTTGCGAGGGAAGCAACAGGTGTAGGCGAGGATCTAATCTGGGCATCAATGGGTTCACTCCTCCGAACAGCAATGTACATTGGTTTACATCGTGATCCATCAAATCTCCCAGCAACAACATCCCTCCTAACAAAAGAAATCCGTCGTCGTCTCTGGAACACAATATTAGAGTTATCCTTACACTCAAGCATGATATCCGGCGGTGCTCCTTTAATTGACCTCAATACATTCGACACCAACCCACCAGGGAACTACGACGATGAAGACTTATTAACCCCCGAAGTCTCCTCACCCCCAAAAGAAGACAAATTCACCCAAACAACCATTCCAATAACCCTAAACAAAACCTTTCCACAACGTCTATCAATAGCCAAATTCCTCAACGATATTACTTCCACACTCAGTAGTAATACCTACCCACAAACCCTCCTCCTAGACTCTGACCTAAAATCCTCTTTCAAATCCCTAACTCAAACCCTTTTGACTCTCAACCCTTCATCCTACCTAACCCATTCTCTCACTCTCCTCCACACTCATTACTTCCTCTCTCTCCACACACCATTTTTCTCTGCATCCCTCACAGAACCTCAATTCACTTATTCACGCAAGATATCAGTCGAATCTTCTCTTCGATTATGGAAAACTTCCTCTTTCTCCCCTCTACTCTCAAGACAAATAACAAATAGTTCCGGTTTTTTCAGAACGGCAGGAATCCAAGCTTTTATTATCATCGCAACGGAAATAATGGCTCTTGTAAAAGAAGACACACTGTTTACTGAGAGGAAGGATTTATTTGATGTGCTGGAGGAGGCGAGAGAGTGGACATGGAAGTGTATTGAGGAGGGGGGAGAGACGAATATTAAGGGGTATTTGACTGTTGAGATGGTTTGTGCGCAGGTCAAGGGGGTTATGAACATGAACGGAAAGGAGGAAGGGGATATAAAAGGAGGGGTGATTAAAGCTGCTGAGGAAGGTGAAGAGAGGTGTGAGAGGTTTTTTGAGAGGGTTATAAGTGAATTCCAGCGGTTTGATGGTATAGGAGGAGGAGAAGGATATGTGAGTCCAGAGTTTGCTGAGGTGGTTGGACTTGGGGATTGGGATTTTTTGGTGAGTTTTGATGATTTGTTGTGAAAAAATAAAAGGCGGGGAAATAAACTGACTGCGGGTTTTGTTATAATGATATAGGCTCCGGACTCTTTTCTTCAATCGAATGTATTTGGGGATGGGTTGAATGGTGCGTTGTGGTAAATCGCTGGAGAGGGAAGTTGGAGAGGAAAGTTGGAATTCTTTTTTTCTCCTTGAATTGGCGTAGTAGCTAATTCGAGCTACCATGGTTCCAACCTGTGACTGTGCGTAACACCAGTAACTGATAAATGTTGGTATATATCAGATTCAGTTTTTGGCAAAGACAAACTCAACATTTTGCCTTTGACTCTCCCCCTTCTCTCTTTTTTCCTGTCTCCTCTCGCCCATTTCCACCGCTCAGTACTCAATCAGCAAAAACTCCGAACAAGAACATTGCGACCGCTAGAGACAGGTGACATTGTCACCGTAAATGCATCTGTGCCATTCAGTGCAATCCAATACAATCATTTCCTCAGTGCCCTTAGCATAAAACCAAAACCATGGCGCGAGAGGGTTCGTGCCGGAAGGCTCGGGTCCGGCGCGGTTGTATGGTTTGTACTGCAAATCTGGGCCGGCACGGATGGGCAGACTCTGACGCGGATTTGGTCAGGTCCGGAAGGGAGAGGTGGTGCGAAGGTGCGAGCCGGGAAGGGGCATATCTGGTGCCTGGTATAACGAGATGGGTTTGGATGAAAAAAAATGAGAGAGAGAGAAAGAGAGATAGCGTAGCCATAATTTCAAGTTTGCGTTTGTATATACACATACAAACGTAATCTTGAATACACCTAAACTGAACAAACAATAAGCCATGGTGTTCAATAAATACACGTAAGAGGGACCGGGAAGCAATCTGATCCATTTTCGTTAGTGTTATGGAAACTTTAAAGGTAAGCCTGTTCAGGTAGCTGTCCCGACCCGCGGTATTACATATTCAAGTGTTTTACGCGTTGACCTTAAGTATATCTTCAAAGGTTCCACGAAGCACTGCGAGGAACCCATGATTCGGTTTAATTCAACCAACAGATCATGTTTAAACAGTGTTGATTAAAAAGGTCTACCAAAAAACAAAGCAACCAAAATCTACTACCTAGCTAAGCATAAAAAAAAACATCCAAGTAGGTATATCTCTCTCACCCCCTCCTACAACCCTCCCCAGAACCAGCAACACTCAACGAAACAACCTTCACCCTCATCAACGAATTCTTTATCGCACTCTCCACCTCCAACCTCTCAATCATTTTTTCCATCTCCCCTTCCATCTCAATCAACACTTTTCTAGTATCCTTGATCGCCCCAACTTTTTCCATCAAACCAATCATGTACTTTTTCTCCTCCACTGACCTGCTTTCCCCTCTGGAAACTCTCAACATACCCATCAACCGATGCCTCACTTGTTTATTCCCAGAGGTATTAGAAGCCAAAATCAACGGATAAGAAAACTTTCCTTCGTCCAAATCCTCTGCAAACCCTTTCTGGTTCGAGTATTCCCCAGAAGATAAATTCATGTAATCGTCTCTTATCTGAAAGAACTTCCCCAGAGTCTCAGCAAATCCTTCCAGTGTGGCACGGAACTTGTCTGCAACAGAATCAGGTCCGACGAGAAGGCATAACCTTACAATCATGCGCATGAACCCGCCTGTTTTCTTGGGGACCATATCTAGATACTCATCAATACTTGGGATGTGTGCCAGATTAAATGTCCATTCCAGGTCCTGGCCTTGTCCAATAAATAGACTAGCAAGTTCCTCCAAAAAGGCGGACATGATGGGTTGAGACCCCAGGTTGTGGATCTTGGTTGTGGCCTTGACAAAAATATGTAGCCCTATTGATTGATTGAGGGATACCAAATATTTTATGGGCTGATGGATGACCACGGCGGAGAGGGGAATTGTCCTGGATGTCGTCGAGGATTAATGAGGATGTGTGCAGGTCGTTGAGTATGGAGGTGATTATAGTCATTGTGGAGGAGGGGATATTGAGCCAGATGTTTATGGCGTGGAAGAGCATAGTACGGATCCCTTTAGAGGGGAGGGAGGATATGTAATCTTATGGGGCCGTGATTGTTGCGTCGTCATTGCGTAGAACGTGAATAAAGTCATGGTTGGGTTTGATGGGCGCAGGCTCTTGACGATAGACTCCATTTGAATGGTTGGAAATAGTGTCAGATGTCGGACGGTCAGCTTTGGATACCGTAGGGATAAGCTGGTCCATAGTAAGGCCGATGAGGTCGGAAATGTCGACTTGGTCTGGCGGCGGGAGTCTGGCTGGTGAGTGCCAGTCGTTATACCTGGGGCATGTTGCAGCCCAATAGTGATAACCACCTATAGCCGCGCCGACGGCCTCCAACCATCGACGCACGTTTGCCGGGACATTGGTGTCCTGCAAGATGGCGGATTTTTGGCGCAAAAAATTGGCTTCGAGGTCAAGGATCATCTTCTTGACGCGCTGACGGGCCTCCGGTTCTTCCAGACCTTCGTTGTGCATGATGAACCAAATCGAGCTGCAAATCCTTCCCTTTTCCGAACGGATCTTGGTCTGTTCCAGTTCTTTATCCTAGCTAAAATAGTCGTTGGTAAGGAGAAGAACTCTCTCGGCCGCCTGCTTGGATTCGGAAACCGTGGTTTCATCACAGGCAGACAGCTTGATATTCATGCTGAGCCCGAAAGAGTTCCAATACGAGGGGCAACCCGCCATTTTTCAGCCGAAAATGCATAAAGTCCTTCAGGGTCTGAATTCCATCCATGTCATCGTGCTCCATCACGCGAAGCCAGGCTGTGCGGTACAAGTCCAAGAATTCCATGGCGTCCTGGTGACCGAGCACTCCGGATTCGAGCGTGGCGAGAACGTATCGTGAAAAGATTGCCACCATTTTATTTGTGCTCCTGCTGACGGTCACTTCCGAGGTGTTAATTATGCTCTGTCTAGGATCCAAAGCCTCGTCTAGGGCTACATGCTCCAGACGCGCTTCTTTGACGTTCATGGCTTCTGTGATGTCTGTGGGAAACGCATGTACTGTAAGCAAAAGAGAAACACGGATGACGAGCTGACACACCATCGTGAATGAGTCCAATCTGCTTAGACCATGAAATAATGGCCATTCGCTCAGGTAGGCACTCGGGGTAAGCGTAGCTCGAGAAATTCCCAGACGGACTGATAGTTGTGTGGCACCATTGTTCCACGCCGTCTTGACAGACGGTAGCCCGGTCGCGCGTGACAGCCATTGCGGCAGCATCGGCAATGTCGTTTCGTTTGTTGCAGCGGATTGCTAAGGTCGTAAGACCTTGCTGCCGGGGAAATAGATCTTGTCTTTTGGGACTTGGTTGGAGAAGAGGAAGGTCGGGTCTGCCATGTTGATTGTGTGTTTGTGATGTCCGAGGGGAGAGATAGAGTTTTTTCACTCCCCGTCTTTATAGCCCACGCCTTCCTTGTATGTCGCACCTGAACGGGATAATCTGACCTGGACCCACCCTTCCGCATCACAGATGCCTCTGGTCACGAGAATGCCCAAAGCTTTGGGATGCATCACTCGTTGGAATTGGCCAGGCCGGGAGTAGAATCAGTGTCCATGACATCAATGGGGTGCTGCGCTCTGTTCACTTAGATCCGGTTGCCCGGAAACGGGTATTAGTATTGTACAAGATAGTTAATTGACGGGCTTCTCTATCGGACCAAAATACTCCGACCATCATCATCTTGACCCTGAGCCACGTTTTGATGACAAGGCTTTTGAGGCCTTTCCCTGGTTTTGTTACCAGGTGGTCTGATAACCCGGCCACCAAATCTCCGTTGCGAATACTCCAATCATTAAGTGTTGCCACTTCAAGTTCCCGATTCAATGAGGACAAGGGGACGAGATGGGAATGATGATAAAAGAATATTGAATATATTCACTGCAACCCTGTAATATGTACTAAAAAGGGGACGGCTATTTAAAAGCTGCCGAAAAACAAAAACTAAACGCCCAACTCTCTAGTGCCATGCCAGGTCACTTATACCTGGTATCATAATTGTAATATAAATTTCCAAACGCCTTAAGCCATCCTTCATAAAACCCATGGAAACAACCATCAACTGATAAACTCCCAAGTTCTCCTTCATAATGTCATAAAACCCGTGATAATCATAACCCCATAAACTTCCCTCAAGAACAATCCATGCTGTTATCTTGGTGCTGGTGCTGTCTCATATCGGGTGGCAACTCAGGACCAAACTCAACAACCTTGTTCTTGACGGGCTCCTCCTCTTGCTCAACTGATCTTCTGCACACAGGGCAGGTGTTGTGTTCCTTAAGCCAGGGTGTGACACACTCTCCGTGGAAGAAGTGATTGCAGGGCAAAACCGTGACCTTTTCTCCCTTGATCATGTCCTCGACGCAAACGACGCACTTGGTGGTGTCATCGCTGCCCAACATTGCTTCGTCAACCGCCTTGACAACGAGTTTGTCAATGGCGGCCTGTGAGGCAGGTGGGGCGCCGCCGATTGGTGCCTGGTTGCGAAGCATGGTCATGACGCGGTCGAAAGCTGCTTGCGAGTAGACGGCATCACCCATGATGGCAGCAGCTGGATTGAACATCATTGTAAGGAATGCCTCGAGCGTCTGAGCCAGCATAGGTTGTTGCTCGGCAGGCTGTTCTTGTGGTCGAGATTGTTCGGTCTCCTGTTCTTGTGACTGAGCCTGCTCAGCCGGTTGCTGTTCCTGTGTACCAGCCTGCTCTGTCGAGGTGGAGCCATCGTCAATTTCCGACTCAGTGTGTCGAGGTGGGTGCACAAAATGCCAGCCAAAGAATGGGATGGGCATGGGACCAGATGTCATCTGCGGTGGTGTCTCATCCCCAACAACTGTGGTGATCAATGTGAATCCCGCTGGGAAATTGATAGCAGTGAAGCGGATAGGTTGAGGACCGTGACGATGATTGTTGTTATTGTTGTTATCCCCATCGGCCGTTGTTGCGTCATTGCTCTGAGAAGGAGGTTGTGGGGCTTGGTCTTCACTAGTCTGAGGAGAGGTGGTGGGGGATGACGTCGTCTCCATGGGTGTAGAAGTGATGTCCATGGTATCATTGGCAGGCTGTTCCTGGGATGGATTGTGAAACAGACGTGGATCATGCTCGGGTGTGATCTGGTTGACTGTCAGTAACTGTGTCGTTGACAGGTGGATGTCAGGGTTAGGGTATGCGCAGAGGTGACGTCGTACCATTTCTGTTGATGCGCTTGAGCATTGTGGGCACTCGATGTTATTGCCTTGACGCTCCCAGGTGCTGTGACAGGCATGGCAATACATTGAGTAGTGATCCTGATGATCCGCCATGTTAAAGAGTGTCGGTAAATTTTGGATATATAGCCGTGAAAATAGTCGCCAACAAATGGCTGTAGGTAGATAAAGATGTCGCCAAGAGTTTTTCAGTTATTTGGAGATGAAGTGGAAACGGTGGTTTGTGGATGTCACGGTGGAATTTGGGAAATGGAGATCAGAATTTGGAAGGCGGAAGATGATGGAGACGGGAAATTGCAGACATCGATTCAAAAACAGAAGTATTTAAAAAAAGAAGTTACCGCTTGCCCTCCTTTTTTGGTGCCTTTCCTTGATCCTCTGACGTCGAAAGGTTTCTGGAAGATGCCATCCGCTATCTGACGAGTTCCGCGGGGCGGCGGGAGTTGTCGGGTGACCAGGGATACCGACCAATCAAAGAAGGTTCCGGGAGGTGCACATACCACCTGGATTACCAATTTAAAAGTCAATGATACCATGCCAGATCATCTTGATAACGGCACAAAGAAACTGTTTTTTGTCAAAACCATTTTATTTTTGAAACCAGTATGAATCAGACTTCACGTGGCTTACACGTGTAATTCGAAGATTGAAACAATATCAATGTTGAAGGGTTTGTTTTTGATCCGTGGTCCATGCTCTGCAGGTACCCAAATACACCGCCAGGTCGCCCCACCTTCCTCTTACACCCATTTATTCAGCCCCCTTCCCTGCCAATGGCATCATCATCAGGAGCTGGTCACCTCTCGACTTTCCTATCGAAACCCGACACGTCGCCGAATTTCCAACCACCACTTCATGGAAATTGAACGAAATGCACCTTCTCTCAAGTCGCCAGTTGCACTGACAACTTTGATGGAAACCGAAAGTCAGTTTTTGTATACACATACGGTCTTCCCTTTTCCCTCAGCTCGGCCTCGATATCCATCAACCAGTTGTATTTGGCGACTCTCTCTCCACGACATGGCGAACCCGACTTGAGGTGTCCAGTTCCCAATCCAACTGTGAGGTCAGCAATAAAATCGTCGGTTGTTTCTCCAGATCGATGAGACACGAAAACGCTTCATCCAAGGCTCAACGCGAGGTTTGCGCTGCCAAACGTGTTAATGCACGCCAAAAATAAGGTTGGAATTGAGGGTGAACTTGCGCCGAAATTGCCTCGGTCACGGTCCTGATCTGGTTCACCTTCAGTAGCATGGCGTTGCACGCTTTTTTCTCACTAGCCAACTTCACTTTCTCTACGTTGGTTGCCAGCAATTCATCGCCTACCAACTCAATTGGGCACGTCTCGTTAAACTTGGCCCACGACTCCCAATCATCTTCAGAGAACGGGTCTTTGAGCAGAACGAGCGGGTAGGAGGCAATCAGCTGGCTGTACAGCAGTTGCAGCTGGAATGGCGTGTAGGGATTTGGTTCTTTGCACTTGAACCCGATGTCGTAGATACCCTCCTCTGGCCGATAGAACTTGACCGAAGCAGGATCCATCGCGAACTTGATCCTCCCCTTATATTTGCAGGCTGAAATAGCTTCTTCCAGCAGATCAAACGCTTGTTCTGGCTCACCGATGCCGGTTGCTTTTGGTCGAACTCAGCGCAGTCCTGCATTGCATTGTGCCAGTATGAGACTCACCAGGTGCACCAAATCTGTCAGAAATTACCCCCTTCAGCTTGTGATATACCTCGGCAGCCATTCGGATTCCCTCTTCGAAGCTCTCGGCTCCCACAGGTGCAATCATAATTTCTTGGAACGCCATTGTGTTCCCCGAGTGCACTCCACCGTTCAGCACATTTAAGAACGGCACTGGCACCGCGTAAGGCCCATGGTCTCGCCCAGATTCCTTTCTCAAAAACTCGTACAGAGGAATACCCAACTCTGCAGCGCCAGCCCGAGCGCATGCCATGCTCACGCCCAATATCGCATTTGCCCCGCGCTTCGACTTGTTCTTTGTCCCATCCAGCTTCCTCAGGAACTCATCCACATCCTTGAGTTGAGTGCGCAAGTCGTACGCATCTGCAATCAACAGCGGGCCGATTACCTTGTTGACATTGGCCACAGCATTGAGGACCCCTTTCCCGTTGTAATACGTCTTGTCACCATCGCGGAGCTCGACGGCTTCATGCTGACCGGTGGAGGCTCCAGAAGGAACAAGAGCACGAAAGGATCCTGCAAACCCCGCAATTGTTAGTATTTACAGACATGATAGTCGGGAAATTATCACGCGCCTATTGTAGTTTGGAGGTCGACTTGAACCGTCGGGTTGCCTCTCGAGTCGAGTCGTTGCGCAGCTTTGATGCCGGTTATCAGGGTCAACGACATGCTGAAAATTTTCTAGATGTGGTCGGGATGATAATCCAGAAGTTTGGCGGGATGGGACGAATTTGGTCTGGTGCATCAAAGATCATTTCTTGGATTTGTTGACAAGTCCCAAGGGGTTCGTTGTCCAAAGTTACGGGGGTGAGGATGTCGTCACACCGCATCACCACTTTGTGATGTCTTTCATTTCGTGTCTTGAGTCAGTGCCAGTTCCAGGATTGGTTGGTTTTGCGAACGTGTTTGCGTTTTCAACGCTAATATCGAGATTGACTGATCGCAGGAGTTAGTTGGGAGAGACAACTCCCATAGTTAGTGAACTCTAGTTTCCCCATAGTTAAATCTATCGATCTACTGGCCTCATTAACAAAACCAAGTTCCTTATTTGTATCAAGCTTTAAACGGCAAAGAAAGTTTCACTGTTAGTGAACTCTAATTTCCCCATAGTTAAATTGATCCCTTGACTACCTTCACAAACAGCATCCGTTTCAAAGGGGGTTTTGCAAGATTTCTGACAATGGGTACTTTACAGCAGCACACACAAAAAAAATGTTTCTACTTCTTCAGGATAGAAACTCGGGATATCTTTTCAACAACTCAGTATACTCCCCATCCGCATTAGTCCATTCCCACCCTTGTCTCCCATCAAGTAAAACCCTAAACCCATAAACATTTGTGAATTTCCATCCATTATTACTACCCACCCCTTTCCCTTTTCTTGTCGTCCCTTCGGCCTCTAGACCAGGTACAACCATCCGATAAGTAATCCAAGCAATAGCGCTGGACTCACTCACAGGATCAATCTTGTAGTGGTCCAATCTGAAATCGGTCCCGATTCCGCTCGAGTTGTATTTTTGGAGAGTCCATTCAGTTCCTTGGATGAAGACTGTTTGATTTGGGATTATGGTGATTGAACCGAGTGTGAAAGCTGTGACGTTGGGTAGGTAAAAAGTTGACATTGCTGTTGCGGCTTCTGAGAGAGTGGATGGGGAGGATGGATTGGAGGCGATGGAGATTGCGGATGCGTAGGCGAGGATGGTTTGTTTGGTGAGAGTCGTTATGGAAGGCATTTTTTTGGACGTGGGACTGGCGGTGAAGCTTATGCTGGTGAGATTTTGAATTGGAACTTGTGTTCGTCGCGGGTGCTACTGAAAAAAACACTGCCTGGAAGGTTTCTTTTTTTGGAGTAGGTAGAAAAGTCAATTCTTGAAGTGTGGAAAGAAAATATTGGCTTGATATACGGGCTTTTGTAGGCAGCAAAATAAAAGCATGAAGCAACAGGGGCAAGAAAGACGCGATGTTTTATTGATTGACGCTAGTGGGCTTGTAGGGTCGTACTGTACGCCTGTACGGAATAATTCTGAGGGCTCGGTTTCTGAAGATCACTGGGGTTCAATTTATGTCAGCATTAAAATGAATTCGCGATCCAAGAAATAAAGATGAGTTTTGAGAAGACTAAACTCATAATATGTTTATCCGTATTTAGGCATTTATTAGGCGGAAGTGTTTAGAATACCCCCTGTGCCCCCCTGTTTAATTGTTAGTTTGGTTTTTCAGCCCCCTCTTTGTGAAACTATTCACACTTTTCTCAACCACAGAACACCGTCTACGTTTTTTTAGGAAAACTACCACAAGAATGAAACTTGATGGTTTATTTAAGTTTTCCCGTATTTCATTTACATTTCTGGCTGTGAAATTGCTTCGTTAAAGACGACCTCAAGAATTTGTTTAAAATAACAAAATAGTAGTTCCGTAAGCACGCCTAGACACCTACAGTGTTTATCCACAGATTTACAGTTCCGTATATCTCCTACTAACCAATCCTAGATATCAGAGATTTGACCCGGTTTGACCGGCAGTTGGTGCTTACTGATAAAACCCCAACATGGAATAGTCTCCTTCTCGAGTAACACAAAGCTATCCAAAAAGGGTAAGCAGTGTTTTCTTGGCAGCATACATTTTGTCCTTGGCATCTCCTGTCAGAAACCCTTCCAACGTCTTTTCTTCTTGCCTGGAGAAGAAATGCATCCTTTTAGGTATCCCCATCGCTCCCACTGTGGTGTGAGCTCGATCAGATTCAAGTACCCTTAACGCCGGCTACCGTGACATATACCATCATTCGCACAATGGACCTACACCCGACTCTATCCGCGACCAGCAGCACGAGGTCAAAGACCAGAAAGTCAGCCTCCAAATCATCAAAGACCCAAGACAACCCATTCATTATAATCACCACACCCTCAACCAAGATAGATGCAGTTGCGAGGAAGCAGATTCGGAGCCATGTCATGCTCGGAAAGAACCGAAAGCGAGACGATCCGAAACGGAACGTAACCCTCGGGTCCTGGATCAATGACTCCCAGATTTTCAGCCCTACCGCCACCCCAATCTCGATCCCCAATCGGGTCGGTACCGACTTCAGCCATATCCCGCTTGCTGAAATTTTGGACCCCTACAGGGCAAAGCTGGTCTCCACGTGGTTCACCACGTTGAAGACAAGCATGTATCCCGTTGAAACCATTGTCCAGCCCCCAATGGACCAATGGCTTGACTACCTGGCCCACGACCGCGCCTATTTGGCCTGTGTCCTCTTTGCAGCACAAGCGTTTCTAGACTGGGCGCGGGACAGGAAAATTGGCAAGCTGTCCCTTCAGCATCTCAATTCGGCCATGCACAACCTCCGACAAACCCTCGCCGAATCTTCACAAACCCCAACTGACTCTACCCTGGCCGTTGTCGTCACACTGAGCATGATGTCTGATGTTATGCAAGACTACGATGCGGCAAAGAAGCACGTCGAGGGCCTTTACCAGTTGATCCAAATGCGAGGTGGTATCCGTACCCTGCAGTACAATCCCCAGCTGCAGGTCAAGGTTCTCAGAGCCGACCTCGGACACGCCATCAGCACGGGATCCAAACCCCTTTTCTTTTCAGAGGGATTCTCTTGGGACCCTTACTTGGCTAATCATAATAAAACGCCAAAATCAACGTCACCTGCCGCCAAGAGAACCATCCTCAGTATTCTGTCGGCTTCAAATGAGGTCCCGGACCAGCGTCTCATTAATATTTATCTCGACTTGCAAGAATTTACTCTGGCCACCAATATTGCTTATCAAACTGCAAGCAAGATTGCGTTTGAGCCATTTCTCGAGACTCTTGTTTCGGCGCAGTATCGTCTGTTGGCTTTGCTGAACGAGCATTCTGAATCGGAAACAACAATGACAATGATGCTGATTTTGGGAATGCTTACGTTTACTACGACTACTTTTTTGCAGGTACGCAACTTGCCGATGAGATATATGGATTTGACACGACGGTTGAGGAAGCTTTTGTCTACCATTTCGCAGCGGGATCAGAAGGAAGATGATGCCGTGACAAAGTATAAGTTATGGCTGGTATTTATTGCTGCTATATCCATTGTTACGGATCCGGAGGATGAGAGTTTATTTATCAGCGCGGCAACCCCTCTGCTTGTGAAATTGGGAATGGTTGATGCATCGTGGAATAATGTGAGGGGTGCGTTGAGAGAGTTTTTATGGGTTGATTGGTTGCAGTCTGCATTTGGAAGATCATTTCATGCAAGGGTAATGGGTTACGGGAAGTTGTTGTAGATATATATACAAAGCAATTGAAACATTGTTTCATTTTTCGGTCAAATTTCCACTGTTTGCCACCTGTCGCTGTCAAAATCAATGACGCGGGTCAAACCAAAAATAACGCTGCGGTACGTCACGCGGCCGCCGGAGGAACGGGACGGGAACAACATTGGGCACCATTTTCTAGCTCTCCTCAACGCCCAACCATTCAGGCAGTCAACACACCACTGAAAAGAAAAATACACTTTATCCATTTTTCCCACTTTCAACAAAAAAAAAAAAAAACAGAATCCACAACCACTGGCAAATTATTTGCTCGTCTACAACAATAGAAAAAAATGCTCCTCAACCCCGTCCTTCACACCCCCTTTGCGGGGCCACAACCACAAACATCCCACCAGCGGATCTCCGTCGACCCGGACCCATTCCAGTCATTATATGACTCCCTCGCCAACCTTACCTTGACCCCCAATGCCACATATCCTCAACCTCAACAAGCACCTCCCGAATCAATCCAAATCGATGAAAATGAATCTCTCCCAACCTCCCCAGTCACCGACCTCACCCCCATCCCAGCATCAATCCTTTTCCCCCCGGGGGACAACGTAATCTTCGCTCACTCCTCCTTCTTTACCTCCCCCTTATCCCGCGGCGTCGAACTCCCCACCCCATCCCACATCCGCGCAGACCTCATAACCCGCGCTTTTACTTCGGGCATATTCCCCACTTCCCTTCCTTTAGAGACTGCACAAACCTCTGAACTCATACCGTTTCCTTCTTTGGGATTACTTGTAAAATACGGTGGAGAAGATATCGTCTCGTCTACCGAGGGTAAAACCCTAATGATGATAAAAAGGTTACTAGAGGATCGTGTTCCCGTTCCTGAAGTATTTGGTTGGAGGAGGGATGCAGAGGCAAAAGAAAGAGTTTTGTACATGTCGTTGCCGCAGGGTAGGACTTTACATAATCGATGGGGGGAGTTGACACTGCAGGAAAAGGATGGGGTTTGTGAGAGTGTTAGAAGGTTTGTTAGGGAGTGGAGGAGGTTGAGTCAGGCTCCGGGGAGAGCGGTAGTTGGTATGTACACCCACAAAACACATGTATGTGGAACAGATTGACTGATTTGATTTTGTGTGTGTGCAGGGAGCATCGATAACACACCACTTCGAGACGAGGTATTCAAGTTTTCTGACTCTGAAAAAAACGGATTGACGATCCCTGCTCCTGGACCATTTGGGACTGTGGGAAACTTTCACAGTTATTTCGTCGCTACGGCTGTTGCGTTGTCTCAAAACAGAGGTAATAAGAGTCAAGGGACAAGAGGAGAGGTTAATTATCAACCTCATCATTTATTCCCTGACAATGTTCCTCTAGCTTTTACTCATGGAGCTTTACATCCGAGGAATATTATTGTTGCAGAGGGAGCAAACCCGAGGGTTGTGGCAATAATTGGGTGGGAACAAGCAGGGTGGTATCCTGCTTATTGGGAATTATGTAAAGCAAAATTAGAGTGTTCGAGGTATGGTGGTGGGTTGGATGAATGGGAAACGAGGTATTTACCTGGGATATTGAGTTTGGATGGATATGGATTGGAGAGTCAGGGGTGGAATGGAAGGGCGTTGGTTCAGTATTGGGATTATTTTGTTGGGCTGATGCATTAATTTTGGGTATGTGATGGCGTTTATCTAGGTATCTATGTTGGTTTTATTTGGATTATGGTCATGTATGGAATTAGTATTAGGCGTTGGGTGTTAATTACTATAGTAATCTGAAATGGAATAGCGTTATGCCTTTTTAAAATGGAAAATGCCTGTTTAAAATAAGAAAGATATTTTTGAAATATAAATATGGCGTTTCAAAAACAGTTAGACACTCTTTTCTTTCCAGAAGTTTCCTTTTGTTATTCAACTTACTTGATGCTGAAACTTGACGTGTTCAAACTTTGACTCGAATTCCTTCTGTTCCATGATCCAGCTATTCTCCTTTCCGCTAACGCTTCGACGTAAGAAGTCTTCCTCGATGGCTTCAAGAACTAGGCTACGGCTGGTGATGTTGACTCGACAGGACCAAGGGCCTGCGACATAATCTGGATGGGTGTGGTCGTATATCTGAAGCAAATAACTATTGTTAGAAATGAATTTGGGATCAAGAGATGGTAAGCATGAAGATTTCCTTTTGATGGAGCGAAAGCTTTCTTGAACAAAATCTAATCATCCACCGAACACAAACAACATCCAACCCAGTAGCATCATCTTGATTTAACGGGGTAAAAGTCCGGTTCTTGCCTTGCACTGCATGTGGTGGGCAGGAAAGTGGCAGGGGATGGAAGGCCTTTGCCCTGTTTTTCCAAGGCAAGGTCGACCCTCACCTTGCCTTGTTCCTCACGCTGATGGGATCGTTCAATCAGTAATTTGTGGGCGCGCACCGAAAACGGCCACAAATAACTAGAAAGTAATAATGTTGTGCTCTAGCTACGTAGGTAGTTATCTAGTTACCTATGACGCTCTCAACCAATTCCTCCCCCACACCTCCAGTCTCTCCCATCAACACCTCAACCCACTCCTCTTCAACCTACTCATCCTCCTCAACCCAATCATCCTCAACCCACTCCTCCTCAACCCCAAACTCAAAAATCTCAGCCATATCCCCAAACCCACCCTCCCTCATCCACTTCTCCAATCCATTCACAGCCCACACCTCCGAAATCTCCCCCTCACCTCTCATCCCCCGCTTCATCACATTCATCTCCCCCATTTCCTTTCACCCACTCAACAACCCATACTTGTCCTTTTCTCCCCTCACTCTACTCCCAATAATCAAGACCTTTTCCTCTAATTCCTGAGACAAACTCGAGTGGATCCCGTTCGCGCTGCACCAAACGTGTTCCTTCCACCCGTCGGTCGTTCAATCCAGTCTGGCAACCTTGGACTCTGCCTCAAGTTTCTTAATAGCTGTATTCGGGACCCTAACAACGAGAATATACGCGGACGAACCACTACGACGAGTAAGATAAGCAGCTTCATGTTCCACTTGACCGCAATCAGTCGTAAAGTAAGTCATTCGATTATCAATCCCGAAAGGCGAGTCATAAAACCCAGCTGCTAAATGACGACTGAAGACTTTATATAAAGTTGTATGCTTGTCAGTGTTGATCGGGATATACTCAAATCAAGACGTCCTCTCCGGCCGAGGTAACAAGCCCGTCCAACGCAAATACAAGGTTTCATGAATCCAATAACGAAGGGATCTGCTGCGCCAGAGATAAGTGAAATTGGGATCCATGATGGCGGCTTGAACCTCTGAGGACAAACCGGCGACTTTCATGCTGGTGAACCATTCCCAGTCGGAGGAGTATGATGGTGTGAGGAGGGCACGGTAGATGATGTTGATGACCATGACGTGGAATTTGAGTTGTGGGAAGCCCCAGGGATTGGGGGGATCGATGGCGTGGCGGGTGATCATGCCGGTTGGGTCGTAGAAGTTGGTCCAGTAGTCCCAGATTTCGTTGGCGATGGTGGAAGTGAGTCCGAGGTGGGTGAGGGTCTCATGGGAGATACGGGGTCGGACGTGGGGAATGGTGTGCATTCGGTCATCTTCATGGGTGTGTTGTACTCGGTCATCTTGGTGGATGTGAGACATGTTGTGAGATACTGAGGTGTGTTGTTCTCGGTCATCTTGATCGACTTGATCTTGATGGATGTGAGGTATGTTGTAAGGTGTAGAGTGAGAGAAGAGAAAGGATCTCTGGAGAAAAGGGCCTTTTTATGCCTTTCATTTTGCAGCGGGCAACCGTCCAATGTGATTGGGACAGAAGGTGCAAAATTTGCAATATTAATCAACTGTTTGTATATATATTCCATATTCAGATGATATTGATGAAATTCCGTAGAAACCCGTTGCAATCCGAAGTTTCGATGAATCTGGCCAATAAGAGATGAGCGAGTGATCCACCGCGGCTGCCTCGAACTGGAATTCTGCAGCAAGTGCCAAGATTCGAAAGTTCAGCCATAGATCAGGCATCCTTCTCTTTCCCCGCCTGATATGCAATCATCTCATTTTCACCTTTAACCACGAGACCATCAAAAATGGCACCATTTCAATATTCCGGCCTCGACTCAACTCTCCAAGAAATCCGTCTCCTCGTGCTGCATCCCGCGCAAACGAATCAGAGTCAAACTCCAGACGATGACATACTGCAACTATCGCTGAGAAAAACAAAACTCACCGCCCAAGAGTCATACATCGCGCTTTCATACACATGGGGCGATCAACGGACACGATTCCCTGTTCGGATCAACGGCAAGAGTTTTACCATTGGCCGAAATCTGCACGAGGCTCTGACGCAGTTTCGTTCCGACAGGACTAGCGACCTGACCCTCTGGGTGGATGCCGTATGCATCAACCAAGCCGATGTTCACGAGCGAGAATCCCAGATTTGCCTCATGCGGGATATATACAAGAATGCGAGCGAGGTTTTTGTATGGCTGGGCCCGCAGCTCCCGGCTGGAGATGTTGACGTGACGGAAATTTTGTTTTTTATGCGCGAACTGGCGACTCAGGCCCAGCAAGAGGCTCAGAAGTATAACCACAAAGAATGTCTTGATTCCTGGCTTCCCCGGATTGAAACCGTTCTGTGGCTTGTTCAACGAGTTGGACGGCCCGAGTCATATGGTGCTCATGCGAAGCTGTGGATGGGCGTGGCGGACCTCCTCGATTCACCCTGGTTCTCCAGGATGTGGGTCGTCCAAGAAGTTGCCATGGGAAAGATGGTGACTGTGATCCGCGGGGGCACCGCAACTTCGTGGGATGACGTCTTCCTCTCCGTTGGAAAGTTCATCCGCGCATACGAAACGTCGATAAGCTGGATCTTGAGCGATCTCTCTCTCATGGCCAAGGCCGGAATTTTGCCAGAAGAATTCAAGAGAAAGTTTCATCGTGTAATGTGTCACTCAGCAGGGCTGATTCAGAATATTGGGCGGTTGAGAGAGATTACACAAAAGTTGAGTAAAATGGATTACGGACATGCAGGTGCTCCTGTAAACATGATTCCCAAAAATATCTGCTAACAATTTGGCACAGATGCCAGCTGTACCCAACGCGCTATACCGTATAGTCAGGAATTTTTCCCAACTAAATGTCACCGAACCCCGAGATAAGATCTACGCTTTGCTCGGCCTACTGCAAGAATGCGTCCCTTCCATGGTGTTCCCAACCGTGAGCTACTCGATTCCCATTCCTGACCTCTACTGGGAGGTTGTAAAGGCAGATATTGAGCAGAGTGGTACACTCGAGTTTCTACAAGATGCCTCTGGCACTCATCCTGGGAGACCTCCTGGCCTACCGTCCTGGGTCCCTTACTGGCATTGGGACAGCCACGGTCATAATGCGAGGCCTGTCGCGCTGTCCACTTTTGAGCTGCGTCCGGAGATATTTCACAGCGCCACTGCGTGTAGCATCCCATTCTGCTATTTTAATTCTCGTCTAAAGGCGATCCGAGTTACAGGTATTGTCGCAACAGTGGTCCAAGAGCTTGGAGAGGTCGCAGATTGGCGTCAGTACATGCCTGTGAAGGCTGTGTGGGACATTTTGGCGAACCAGAAATGGAGGGAACAGTCGACGCCGCTGCACAGAACAGTTGCGAGAGCCGTGACCCAGTGGGTGTCCCTACTTGGATTAACCAATGTGCTCACTGACAAGCTTCCGTACAAATTGGACCTCGATAAACCAGGCCCCGTGGAAACAAAAGTCAAAGCACACATCTTTCTGGCTATGCTTAGCATGATTCATGATGCACACGAATGGCCCGAGGAAAAGCTATTTGACTTGTATAAAGCGAAACTTGAGGAGGGTAAAGCAAAGCCTCTTCCCTGGGCACTGACGGCGGATCGATATATCTCGTCGCGGCAGACCTTTGGAATGCTTGATCGGAGGCTTTACGTTGCAGACGATGGAAGCTTTGGTCTATGTCCAATGGATACAAGGGTCGGCGACATGATTGTATTTCTCTTTGGGTGTAAGGTGCCCATGGTCCTTCGCCCGGTTGAGGGGTTTAGGGTTGCGTTGTGGAGAGTGGTAGGAGAGGCGTATAGCCAGTATAATATGACTGGACTAAGATTTAAACACATTTTGAACAAGGGCGAGGAGACAAGGTTATTTTGGATTATATAAAGAAAGTGTGTAGTTGGAGAATTCGTGACTCATAAATGCAGGGTATCAAGTCCGATTTGATGACACTGCGGGACACGTTATGTACACCCCCACACATTGAATGTGTAATGATGTATCTCGTCTCTACCTAACAAGGGTTTGCAGATCTAAAACACGAATATTATACTAGTAGCATGTGAGTAATACAGCAGTGCACATAGCAATCGATACCATCAACGTACTACTCCAGGATCTTGCTTCTGCGGTCATTCGCCAGTGTTTCAGTCAGTCCTTGAAGTATAAATACCACACCCATACTTCAAACAGTCAATTTCTAATACAAACAACAGTACCAGATACCGTCAAATTATTTTCAATTTGCTTTGAAGAAACCGTCAGAAAGCATTTTGAAGTTTTTATCTCCCCCCAAGACTAGGTAATTACACTTCTTCTTCGACGACGACGTAAAATCCCGCACCAGTGAGTTATAAGCTCCCAAAACGCCCTTGTTTACGATTCTACACAGACACTAACCGACCATCAATCAGTGACCTCGACTACCTCAACTCAACCAAGCCAGTCAATCGTGGTGGTGGAGGAAACATATGCAGCAATTGTGGATTGAATTTTACCGGTGCTGCTGTCATTTGCAGGTGCAACGAAGAAGATCAGTCCGATGACGAGGATGAAGGAAATTGAGTTTCAAGAATTAGAGCTGGGGACGGTTTGAGACTCTTTAATTATTTTTATAACTGTATCTTAGTACCTATTTGCTACGAATGAAGTTTTGAGTTACTGGCTCAGGAAGCCCCGTCTTTAACCTTCATTACCACACACATCTTCTCCCAGGCTACGGTAAGGAGGTAAGTATATGGCCGAAGAAAAGGTAGATTTATCCGTGTTCGAACAGATCGTCGAGGTTGGTGAGGAAGGAATAAGCGTGAAGGGAGCTCTTAGACCTCGTTAGGATGGAGCATCGCATAGATGGTGAATTGCCATTTGTACCAAAATGTCCAAAGGAAACCGAGGGCAGTTATACCACTGACAAGTTTCTCGGCCTCCTCATGGCTCAAGTGAATGATGGGGATGTGGAGAGAACCGAGACCAATGATGGGAGTAAGTAATGTATATATAGTATAGTAAGTAAAAAGAACAATAAGGAGTTGGAACAAAATATTTGACATTGGGAGATATGGGCCGTCGCAGAGGGTGGAAGCTGACATGAAGGTCAGTCTGCTGGCTGGCTTGACCAGCGTAAAGGGACAGACTTTGGAAGCCCGCGTTTTCAGCGGCATATTCCCGCGCAGCTGTGTCGAAATTCGTGAGGTACTTGGAGAGACCGACGAAAATGATATCGAGAGCGACGACGGCGCACCGACGGACGGACCACCGCAGATAGGCAATGACTCGGCCAAGAGCGGACTGAATGGAAGCGGCAAGAAAAGGAGGAAAGGAAAAGGGCGACACAATGGTTTTGCCAAATGGATCAAATGGGCCGCTATCCGTGCCGGTGTATCGGGACCCAGACAGCAATTCCTTCACGATGTGCTCACAAGCTGGGAGTACAATAATCTGCGGGAAAAAACGGTCTGGGACTTGGTGCGCGTAAATAAACTATGTGGCGGAGAAGTCATTGTGCGTGATCCCCACGCGCGGGGAAGGGTACTGACTGGAGATGACTCGGTCGTAGAAATAACAAGGCTACAGTCCATAATGAGTCTTCTCGACGAAACACAGACCCCGACAGTCGAACTGACCGCACTGCACCACCTAATGGTCGACATCAAAGGAGTTGCTGGCGCATCGACCGAGGCGATATCTCTGGTGATTTATCTGGCTGGGAAAACGATGGGAGGAAGCTTGACCGCGCTGTCAGAAAGCTATATCGTCGAAATGCCGGCTGGAGGACAAATGAACAACTTGGCCAAGAATATGCACATGCGAACTCTGTTTTCCGATCTCACCGCGGCCGAGATTGGAGATGTGCCATCGATTGATTCGGACCTTTATCCGGTTGTCAAGATTCGAGCGTCACAGCAAGTCATTGCTACGAAGCCGAGCTCCAGATCCGGAACAATTTCGCAAAACATACAACAGTTCGCCAAGGACCCCTCGAAACCTCCTTTGTCTGCCGGCAACAAATCAATGCGTAGGAGCTTGATGTGGGCGGGAAAGAGTACAAGGTCTGCATTTTCCCGGGGTGCAACATTGCGGCTACCGACTTAGATGACGAGAAACTTGGAAGAGCAGATTTACTCCACAACACTGGTGGATATTTCTTGTATAAAGGTGAGTGGAAGGAGGCGGAAACATTTTTGATAAAGGCAATAGAAATACGAAAAACAAATCTCAAGGCCGATCACCCCTCTACACTGAACAGCATAGCCAACCTGGCGTCGACGTTTTGGAATCAGGGACGGTGGGAAGAAGCCGAGAAGCTGGAGGTGCAGGTGATGGAGACCAGCAAGACAAAGCTCGGGGACGATTGCCCTGACACGCTGACCAGCATGGCCAACCTGGCGTCGACGTACAGGAATTCGGGACGGTGGGAAGAAGCCGAGAAGCTGGAGGTGCAGGTGATGGAGACCAGCAAGACGGAGCTCGGGGCCGATCACCCTGACACGCTGATCAGCAAGCAAAGGGTCGGAGCGGAAGAAGCCTTGATTCAAAGCCAAAATGGTGAGCAAAGAAGCCATGGTGGGTTTCAAAATACCATTCAAGAACAGGGTGAGACTATCGACCTAACTTCGGAGCCACAATATCACCCAAGGGAACAGAAAAAGCGCCGGTTTTACAGGGTCAGATCATTTTGCAACAGTATCTATAGGCGCTTCGGTCAAGGGTAGATGGGGTTCGACTCTGAGATCGAAGCATGACGTGGGTTAAGCAATCCGCACTAGCGGGGCAGTAGGTCTGGATGGATCCATTTTAGGTTAAATGTGTATAGTTAGTGATCGTTCATCGACCGTGTATAATGAGATATCTTTGTTCTACGCCAACTGTAACGGGATGAGCCTTGGTATGGGCCTTGGTTACCCTCGGACGATGAGTAAATAAGATATCCTCCGCATACACAGCATGCTCTTCAGATGTAGGACAGATGAGAAAAACGCGGCACCAGGTCTTCTATCCAAAATGCGGGGAAGCTTTAGAAATTGAAAATATAAAGAAGCCGAGCAGATGCATCGGCAGGCGCTACAGCTATATGGGAAGGTGTTGGGCAAGCAGCATCCGGATACGCTTATTAGCATGAGTAGCCTTGCGAGTGTGCTGGACAGTCAGGGGAAGTATGAGGAAGCCGAGGACATCTCAAGACAACATGGCTTGGAACAAAGCCCGAGCCTTCTGTTGAAGTTGACGGTGCTCCTAGACCCGGTTCCGTTAAAGGATTACTTAAGCGTTTGTTCAGCAAGGAACCAGCTAAGGCCAGGGTAAGATTGACCGGCAATGCGGTTGTGCCTGTTTCTTGGCCGGAAGAGCTCCTGGCGCATGACATTCCCGAGGCCAGAGTATGGACGTATGGCTACAATGCCGATGTCATTGGAGGTCTGTTTGAAGCCAACAACAAAAACAATGTTGCACAGCACAGCAGGGATCTTGCAACAAAGTTGGAGCGAGATGTCGAAAATGAGGTATAGAGCTGTATCTGAAAACTTACCATGTATAAGGATGAAAGCTGACAGGGAAAATCCAGGATCCGATTATATTTGTTGCTCATAGCCTCGGTGGCATTCTCCTTGAAGACGTGAGTAGAGTGGTTCGAATTTTCCGGGGCAGTATGTAGCTAACCTCTCTCAGGCTCTTCAAAAATGTGAGAGTGGCCTGTCACGAACCGCCGCCGTCATCTTCTTGGGTATGCCGCATAGGGGCAGCGAGCTCACTGGATGGTGAACTCTGGTAGCCAACCTTGCCACGCTGGCTTTGCAGGATTCAAATGATAGGATACTGAGAAATCTTCAAGTTCATGGCGAAATCCTGGAAAGGATTGACGAAGAGTTCAAGGTCTCGGTGCAGCGAAATGGGATCAAAATCCATTCTTTTCAGGAAGGCTGTGGAATATCAGGCGTCAGGGGGTTTGAGGGAAAGGTATAGTGCAATCTCAAAAGTCAGCTGTGTTATAAACGGCTGTGGCTAACGCGGTTCCCGGTGACAGCATCCAATACAGTGTACTCGGCCTCCCGACACAACAACCACTATGCCAAAGACCCTCCACAGCCTACCAGTATAGTAGGGTGGCCGAAGGAGGGTTATGCTATGCAAGAGGAGGTGCCCGATGACCAGTATACTGAAGGATGGTTGGTCAAGAAGGTCGCTGACGCGGGACAGGTCTGCAGGATCGCTGCAGAAGCCACTGAAGTCATAATGACTGTTCTCTTTGTAATCGTCGGAGCCGAGGAAGGCCTCCGACGGATAAGGAATGGCCACGGAAGTACGAGGGCCCAGGAGGGACCCGTACGAGTATAAATAGGGCCTTGGTTTTCCCAGTTAAAATGATGGAAGGACAAGGACCTTGAGGCCATTACAGTTTATTATATTGATTTGAATATAAGCCTATTCCAAGCCCATTATACATGCCCTTGTCACAATTAGAGGCGTTCTCAAATTTTTGATTTCCAAGGGGTTGGGCTCTCACGATGGGTGGATGGCTTCAGCCTCCCCTGCGTCTCTTCCAGCCACTCCCATCCAGGTGGTTTTGGAGAGTCAAGCACCGGTGTTGGGGACCGCGGGCTCTTGTACGTAATCTACCTGAAAATTAGCTGCCCGATAAAGTCTGCCACTTTTGTGTAATATTTAGCACGCTAACTACTCTGCTTATGGCCGAAACAGTCTTGGTTCCATATCCTCGCAATCAAAAGTTCGTTGGGCGTCAGGCTCTGGTCGATTCCCTTCTGAAGGGAGTCACGAGTGCTAGGCCTGAGACCAGGATAGCTCCGGCTCCTTACAGATTCACTGAACAGTGAATACGAGCTGTTATCAACTTAAACCACTTTCTGACTAGGTCTCGTTAAATCTGACAGAGTACGAGACGACGCTATGGTGGGGCCTGTATTAAGATGCATCAATTTGATGCCAAAGGAGATGAACATGCCAACCGAGTTTTTCTGTCGGGTTAGTATCTCCACAGGCTGATAGGTAGAAATGTGGTGTCGGATTGCAAGAACCCGTGTTCAATAAAATTGTTGGCTGAATTTGTACGTGCATCTATATACAAGTCCCTGATCCATGTCTCACTCTCTACGGCTTCTTGTTGATATAGTTGGTGAAAACCGTCTTGGTATTTTTCCCATAATCCAAAGGCTGAGAGAAAACACCCGAGCTCGTGTGTACGGCGAAGCTGCTTCCACTATTACCTGGGTTCTGCACTTGGTTTGTGCTGAATGCCCAGGAAAAGGTAGAAGGGCCGTTAAGATTGAGACCCCTATTGTTCCACTTGCTGCATCCGGTGCAGGCAACCTCGACGCTCCAGTGCGTGCCGTTGCGGGATGAGCTGAGGGTTTTGAGTGTTGCGCCAGTATACACCGTGGGAAGAGTGCGTGAACTGCGCAGAGATATTAACATGCATGGATCATCAAAAACTCCAGGAGATGGTGACATACTTGGCCCATCTACTGCTGGCCGTGGCCTGTCCAGATTGTCCATTTGGCCACACAACCGTAAGTGGATTGTTAATCATGGATCCTCCCCAGGCAAAGCCAGCCCAACCCAAGGCATTCGGTGCTATGACTTGCAGAACAACATCGTAGGCGGAATTTTGGGTTGCGTCTGAGGGGATGGCAATACGATACGTTGGGGAATTTTGAGAGACGAAATATTGTAGATAGCAAAGTCCTCCAGAAGCAGTTGAACAGTATTTCGATGTCACTCCATAGACTTGTCGTTTGTCGAGTTGGTCGGCATCCGAATCGGTCGGTGCTCCAAGAGCTGAAAGTGGTAACAGGGGAAGGATGTTGATGAGACGCATCTCGACGGGACTGAGTATTGAAACCTGGTGCTGATCAACAAAGTAAAATTACAAGAGGTGGGTTTAACCTTTTTATTAGACTCTCTGAGGCTGTGTGCCTTGTTCTGGAACGTGGTTGGTGTCATACCGGGTAAACTCCAGTCCCTTCAATATACCAAACACAATAAATGAACATAATTGCGGACAAAGGGCCCGTGGTCGGCATCATATTATTCCCCAAATAAGATGACCATCGACTTTCCAATGGGGGCAACTGCTCAACACTGGAGGACATCCTCCGAGACATGGTTGCCACCCAGTTATGGGATTCACGGCAGTTGGGGTTTTGCTCCTTGGCTAAATGCTTGATGATTCGGGACACGAGCGGGAACAAAACATCCATAATGACCACGTGCTGCCCCTGTCGTTATTAAAGATGATCAAACCTCTGATCTGATTGGCCTCGACGCCACGATTCTAGATCTAGATCCCGAAATAGAACATAGTGTTCGGAGTGCCTACCAGAAGGGTTAGGTCGCCAGATATGGAACAAGATCAGTCACGGATAGTTTTACACGGGTACCTGTGCGTCTCAGTTTCCTACCGGAATGAGACCGTAGACGGATCCACTTCTCCGATCCGGATTCGGGGCGCCAAGTCCGGATGGATCCACTTTGGGCCGATTGACCTCGGAAAAATCGGTGTCCGCTACGGAATATTACTATATAAGTTTCACCGCAACTTTAATCCTTTCTGTAGATCATGGAAGTGTTGATACCTGATTCGGTAGGGATATACGCAATTTCTCCCGAGTATTCTGTGTGTAACGTAGTACCATCTCGTAAAGCGTATTCGGGGATAGTCCAACGTCACTTTTACAAACCAATAGCGCGGGCCGGCCCGTCAAGTCCGAAAATTCGGCCGACCTGTCACGCCTATAAATCTGCAGCAATGCTCGGAACGCTAAAAGGGAGATAGTCGTGTTTTTTGGCCTGGTTCTTGGACGTTTTTTTTTCTTCACAAGGCCCATTTTTCTCCAACAGAGTTTGTCTCTTCATGAGGAGGACAAATTTCTGTCATAAATACTCTTTTTGTTTGCAACAAGCCCTTGATGATAGAACTAGCCTGTCTATGTTACAATTAGGTATGCCACTAGACAAAGTGCGAATACCACCCTTCAGTAAGACTCAGCCACAAGATGTATCTCAAGCCAAGAGGCATGAATCCCGTGTTTGTGCCCGGCCAATCATGAGCACGCCATAAGAACATTAAACAGCCCTAATGAACAAGTTAAGCCGTGATGCATTTGAACGACCAACAGAAAACTATGTGGGGTATAGAGGCGAAGCCAAGCATCTGACATAGAAGACCAAATCCTTCCCGAGTATAACGGCAAAGTCAGTCAAAAGTAACAATGATTTCAAAGCTATAAAGCCTTCTCTCCATCCATGAATATCAGCTCTCAAATCAGACACTCACGAGCGCAACAATTCATCCACATCTCAAAAACAACTCAACACACCTAAAACATCAAAAGCACCCATCTCATCCCAAAATGAAGTCCTTCACCTCAACCATCCTCCTCCTCGCCGGCCTGACAACCGCCAACCCCATCACCCAATCTCAACCTCGTCAAACCACTCCCAGCCCCTATCAAATCTCCACCTTTTACGCCAGCAGAACCCATAACTCCTACTCTTGCAAGTCAGTAGTTTTCTCTCTTCCACTCCCCACCCAATTCTCATTCCCAGATAAGGGATTCTAACATTCCCTGGGAATTAGCTACGAATTCACCCTCACATCCTCAACCCTCCCAACCCCCATCACCTGCTCAGCCCGGGGTCTCGACTCCGGTTTCACAGGTTCTCCCTGGCTAGCAAGCGTCTACCCCGGAACAGGCAACTGCAACGACACCAGAGTCACCTGGGAGTTTTACCAACCCAAAAGATTCGACGGGGAGACCCCCGCAGACTTTTATGTCACAATTGATGGCGTCAAAGGAAAATACGTGATCCCAAAGGAGGATTTTACTTTGACTCCAAATGGACCTAGTCCGTTTGATGATGATTTTTACTATTCGGGTCCTCAGGAGTTTGAGGTTGTGGATTTTGATTTTTAAAGAGGTGGTTTTGAACAGAGTAAATAGATGGGGGCAGGGGCAGGGACAGGTTTCTTTTTCCTATTATTAGGAATCACGAAATTGATATGATACCTCAATTATATTTTTAGACAATGGGTAGATAGATATATAGACTGAAAATGGTCAAGCAACAAATTGAGACGATTTACAAAACAATTTTTCATCCAAGAAACCTCTTCACGTTATGATATGAGTTTATCACCTCTCATATTACCGCCCGATGTTTTGCAACTATAACTATACCTCAGGGCTTCTCCTGGAGGCATTTGTTATGGTATATTTCTCCCCAGTGTTGTTGGTGTTGTTTTGCTTCGGGAATTGTGTCGATGTAAAGGGATGATCTCATTCTCCGGGCAGTTGAGGGAGTTATGACCGTGGATTATTGCAAAGCACCAAAAGCTCACATATCACCAGCCAACAAAACCATCAAAAATACGGAATACTCATTATCCATGCTCAAGTATTAACTCTAAGTGTCACCGCACGCCAAAAAGCATCGTAGCTAATTATACAACCCCCACATAACCGTAGACATACCACCCTTGTTGTCGGGACAAAGCGAATATCCCCTGCTCCCAACCCTATGAACCCGGTCCTCTCCTACCCATCGAAAATTGTCAATCGAGTATCGAATCACATCACGGATATCCCCCACTCCAATTGTTGCTTTGGGCCCGCCGCCGACAGAAGAGACATCATCAACCAGCTGAGGCCGATCACTCCTCTCCTTTAGGCCGCTCTCGTAAATCAGTTCCCCACCGACTGTGCAATCAACAAAGCGAAGCCAAGCAAGAGCCCGTTGTTCGTCATATACGTCGCTGAAAAAAAAAAGAGATAATCAGTGACGGGGGCATGGGATACAAAATAGGGATATAACATACTAGGTCTTGTGGGCCGCCCAGTCGTAGCCTAGGTGCTCAAAAAGCCGTTCACAATTAGCCACTGTGGGTGAAGCGAGGGATCCTCTGTTCTCGTAGGTGTAGTTTGTGCATAGCTGTGGGCCATATGCCCTGTTGCCCAGAGGAGAAGATGACACGAGTGCCACGAAGGAGACAACCAAGAATTGGGTAAAAAGATGCATTGTGGATGGTAGTGGTGATAGTGCGTATCAATACTGTTAGTCAAGTGGTTTTGGGGAGATTAAAGATGCAAGGAGAAATCTTGTTGGTCTTTTCAACAATCCTGGGAAATACCTGGTATTTAAATGCCTGGCTTTGCTCAAGCATTGTTCTCCATTCCTTCCATCACAACAAGACAGACTTGGGGTTTCCAGCTCAATGACGACGCTCATAGCGGTATCACATACTCGGGAAGGAAGCAGACGATTGAGGGAGGCAGTTTTGATGACTGACTGAGTCAGGCCCGCAACCTCCAAAGGGACAGCACCGGTGGGATTCGAACCCGGCAGTCTCACTGGGCACACAAGCTGGCGTTTTTTGGCATCAGTTCTTTCTTGGTGTATTTCCTTGATTTATCTGGGCGGGTAATCTCACCCGATGGACACGATGAATCATCATTCCCAGCAAAATCCACGCTCATCACTTCCTCGAGGTTTCTACCTTTGCACCAGACCAATTCGGGTCAGGTTGGCCCTTACCGCGAGCACCGGGAAGTTCCAAGAACAAACTTGCAAGTCTAAACCCTCTTTCTTCTTCTGCCGTTAAAACACAAGATTTACCATTTCGGCTCGGCCTGTCACGGAAAGACACCGAGACCCGAGCCCGAGCGCACGGAAACTCAATGACCCCGCGGAACAGAGAGACCTCCAATTCTCCATCTATTCTTCAGTAAAAAATTCCCTCGTTTCATCCGGCTTGCTTGGCTCAGCTTTTATAGAGATTGAAACATGTTTGCCTCCAAATCAGACGGGCCAAGTAAAGGAGAACCGTTGTGACTGTTGTCGCCAAGCGGGAATGGAGTCAGTGTTTCCCAAAACGGCAGTAAACTTACACACCATCCACCGCTCTCCACATGCCCGGTCCACCGATATCCGGCCGGCCCCACATTTCGCAATGGTATGGGGTAATACGGTACGTAATACCTTTTCAACATGCTGCAAAACCTGCGGCTTGGCTTCCAACTTTGGCCGGGACCAAGCTTGTTGGCAAGAAAGGATTCGAACATTCTCTTCGGCCAGTTTGTGAGACCAAGGCTCGGCCATCTGGGGAATTATTTGATGACGGATGGGGTTATGCAGGAACGTGGGCTAGTTTTTGTGGGTATAAAATGCAGTCAATTTCCTTTTTTGTCTTGTTTTCCAGCCCTGTTAAGATCACAAACAAGTCTTTAATTGAATCTTTGAATTCTTATTTTTACCTCCCCAAAACCCTCCTGCCCTTCGGGGTACACTCCTCGTCAACATGGTCGCCACTACAGATGCCCTCGCAGGGCATGTCTCCGGCCAGGCAAATGAGCCCCTTTCCCGCCCTGCTCATTGCCTCTCCTCAACACAAGTGGCCCTAGAACTCCAAACACAACCCTCTCAAGGTCTCACATCCGAGGAAGCAGCCGCCCGCCTCGCCCGCTATGGCGCCAACGATCTCGGTAAACAGCAAAAGGTCAAGCCACTCGAGATCCTCCTCCTTCAAGTTTTCAACCCCATGAGCTTGATCATCTTCCTCGCCCTCGGCGCATCTCTCGGTATCCAGGCTTGGATTGAAGGCGGCGTTCTTGCCTTCATCATCTTCATCAACATCGTCATCGGCTTTCTCCAAGATCTTCAAGCAGCCCGTACAATCGCGTCCTTGGATTCTCTAAACTGCCCCTCCGCTCGGGTCGTAAGAGACAACGGAGTCGTGACCACCATCGAGTCAGCCAACCTGGTTCCCGGTGATGTGATTGAGCTCAAGGTCGGCGACAGTGTGCCAGCAGACGCTAGGGTTATCGAAAGCACCAACTTGGAGGCTGACGAAGCCTTGTTAACGGGAGAGAGTGTACCGGCGCGCAAAGATACCGAGGAAGTTTATGAAGAGGATACCGGCCCCGGTGATCGGCTCAACGTCGTCTTTTCGTCCAGTGTCATTACCAAGGGACGTGGACGTGCCGTTGTTTTTGCCACCGGCATGTTCACCGAGATTGGCGCCATCGCTGCTGCACTTGGCGACGATGGACACAAGAAGAGAAAGCTCGAACGGGATGAGAGCGGCAAGGCATCCGTGGGTGCATATCTCAAATATTGGTTTGGTTTGATATGGGACTGGCTGGGCGCATTCTTGGGCCTCACTGTTGGAACCCCTTTGCAGAAGAAGCTGTCTGCGCTCTTCTACTACGTTTTCTTGTTTGCGGTTGTATGCGCTGTTATCGTGCTAGGAGCCAACGAGGTAAGTCAAACGATCCCACCACAGAGTCGTTGAAGGCACTGACAAGTAATGTTTTAGTTTCGAACCCGCAACGATGTCATTATTTATGCTGTTGCAACAGCCGTAGGTACGCTGCCGGTGACGCTCATCCTTGTTCTCACCATCACCATGGCTGCCGGAACCAAGATCATGGTCGAGCGCAACGTCATTGTCCGTAACATGCGTTCTCTCGAGGCCCTCGGCGGTGTCACCAACATCTGCTCCGATAAGACCGGAACCCTGACCCAGGGCAAAATGGTAACCAGGATGGCGTGGATTCCCGAGCACGGTACCTACTCCGTCAACACCACCAACGACCCTTACAATCCCCAAACAGGCACTGTCACCTTCACGCCCGCTGAACCACGCAACATCCACGGCGCGGCCGATCACCAAGGAATTCCAGTCAATCCCCTCTCGGAGAACTACCCGTCATTGGAACAATACCTTGACATTGCATCCCTTGCAAATCTTGCCACAGTCAAGAGAGTGGCAGACAGCGACAACCAATGGACAGCAAACGGCGACCCGACCGAGATCGCCATGCAGGTCTTTGCGACACGCTTCGGTGGTCCAGGTGCAGGTATCACAGACTCGAGCACTGGTTGGAAACAAATGGCCGAATTCCCTTTTGACTCGTCCATCAAGAAAATGTCCGTCATTGGTCAGAACGAAAAGACCTCGGAAATTCACATTCTCACCAAGGGCGCCGTAGAACGCGTCCTGTCCAGCTGCACGTCCATCACACCTGGTCTGCCCCTCACAGAAGCCACCAAGCAGCATATTCTGCAGAACATGGAATCTCTTGCTCGTCGCGGTCTTCGTGTTCTCGCCCTGGCATCTTCATCTCAGTCTCTGCCTCCTGTTTCCGAGGAAGCTGCGCGCCGCGGCTTGTTGAAGCGTGAGGAATATGAGCAGAACCTGACTTTCCGTGGTCTTGTCGGCATCTATGACCCTCCGCGACCTGAGTCTCGTCCCAGCGTGTTCAAGTGCCACAAGGCCGGCATCGCCGTCCACATGCTCACGGGCGATCACCCCGAAACGGCGCGGGCTATCGCCATTGAAGTCGGTATTCTGCCTGCGCGTATGGAACTTCTCCGAGCAGATCTCGCACAAGGTCTTGTGATGACGGCTCACGATTTTGACAAGCTCTCTGATGACGAGGTTGACCGTTTGCCCGAGCTTCCGCTAGTTGTGGCAAGATGCGCGCCTTCGACCAAGGTCAGGATGATTGACGCCCTGCATCGGCGAGGCAAGTACGTGGCCATGACGGGCGACGGTGTCAATGACAGCCCCAGCTTGAAGAGAGCGGACGTGGGTATTGCAATGGGTATGTGCGGCAGCGATGTTGCCAAGTCGGCTTCTGATATCGTGTTGAGTGACGACAATTTTGCCAGCATTCTGAACGCAGTCGAGGAGGGCAGACGGATTTTCGACAACGTGCAGAAGTTTATGCTTCATGTGCTCTCAGCGAACGTTGGATTCGTGGCAACGTTGCTCGTGGGCTTGGCATACAAGGATGCCAGCGGAACGTCGATTTTCCAGATTACACCAGTCGAGATCTTGTTCATGTTGTTGGTTGCCGGTGCCTTTACCGAGACTGGCTTGGGCTTCGAGTCGGCATCCAAGCACATCCTCAGTCGTCCACCGCAGAGTCTCAAATACGGCGTCTTCACACCCGAGTTCTTGTCAGATATTGTAGCCTATGGTGTCATCATGGCCATCTGCCTCCTCACATCGTTTGTTTCTGTCATGTTCGGGATGTACGACGGCAACTTTGGCATGGATTGCAACCTCCGTTATTCGGATTCGTGCGAGGGCGTGTTCCGTGCTCGATCGACCTGTTACACGGCAATGATGTGGATCTTTGTGTTTTTCGCATGGGAGCTCGTCGATAGTCGGTTGTCTTTCTTCCACGGCGCGTTCAACAACACCAAGAAGTGGACGAATCGTCTCTGGAAAAACACATTTTTGTTCTGGTCAGTAGTTGTTGGCTTTTTTAGCATCTTCCCAACGCTGTATATCCCCGTCATCAACCGGAAGGTGTTTTTGCACTCGGGGATTGACAAGGAGTGGGGTGTGGTGTTTGCGGTGACGATTATATTTTTTATTGGTGCAGAATCGTGGAAATGGGCGAAGCGGGTTTATTTGAGAAAGCATAACCTGATGCAAAAGAAGGGCGCTGGGACGACGGAAGAGGACTTGGAAAAGATGGTTTTTGAGAAATTTTATTCGTCCGACAGTGACTCGGGGACGGACAGAAAGAATTAATGTTTGGTAGATAGCCTCCGCCTGTGTGGCTGCACCTGGGGCGCACCTTCTGTTGACAAGTGCAAGATCCTCCAGGCAGTAGCCTGAGCTTATAAGAAAAGAAAATTGAAAGGAAAAAAAGTTTGATGTTTCATCCAATTCCATCTCATCCCATTCTTTTATTTTTCATGTGCATGGCGGTGGAAAAAGTTCGGAAATGACGGCGTTTATTGGCGCCGTGTGGCATCCCGGACATCGACAGAACTGTTTTGATGCAGAGAGTGATGATTATTAGCATTTTGTTCAATTTCTTTTTTCTTTTTTCTTTATTTTCTTTTCTTTCAAGGACCTACCTTTGCTGCGCCAGGCAGGTTACTCGCGGTACCCTCATGCTCAACGCACTCAATCAAGGCCTCTTTGGCATTCCGTACCCGATTGTCAACAACATTAGCGATGCATTGACTCGAGTTCATTATATCGTGGCACGCCAGCTCGGTACTCGGGCATCCATTTTGTTGAGTATTTTGTCTTGTCGCTCCAACCAGTGCGAGGAAGGACATAATCGTATAGATTGTGGGCCGCATCTTTCTGAGGAGGTTCAACTTGAAGCCAACAAAACGAGTGCATATAGAAGTGTAAAACATACTGATGATATAACTGAATAACTCACGGTTTGCTGGGAAATTGCATCTCCCGCCCCCGCGTCGGCATCTTCTCCAACAATAGATGAACTCCCACCCTTCACAATGTGCCGACAATTCATCCAACCCGATCATCGACGGCGATTAATATATTGGATAATTATTACCACTCAATCTTCACGGCACACGGCACTTCAATTAAGCCCATTTGGATGAGGGCAGTCAAACAAGTAATACTACCACCTCCCCTCGTGGCAGCCAGGTTCCTCACGCTTGTCATTTCCGGGTGCTCTCCCCGATCACACAGCAAACATGTATTGGTCAACCATCGCCCTACTGCTGCTCGCGGCTACCCCGAGCATCGGTGTTGTCCGCTTTCATTGTTCACAACTTGTTGTTCAAAGACTAGATCCCCTGGTCAATCCAGGCTCAATTCCTTCCAGTCATGTTCATCAGATCGTCGGAGGTAATGCCTTTAACGCCACAATGGCGCTGGACAAAGATCTCCCAGCAGAATCAACGTGCACGAGTTGCCAGTTCACCGAGGATTTCTCCAATTACTGGACCGCCGTCCTCTACTTCCGTGCGCGGAATGGTACATACAAACGTGTGCCTCAGCTCGGCAATAATCAGTTTGAAAAAGCCAACGGTGGTTTGACGATTTACTACATGCAGGATGCCATCTATGACCAACAACAAAAAAGCAAAGTCAAGGCATTCCAACCAGTAAGGCCCCCCATTCTGTCTGAACAGATATCTTGCTGACTCTGTATATAGGGCTTCCGCATGTTCATCGGAAACGTCTCGGCTCGCACCCTGACCGACGCTGCCCGCTACCGTCAACTGACCTACGTCTGCATGGATACCTGGACAATGCGGGCACCCGAAACCATGGCCTTTCCGACCCGCAAGTGCAAAGAAGGCATCATGACTTCCCTCCGCTTTCCAACCTGTTGGGATGGCAAGAACCTCGACTCGCCAGATCACATGTCACACATGTCGTACCCCGAGTCGGGAACGTTTGAGTCTGGCGGTCCATGCCCTGCCTCACACCCTGTCCGAGTAGGACAAGTAATGTTTGAGGTTGTATGGGATACCAAGAAGTTTAACGACCTCGAGTGGCCCGAGGATGGTAGTAGCCCGTGGGTTTGGAGCTTTGGTGACGGAACGGGTTATGCCACTCATGGCGATTACGTTTTTGGGTGGAAGGATGACTCGTTGCAGCGAATCTTGGATGCCAGCTGTTGGTTCAACACTAACTGTATCAACGAGTCCAAAAGCAAAGTTCAGAGTGTCGAGAAGATGAATGAGTGTACGCAGAAACCTGTGGTTGATGAGGATATTGATTCTTGTGAGTCTTTTGTCTATCGTTCGAGATGGCTTGAAGCTTCAGCTTACTCACACCTTTACAGGGCTGGACGAACTCCCTGGGGGCTTCCAGGTGGATCACGGCCATCTTTGATGGTACTGGCGCGGTCGGACCTTTCAGGTGTGATTGCTATGCCGATATGAAGGCCTATTTTTTCAGATTAAAAGTCTGCAACATCCTAAATTTCAACATTAAGCAATCGCCAGAGAATCGATTCTTTTGTCTTTGCAGGAAAGGTGACACCCCACACAGATGACGCCGGATAGTATACGTAAATGGTGTTGAGCTGAACGAGGCCAAGAGCCCAATAGTTTCGATAGTCTGGTGGCAGGCGTGGGTGCGTGGCAGACAACATGTGCGGTTCCAGTCACCAAAATACGCGAACCAACCAGAGAACAATGCTGAGGCCTGGCCAAGTTGCTATTTGTTCTCGGTATATCTATCTGAGTGACACTTCCTTCTCCTCTTGCTCAACCCAACCCAATTGTCTCACGTCTATCACGCTGTTACAACCTGCACCAGAGGTGGGTACAGACTGCAAGGCAGTACGCCAAAGGGTAGCTTGACAGGATAATCGAAGGTTGTGGCACGCGTCTCCGACAAGGGGTTCACTGTCAACAACAGGTTGTTCTAACAAAGAGCTAATACTGAGAGTAGATTGTAGACAAATGAACTGTATTGCTTGCGTGAGGAATCAGATTCCGCGGGATGGGGAGTGCTGCGCACTCCCCCTAATTATAGGAAGTTATCTACCATACATTTCTAAAGCACCTTTGTACCAGACTCATTGGACTCGACCATCGAGTCTGTCGAGTCACTCCTGATTGGTTGCATGGGAGCTTTGTGGGTCGTTACACACGCCTAAAATGATCCCGGCGCCCTTGAGTGGACAAAACAGAGCTTGACCACCCGCGAATTCCTGATTCAGTTTTACTCTCACCAGCAGGTGTCTCGAACTTTAGCTTGCTCGAAAGAATGCCCTGAAGCTGTTTTTCCTCTAAGGGGGGATTCAATTATTACTTACATTCCGCCCAGGGATAAAGCCCGACATAACCGTGAACTAGGGGAGCGTCAACAACATCATAAAAACTCAACTCATCATCCAACCACTCCCCGACAGGAAGAATTTGTTTTGGAGAGTGATGTAGAGACTTTGAAGGCATTTTTGACGAGTCCAAAGAGAGCAAAAGAGATGGTGTTGGAGAGGTATGAGGAGGCGGAATGGATGGAGAAGCAGTTGAGGATTAATGGGCAAGAGGTTCGGGGGGCATTATGAGAAACAGAGGTGGTTTTGGAAAGGGGTTGGTGGCTGGATGAAGGGTATGTGAGGGGAGGGTTGAGATGGGTTATTTCAGAGGCCGGAGGAGGGGAACTGAGACGCTGGGAAAACAATATGACGGGAGAAGGGATGAATTTAAGCGAATGCAAGTCCGGGGAAGGGTGAGGTTTTAAGTTTGTGATTTCTGCCTTCAATGGTGGCTATAAGATACTACTACTACACCAGAAGAATATCGCCAGCCTCGCCAGCCTCAACGCACTTCTCAACTTCAGGGCCAAAAACCCTTCCCATTCCAACCCGTTCATAATAATTGAGGCCCTTTTCCACCTTTTTCAAAAACAAAACCTCAAACACCGTATGCCAATCTGTCCAATATCCCCAGCCGTACCCGCCTTCCATTCTGGGCAAGCGACGAACAAACAGTGCATATACCAGCGCTGAATCTCGTTCATTCTTTTGGTTTTGAAACTCGGGACTCTCGATAGATGCCCATCCTATAACTTCTGTGGAATTAGTATCCAATGTTACCCTCCGCCATGCCCGTCTAGCCGGCGGAGGGTTTCTCCGTCGATGAGTAAGTTTGGCCACTGCATCTCTCTCATCATCGTCTGCAAACAGTCCATGTACCCGGAAAGGATATAAACGTCCATGTAGTTCCAGGACACGCAATGGAGTGTGGTTTTGGTATTCGGGTGTCGGGGTAAACACCAAGTCTGGATCCGAAATCCTCGGAGTCAAAGTGACATCCGAGGGTACTGCTGAGATCCCCTTGAGCTGACAGATATTTTTATCCCCCTTGTCCACCTTCTTTTCGAAATGGCTGTTCCACATCACTGTCATTCCTACTAGATCCCCATTATTGCCTGTTCGTTGAATCATTGAAGCCCACGACCAAGTCGGGACATCCAAAACTCTTAATTTCTGCCGCAAATTGATTTCGTCCCAAGGATTCTCCTGCCAAAGTAGTCCCCTAAGCGAAGCATCATTCAGTTGACTTTCCCAAACAAAAAAATTCCCGTAAGCAAAATCAACAACAGAACCCTTAGCAGCTGTTTGCAAAGCCCTCTCAAACTCCTTTGCCACACCAGAAAGAGCCAATATCCGATCTTGTTCCAATTTGGTAAAGTTCAACGCGCAGTATTTGAGCATTAGATATTCCCAGGTAGTCAAAATCTGGTCCACCGTATCTGGAAGCTTGACGAAACCGGGTTCTATCCTGCCCACGGGCTCCGACCTAATATTCTCCGGAGGCTTAGTCTGGCAAATCATGTATACCCCTTGATTAGAAAACGTCAGGAGTCGTCGACTGAGAATGAATTCTTGAAAGATCCATCCGCGATGGCGCAGTTCGCAGTAATCTCCGACTCTCTTCATGTAATCTTTTTGCACATCGGAGATTGTATAGGGTTGAACGTAAAAGTGACCTTTTTGGTTTCCGGTCTTGTCGCGGTAGGGGAGTTGAACAATGGTTGAGATCTCGTCGGGATCTGGTTTCATGTTAAGCAAGCCGCCGGTTTCGTCTGTTGTGGTGGAGGCGATTGTGAGCCAGGCGTTTTGGTAGTAATCTGCCATGCGGACTGATTCTTTTTTCCAGTCGTTGGCGTCGTCTTGGACTATGCAGACTGAATCGATCCAGATGTAGTTGATGCCGAGGTGGTGGGCGATGAGGCCGGCGTCGTGGTATAGAGGCGGGAAGGTGGTGCGGATACAGTGTGGGGATGATGAGTGGTTGCAGAGACGTTGTTGGCAGATGTAGTTGGCTTTTGTGGTGCGGGAGGTAAAGGTGTGGTTGTCCCAGCGGTGGCTGAGGGCGATGTAGCTTCCTGTGGTTCCTTCGGTTTCGCACAGGGTTAGAGATACACTGTTTTGGTCTGGGAGAAGCTCGACTTTGACCAGACGGGCTGGAAGTGCGGTCTTTTTGGGGTCGATTTGTTGGGTTTTGGAGAGGGTCACGCGGCAGGCGGAATGGTTGGAGTAGCAATCTTCGTACCATGCTTTGATGATGGGCATATCTGAGATTGATAAGGATGTTGTGATGATCTTCCCTGTGATGTCGTTTGAAATTTTGGCGGGAGTTCCTTCTTCTGCTGCTAGATGAAGAGTAATTGGTGTTCTATCAGACTGAAACGCGAGGTATTCGTCTGGCCTGAGAATTTGTAGGCTCTTGATGTTTAGAGAAGCCGAGCTGGTGTCTTCTTCGCCTAGGAGCTCTCCTCGGTGTGCGAGAAACTGGATCCATTGTGGAAAAAGGTAATTTCGGACGCTCTTCTCAACAATTCCGGAGTAAGTCTTTTTCGGTAGCGCTATGCGCAGCTGGTTCAAGACTAGACTGCAAAACAGACAACCTGAGTGAGCAGATGAGAGTATGCTCTCCACCGGATAACCACAGTAGCCGGGTCTGACCCTTCCAAACTCTTGGATATTGAACCTTTGGCATCGTTGGCATAGTGTTGGTGCCATGGTGTACATGTATGTGTTGGAGTTCCTGGAGCGGAAGATACAGCAGAGAAATGACAAAGTAAGTGATGCTGGGTTTCTATCATTAAAAGATCCAGCCTGATCTACGAACTATTTCAGCCCCATTGCAATTTTGAAAAACATGAAACTTGGAGGCCAGGAGCACTGCCTCAGAACTGGCTCAGCCCCCAATGCATGGCATTTGTGTTTGGCGCGCGGTTGTATTTTTTGAAACTTGGCATAATTAACAGCCCAACGCAAGTTACGGAATATTTAGAGCCCATCTGGCATCAACAACAAACCACGATGGCTTGAAGTCGTTCGAGTCGAGATCGCCAAAGGAAAAAATGCCAACAAAAACAGCCTTTTGGATTCGAATCACTATTCTTATAGTGAGCCTTATGCTGAGCGGTGCGAACCTTGCAATCGGCGGCGTCTTCTTGATTTTCATCCGTGCCAGCAAGCTTGACCCATCACCAACCCCATTTACAATACTCGGTGCGATCTCAGCTTCCCTCTTCGGCGTTTCAATCCTAGATCTCACTATAACGGCTCTATTCAGCTTCCGTCGAAGTAAAACCTTCCTCCCAGGTGCAGCAGCGTTACTCTTGGCCGTCGCCGAAATAGCCTTGGGCACAGTCGCCATTGTCTACGTGTCGAAATCGTCCCGAGCCACCAGAGGTGAAATCCCCTTTCCTTACCAGCTCGCTCATGCCACATCCAGTCTCTCCATAGCTCGTGCCTTCTTTCACTTTCTATCCCTTGCTGCGACTTTGATAGTCATTGGACCCTTGAAACTTGGAGACTCATATCAGCCAGTGGTTTCCAAAAAGAGATCACAGAGAAGGGAGGATCCTCAATATGTGGATACTACAGAAACAAACATTGGTGTTTTATCAGCTTTGGCCAAAGAGCATGCACTCAGATCTCAAACACATCCCCAGGGATCTGGTCACAGAGTAAACGCCATCCCCAATACACAACAAATACCTGCCGCCGTCAACAAGGCCCTCCCGCCAGTGGAACCGCGATTAAACCCTACAGTGAGCTATTGGACAGACCCAACAAGCCGTCTTCTGTCTTTCGTCAGACGACGTCCAGTTAAGGTCTATCTGATAATTATGCTGGTTTTCGAATGTATCGCCTTCCGAGGCGGTCAGGACCTGGCGCAAAGGGGCTACACCATCAGCTCTGATCCGCGAGTCAAAACACCACAGTGGTAAGTTATCTCTCAGCATGCCAGTCAATTAGACGAACTAATCTAACCAAATCAAGGGGCTTTTACATCCAATTCATATCTCCTGCTATCCACTTCCTATGGGCAATAATGATGGCATCCACTATTCGATCTAGAACCTTGCCATCCCGTCGGATTTTTAACCTTGAAGTCTCAAAGCTTCTGTCATGGATAACAGCAGGACTTCTTTTGATCTGTATGATTTTAGAGGTTACGGTGTGCGTTGTCATGTGGAAAGCGCTCATTGAAGTGTTGAAAAGAGCAACAACGTTTCTGCCTGGTGAATACAATAACCCGAGGCCGTTAGCAGATGTACCGATAAACCTCACTCTTGGGGTCCTGCCACTCATACCGATTTTTAAGGCGTTTATTGCGGGATATTTCTTTATTATTTACTTTCAATGGTTTCAATAGATATGGTTCAGGTTTTGCTTCAAGATTATTTCCAGGTTCCAGGTTCCCACAAAATTCATTTAAAATGCAATGAAATCGAGTAAAATTGCTTCATCTGCGTCGTGTCACCACAGTCACAAGGACACATATATGTGAGCAACCCCCGATTATCGCAAGATGATATTGATAAGCATTTATTCGCAGGTATTTTCAAAAGTCCCGGTTAAGCAAAGTACCGTGTCGTACAGCCACCCTTCATCTCGTCTAAAAGGGTCCACAAACTTTCCAGAGAAACAAACATGGTACTCCAGGAGATTAACCTTATTACCAACAATGTCAGACCCCAAGATTGATATCAAAAGCCGCCGCGAGGCCTCGATCTCGTCTCTGGCCGAGCAAATCTCTTTGCTTTCTTCCCAAGTCACTTCCTATCTGTCGTCTACCGGCCACCCCGAACCGACCTTCCGTGCCGATAGCGGAGATGTTCCGGTTTCGACCGAATATGAAGCCCTCCGTGCACGCCTGAATGACGCAGCTCTCGATCTCCTCCGTCTGATCAACGGACCGCGCAATACGCTCCGTGAGCTTGTCTTTGCCCATTATGACCTTGCCGCGCTGCAAGTCGCTCTCGACCGTCGCTTTTTCCACCACGTCCCCCTGAACGACGACGGCAAGGCCACGATCGCCGAGGTGGCCGAAAAGGCCGGCATGGACCAAGACCGCACCGGCCGGGTGCTCAAGTTTCTTTCGACCCATCGAATCTTTGAACAAGTCCAAGGCGAACCCGATACCTTCAAACACACGGCTCTCTCCGCCGTGTTCGCTCGCGATGCCGACTTTCACGCCATGGCCTACATGCAGATGGACGACGGACTCAAAGCAAGCTCAGAGACGTCGACCATGATCGCCCGCTCCCCGCTTGCTGCCGATCATGAGCACCACTCGGCATTTCACCAGCGGTTCGGAATTTCATTGTATACCTATCTAGAGCAATACCCCAACAAGGCCAAACAGTTTGCACAGGCCATGAGCGGCTGGTCGCACATCGACAGTCAGATTACCTACCTCAGCAACAGTTACCCGTGGGCTTCCATCGGCCAGGGACATGTCGTCGATGTCGGAGGCGGCAGTGGACACATTTCAATGGCCTTGGCGCGACAGTTTCCTTTCTTGCGCTTCACCGTGCAGGATATTTCAAAGACGCAGATGCTCTCGCAAGCCGATATGGACTTATCGGACCTGGGCAGTGGAAGAGTGACTTTCCAGCAGCACGACTTCTTTCAACCTCAGCCTGTGCGTGACGCTTCGGTCTTTCTCCTTCGCCAAGTGCTCCATAACTACAACGATGCAGACGCTGTCAAGATCTTGTCTGCCTTGGTACCTGCTCTCGAGGGATGTCCGTCCACGACTAGGCTGCTAATCAACGACATCGTACTGCCGGGCAGTGACAGTGGTACCGGGGCTGTAAGCAAGTACGAGGAGCATCACCTAAGGCAGGTTGATTTTTCCATGATGGTTGCCCTCGGAGCCAAGCAGAGAAGTAAGCTCGATTTTGACCAACTTTTGAAGAAATCGGACAAGAGGTTTGAGATTATGAATGTGTGGCGGAATCCGCTTGGGATTGGATTGGTTGAGGTTAGGCTTGCCAGGGCTTTGTGAGCAGACGCATGAACGAGTTAATCTTATGTAGGGAGATGGATAACTCTATCTACACGCTCAGCATATATTTAGACGCCAAATCTAACCACATCACCCTATAATATCACCTGATATCCCATACTTAAACTCTTGAAACTCTCACTCCAGGCTTTAAACACAATTGCCGCAATAACAACAGCACCGTCCGACTTTTTTGGTGCCTGACGCAGTTGAGAAATAGTGGAGTTTGATTATGGTCTCAAGGTAAGATACGGTTGTTGCGGTCTGGGTAGCAGGTGCGGATCCGTAGATGTATCTACACTTAGTGTAGGTCACGAATAATAAACACGAAGTGACAGCCAAAGAAAATAAGGCGCTTTTTCACAAAGAAACATTAAGTGAGCACTACGGTAAGGCTGAATGTTAGGCTCCCGAATCTATAGGATATCATTTGTTTTCGACTTGAGTTGGTGTGGTCTGTTGGCCTAATAACGCCGCCATCTCTGCATATAAATCTGGGCGCTGCAACCCTGGTGATTCAACAGGTGTAACACTAAGCGCCCAAAAGATATTGTGTAACATAAATGATAACGCTGCCACTATTTTGTTGAAAAAGATAAAAGGAACGTTGGAACAAGTCATCAAGTGCTAAACTTATCTCTTCGTTGCAAACCACCACAAGTAAAATTTCCCGTAATCACAAAAACCACCCTCACAAATCATTCTCAACTCACCCTCAGAAATCCTCTTTGACTCAAAATGTATCGATACGGGGATTACGGTCGATCTTCAATCCCCAGATGCAGCTACCAACTCTGCAACTATGAAGCCCGTCAGGACGGTTCAGGCATGGTCATGTCTCAGTGGTGTGGAATGCATACATGCCCTTATTGTGGTGGATTCAAATTGTCACGGAGTCGGGATGCTTGTCCGAATTGTTGCCGTACGTTATTCTCCTTATTGATCGATATGATCAAATACTGATGATGAATTGGAAAACAGGACAGAGATTGAGATATAACAATAGTCATAGATGGTGGTTTCGTTGAATGAGGATATTAGAGTGTTCGTGAGTTGCAATAGGGCGATTTGCTGGACTGCTGGATCATGGATAGATGTGGATACAGAGTGTTTGGCTTGATGAAATTTTGCGAATGAAGCACCTGGTTTTCAATGTTTTTACTTACGATATGAATCTATTTCCTTTTCCGCTCTATTTCTTGTCACTTTTTTTTATGTTTGTCATTTTTTCATTTATTTTTTATTCTCCTTGAACATAACTGGAAACAAACCCCGCTGTACCCAGTCGCTGCGGTCTTCACATATCCCATCTTGTAGACCAAGACATGACATCGTCCGTGGTTCTTTTCGTCTCAACATGAACCCAATGACACCACCCAGAACAACAACTCATGATGACAGAACCATGATCCAATCCAAAACTACCCACTCCAAACAACCCATCAGCAGGAAAGCATTAAAATAGGTATGCCGCCTAAAATATTTCAACCCTCCATCATTTCTTTCAATTCCTCATCTACCTACACAACCCAAATCTACCATCTACCCCCTCAATAACTTTCTCAAAATGTCATCCCCCCTCCAAACAATAAAATCCACAATCCTCAAAGGCCTAGGCAAATCCGATCCCTCCAACACCTCCAACACCTTCAGCTCCTCCACCGGCCAAGCCTCCAACACCACAACCTTCAACATCACAACTTCCAAGGAAAACCCCCCTTATTCAACCGGCAGTTATACCACCAGCACCAACACTACAGATACTCCAAAGAAAAGCAGCAGTTCTATTCCCGGAAATGAAAGCCACCCCCCAAGAGAAATAGAACAAGGTCTTTCAACTTCAGACGACATCCCCATTTTTAAAACAACAAAATCCGGTCGCAAGATTATTTCAGGACATATTGAACCCGATTACGGTGACATGACGGCCGAGTGGGAACCGAATAGATTGGAGAGAGCTGAAAGAATGGTTGAACGTGTTATGGGTGGTGAGGGTAAAAACACTTCCGGTTCTACTAGCAGTTCTGCTTCCAGTTCTGGAGGTAGCGGTAAGTTCTTTCTCTTCTTTTCATTTACTGGTGGAATTCTTCTTTTTCTTTCTTTTTTCCCGGCACATTGCTAACAATGAAACAGGCAAAACCATCAATCCAGAAAACACCAAACCCCAAACCAAAGACACAGCCAGCGTAGAAAACATGCTCAGAAGCGACAAGGACATGACCGCTCTGATCGGAGAGCATTTCAGCAACTAATTCGGCAAGGGTCCAAAACCAACAAAATTGTGTACATAGCAAATAACTAGGAAATCTCATCTGATATTACACACCAACCCCCTACGGCATCCTTGCCCTTCTCCCCTCCACAACCTCAACCAACTCCTTCCAAGCCCTCAAATCCCCTTCCTTCACCCTCAACATCCTCTCTGCATTCGGTCTAATAAACCTACTCGGCAAAATCCCAGTGTCAAATCTACAATACCTCAAAGCAGGCCCCCCTTTCGCTTCCATAAGAGGCTCCGGATCAGAAAACACAAAAACCTCACGACCCACCCTATGCGTCATCCGAATGTCAATCAACCTCGACATACTCTCCCGAATCCGCCCCAGAAAAATCTCCCAAGTTCCATTATAGTGATAATGACTATCCCAGATATCAGCTCGTTTTTCCTCAGGATTAAGAACCCAATCATGAGTCTTGACTCCCCATCTCTCCATCTCATCTCGATAAAACCGGAACCCTTCCACAATGTAGCATCGATCGAGGTAAAGCTTCTCAATCCACGGCTGCCTCAGAACCCAGTCAAAGTGATCATCGTGGGAAATAGTAAACTGAAACAAGTGAAGCTTCCTAAGATTAGGAAAAAACAAATCCCCGCCGTCAAAAGTGCCCGGAGCAGTTCCCCAGCAATCGTCAAAAGACAGATGCAAAGACGTAAGCTGATCAGCGAAAAGCGGAAGGAATCTGTCCTGTAGCCATGGCTCAAATGTTCTCCGTTCAATCAACTCCAAATCATGATCGGGACCGTCACCATTATACTCTTCCGAAACTCTGAGGTTCAACACAGTGATATCCTTGACGAAAGATTGAAACGTATCAGACGTAATCACCTCCTCCGGAATAATGTGATTCGCCAAATGCTGGATAGAAAGAGTCCGAATGGTGGTGCCATGCCGAGCTTTATGCTGCTCCATGGCCTTGAATACATGACGCAGCGTGTTCAGTCGTTCCAATGGCCTCTCAAACTCTTCTCCTCCCCAATCAATCTTTGTCGATTTTTCACCCCAGACATGGTCCGTAAAGCAAACAAAAACCTCGTTAATGTTGGGCAAATCGGCGAGGCGCGATATGGCATGCGAAAACTCTTTCCACTCATCAGCCTCCCATCGTTCCCTCAAAAGCCAATTCCGCTGGTACAAATCTTCGTGGGGTCCGCTATTTATCTTTGCGACTCTGGCTTGTTGTTTGATCACCTCACTGTCGACCGCAGCATGCCATTGGGAAAATTTGGTGGGATCCAGGGGTTTTTTGTCATATTCTTCATCGTCGTCTGATTCCCAGTCTTCTTCAGAATGTCGAAGAGTGATGGTACGGAAGAGGATAGGCAAACAAAGCGTGTTCCAGCGGCGGCAAACCAGGCGAGCGTTGCGGAGCTGGTCAATCGGCGGCTCGTCCCAATGATCGAGGACATCTGGTAGTTTGCTGAGTATTAGACTCAGCATTTCTGTTGGCATACTATTGATATGCATTTCGTCGTGTGTGGAGGTGATGAAGAGGATGTTAAGATTCTATTATCTGTTCGAAACTCTGTTGGTATTTATATCTCCGACATCTGAAATCGCTAAATTAGGCAGCACTCTCCGCTGCCCCGTAGCACCCCCCACTCTGTGCTTTTTGTGCCTGGTTTCTCCGTGATCCCTGCAAAGCCTAATTCTGTAACATCTTTTCAACCTCGCTCTTGGATATGAAATGAGATCCTCCTCCACATCGATATCCAGAATCCTGTGCAATCCAATTGAACCCAGCCGGACATTTACCCATAGCATTCAGTTTCTCCTTCAGCGCTTGTTCTTTTCTACGTCGGGCATCTTCCTCCAACAACCTCGTCACAATTTTCTCTCGGGCCTCCTCCGTCGCAGTCTCCTTGGCTTTGAGCAATCTCTGATACTCTTCCTCGCGCGCGATCTCAGCCTGCCGGTCACGCTGGAGCTGTTCCCACACATCATCACTCACACCTGCATCTCTGATGCCCAGTCCCTCCACCCTGCTCAGTCGTTGCAGCTTAGCCAAGCGCTTCACAGGCTTTTCTTCCTCCTCCTTATTGTCGACTTTAGCTTGCGTATTAGTCGTGGTAGTGGTCTTGTGTTGATGCGCAAGAGCTTCCGGCTCTTGTGGTGCTTCACGAGCGTGCTCATCCATCAAATCAAAGATGGTCTTGGCGGCAGACGTGGCCCTCGATGCGCGTTCCTTCAGCATGGCTTCAAGTTCCACCTTGACAATATCCTCCGTGAGCACAATTCGACCCTTGGCAAGACCATCTCTGTCCTTGAGAACCTTGTTAAACATCAACTTGCACAAGCTTTGAACGTCCCGTGCACTTGCCCAGTTGTCTTGTGTTGTGAGCGCAGTAAAAGTGTCGACAAGTTGCTTCTCAAACCTGGCTGAACCCTGTTCCAAGCAGGACAAATCCAGTATCATCTTCTTGCCCTTGGAATTCAGACCAAGTTTCTCCTTCTGAAGCAGCTTGATAAGAAGCTCCAAGCATTCCTCTGGAGTAAGAGAACGAAAGTTGATCACAGCGGGGAATCGCGACGTCAATCCTGAGTTGACCGACATGAGCCGATTGATGTCCTTTGTATACCCTGCAAGTATGATGATGAGCTTCTTGAAATAGCGGTCTTTGGTGACAGAATCCACCAGCTCGTCCATGGCCTCCTTGGCAAAATGTCCCTCTGCCAGACGGTATGCTTCATCCACAAAAAGAACTTTCCCAAGGGCCTTGTCCAGGAGCTTCTGAACCTTGGGGCCAGTCTGTCCAACAAACTGACCAATAAGGTCGGTGGCCGAGCACTCCACAACCTCATCAGTGGCCAGAAAACCCATATCGTAAAAGACTTTGCCCATCTTTTTGGCCGTGGTTGTCTTGCCAGTACCAGGTGGTCCTCTGAACAAAAAGTTGAACGGAATGTTTTCTTTGGGGTCCAGATCCAGCCTCTTCATTGTCTTGACAGTCTCTTGGTAGTCCTCAAGTACCTTGATCGTCTCTTCGCACCCAATGGTTCCCTCGAAAAGTTTCCGCACGTTGGTTTCGGACTTGTCTGCGCGGTCGAAATTCTCGTCAAAGTCCAAGGCCGCCAGGATGTGATCTGACTTGGCTTGCCCCTTGCTAAACCTCGTCTGGTGTCGAGCCTTGGCTGAATCCAGGAGAATGTCAATCTCGCCACCGTTGCCAAAGTTGGGTCGGTTACGAGCCCTCTTGACCATCTCCATCGCTACCTCCGCGCCCTGAGGTGTCACCTCGTATGCTTGCTGCTTGAGCTTGAGGTGGAAAATCTGGAGAAGCTCCTCATCTGAGAAGTCTTCAAAATTGAAACCCGAGGCAATGGGGAACCGCCGGCTGAGACCTGGATTGACGTTTTGAAACATCTTCTCCATCTGATCCTTGTACCCAAGCAAAAGAACACAGCGGTCGTCACCTGGGACGCTCTGGACCTCGGCAACAATTGTATCAATGACGGCCGTCTTGTACGGATCCGAGACGGAACCCGCGTCGCCACCGCTGTAAAGGCCATACGCCTCGTCAATCACCAGAACCTTGCCGATTGCCGCCGCGAGAATACCTTTTGTCTGTTGCTCCGATTGACCCAACGCGCCACCAACAAAGTCTGACGGATTCTTGACCACCACTGCTCAATGTTAGCCAGCGCCCTTTCCTGCTCAAGGAAATAGAAAAACTTACCTTCACCCTTTGACAATAACCCCAACTCTACCAATATCTGCCCATACAGTTTGGCAACCGTCGTCTTTCCAGTTCCCGGATTTCCCAAGAATACCTTGTTCAGAGAATACTCGATAGGCGGCTTTTCTTCCAACTCGCGATAATAATTCTGCTGAATACTGTCGACAAGGGAACGGACCCCCTCCTTGACCGCTCGGAGCCCAATCATGCCCTGAAGTTTCTTCCACGCCTCGGACTTGGTCAAAGCTTCATCCGGCTCAGGCCCGATGAGATCCTCTTTGCTGAAGAAAAGGTCGTTGGGTTTACCCTCCTTTCTGCGCTCACGGCGGAGGCGGTCTGCCTGTCTTCGTGAAATAACATCCAAGGCGTTCTCAATCGACCTCGCATTGCCGAAACCGTCCTTTCCGCGGCCACGCCCAGTTCGCCTCGACACAATCCGACAGTATAGACCACGAATTCCATCTTGGCATTCCATGAGGTTATTGTACTTCTTGTTGATCTTGAGCTCCAAGATCCGCAAGAGCTCATCATCAGTGTAGTCGGCAAATTTCATCTCGACAGGGAAGCGACTGGTCAGTCCGGGGTTGTGGGCGAAGAAACTCTCCATCTGCTTGTTGTAGCCGGCGAGAACGAATACAACCTTGCCTCTGAGATTCTCAACTTCGGCGAGAAGATAGTCCAGAACGGCCCCGCCGCCAGGGTTGTTGCCCGAGGTGAGCTGGTAGGCTTCGTCAATGAAGAGGACACCGCCGCCGCCGTTCAGTATCTCTTCGATTAGCTTTTTGCATCCAGACACACCGATATTGGCGAGTCCGGCTCCAGTATCCTCTTTGAAACAGCTGCCCGGAATCACGCAAAGCTCGGTCAGAAAGTCGGCATACATGCGGGCTACAGTGGTTTTCCCTGTCATCACCAGATATTAGCTACCTCGTCGAATAACTCGTTAGTTCTGCAAGATGAGCAACATACCTGTACCGGGATTACCAAGCATTGAACAACTGAACCTCTCTGTTGCCAGGGAGACCCCCTGCCTCAACGCAGTATCAACTTTGGACTTGATGGATAGGAACTTATCCTTCACTTCCTCGAGCCCGATCATTCCCATCAGTTCGTCCAACGGTTTACAAATGGCCCCTTCTGATGCCTTGAGAGACTCCCATTCTGCTTGAGAACCAGCAAAAGAAACATCCCCAACGTGCTTGGCCTCCGAGGAGTCTGGCTTTTTCTGATCAGCTCGTGCCTGTTTCTTTTGCGCAAAGACAGCGTTAAGCTTGGCACGCTGCTGATTCTGCTCCTCCAATTTTTGCTCTGCCTTTTTAAGGTCGGCCAGCTCCTGCTTGTGGTCTTGGATTATCTGCTCCCGATTCCTCGCTTCGGCCTTGTATTTGTTGATGCGTCTCTGGTGCTCTAGCTCGTCTTGGATCTCCTGGAGCTGTTTTGTATAAGCAGCTTCTCTGGAACGACGATCCTCCTCGAGTTGAAGATTTCGTTTAGCTCGCCGTTCCATTTCCTTGTCTTCCCGAATACTAATGTAAATTTGTCAGGATATTGTGGCACGTGTTCCACCTTCCCTTTAGCCACTTACCAGTCTCTGCATCCCTCTTCCTGCTTTCCACACTTTACTTTGTACTGGTGTTGCCGTTGACAGATCTTTCCTACAAGCTGGTTGCATTCGGCGTTGCTGTGGTCAACAATACGATGACATCGGGACCGGCATCTATGGACCCTGCATTTTAGAAGCGCATTGCTGTAAGACTGTTAGCGGCTGCAATGTTGTTGACAGTTGATATTCACGTACCATGGCTCGGCGCAACCTCCGTCTGGACAAAATGTTTCAAAGTGAATTGGCTCGGCTAACAAAGCTTTCTTGTCAGGATGCTTCTCACACTTGACTGGCAGTCCGTCATAGAGATGGCCGTTGGCCTTTAGTATCTCAAAGAAAGGGACCCAAGTCGATGATCCCTTCTCGCTCTTCATAAAGGTTTCCATGTTTCCGATTAACACAATGCAGTTGCGTGCTCTCGTGACTAGCACGTTCAATCGTTCTGGAGCGGACATGAAACCGATGATGCCTTTCTCGTTGCTGCGTGTGAGAGAAGCAATCACGATGTCACTTTCCTCGCCTTGGTAATTGTCTTTGACATTGGTTAGTATCTGAGAATTACGGTGCTTGGCACTCCATGCGTTTGCTGACTGGCTTTCCCAATATTTCTGGAGTTGGGGGTTGGCTTACCGATGGTTGAGATGCGAACGGGCTTACTGGCAACTTTGGCCTCAACTTGAGTGATTAACCCAGCACGGATCAAGTCTGCCTTGTCCATTTCACTTAGCTCGGCGTCATGTTGGTTCTTTTGGAACAGGTCACGAATGGCCCGAAGTTGGCCGAGATAAGGTGTCAAAACGACAATCTGGTCGGAGCTGTAGCCCTGCTGGCCAAAGTACTTGACGCATTGCATCACCATCTCGGCCTCAAAGTCGTTTTTGGGACTTTTCTTTTCAGTCGGGTCACGACGTTCCTTGATGTCGTTGTCTGTGTTTTCCATCTTGCTATGATTCAAGAAAACGACCCTATCCTGGACTCCTCTGATGGGCTCGCGGTTGCTTGTCTTGGGGCCGTCAACGAGACGAGGGTATGTAAGTTGGCGAGGAAACACTGAGATCTCGGGTACCATTCTATGTTGCTTTTCTAGCGTGGAATGCTCTCTACCCTCCTGTATCAAGCGCTCGAAAAGAGATCGGTTAAAATCAAATCCATCACCTTTTTCCACCGACAAATCATAATTGTTGTACTTGGGACGAAGTTGTTTGTGGTCCCCGATCAGGATGATTTGCTTGACGGAAGGGGTCATAGCAGTCAGTATGTGGCTTTCGAGGATTTCTCCGGCTTCTTCGACAAGTAGGACATCGGGTTCGAATGCTCGAATCAGATGAGAGTGCTTGGCGGCGCCGCTCGTTGTACATGCCATCACCTTCTTTGCTTTGACTATGTCAACTTTGGATTCGCCCAATTGAAGGTCAATGTCGCGTTGTATATGACCAAACTGACGCGCCAGCTCCTCCAGGTGTTCTAAACGGTCCTCGGCTAAGGTTCTCTCCCATCGAGCGACATGAGCCAGCCGGACATCGCGTGGCATGCTCCAGATGATTTTGGCATCCTTGGGGATCTCATTGCCGACTGCGCCTGGTCCATTGCCTTTTTTCCATTGATCGTAGAGATAGTCATCCCTGACTTGTTTTCCCTGTTTCCCCGAGCGTTTCCAGCCGTTGGCATCGGCCGGAACGCGAAGCCCATCCAGGAAATATGCATCTTGTTCCGAAAACTCGAGGTACTCGGTAAGTTCTTGCCACTGGAACGATGACCGCAACAACTCTCGGCAAGTCATTTCCAGCGCCTCGGCAGCATCGGAGGCTTTGTTCTCTAGTTTCCTGAGGATATCCCATGCATTCGGGGAGCGGCGGTAGTTCCTCTGTTGTTCTGAGAGCAGCATGGGCAGTACTGCATCCTTACATTTTGCCTTTGAACCAATCCGCACCATGACTGCTTTTGGGATGCCAGCTTCGTACATGTCGAGGGCGAACTGATCGGTAGCGTGGTTGGTATAGCCAATGACGAGGATACGCAAATTTGCCTTGAACAGGTAGCAGGCCATCTGAGCTCCGGTGAAGGACTTGCCGGTTCCGGGGGGTCCTTGAGTGATGCTCAGGGGAGATTCAAGAGCTTCGACCAAGGCATTGGCTTGTGAAGCATCCAGTGTCAATCGTTTGCCTGTCGTTGGGCTGGCAATGGTGACGCTGTCGCGGCCTCCGTCTGGCTTGAGAGCGTATCTCAGCTCCAAGACGCTGAGCTGCAATGAGGTTGGAATCTCATATTTGAAATCAGTAGATCTGGGATTGACCAAAAGTTCCAACAGTGGGAGGACGGTGGCGCGCTGCAACGCGCGCAAAACCGGCTCGTAAGCAAAGACGGACGTCCCCACGAGGATGAAGCGAACTTGTTCCTTTTTCGGTAAGGTAAGGGCGAGAAGGGCGTTTCGAAGGCCATGGCTGTCGGTAAATTGGAGGCAGAGAACGGGCGGAGTTTGTGCGAGTTTATCGACGTTGCGATCAAGAAAGGCAAAGCCAAAGATTTCCTTGTCGCGGCAAAGAACGCCGAATGCCTCGTGTTTGAGAAAGTTGGCATGATCCTTCAGGTACTTCTTTCGCCGGTTTGGTTCCGTCCACTTTTCCGACAGAAACCTCAGGCAGCCATCATGGCACCTGACCATCAGGGTGCAAGGTTTAAACTTGGTGTACCTGCCTCTGACAGTCTCGCCAGTCTCAATTCCAACAGGCACCAAAGCGCCAAGGATTTCCGGCTTGCGATTTCCCTTTTTGATGCCCATCGCAACTTGCAAATCTTCGCGGAGCTCGGCAAGCATGTCTTCCCGAAGCAACCGAAACTGATTGTCCATGTGCACACTTGCACGCTTCTTCACATCGGTTTCCCGCACTTCGACAGCTGTCAGGTAGAAGGGCTGCTCCTTGGACAAGAACTCATCGGTTGTTGGGTAGATGCTAATCTTTCGAAAATCGGCAAAATCATTGTCGTGTCGACCTCCTGGGCCTGCACCCTCGGTATTTTCCCCAGACGAGGAGCCAATATGCAAAACCTTTTGCATTCGGTAGGCGGCTTCGCGGGCCGCGTGGTTGCTGCACTTCAAGAGACGGCCGCCATCCAAGAGATACTTTGCATCGTCCAAGACGTCGACGTTGGCTCTTGAAGGAAGCGAGACAAGTTCCAAGGCGAGCCATGCAAAGGGAAACAAGTTCTCGTCCGAGATCTCGTGGTTCTTGTAGAGCTTCATGAGGGTGTTCCACACTGTGGGGGGTTTAACGATGGTCAGAAGGAGCTGTTCAAGGAGCTGTCCGTCAACAAGGGCTTTGAGGCGGGGGTCCGACAGATATCGAAGTAATGGCAGAGTGCTGGCCGCGATAAAGGGAGCTGTGAGCTTGGATCGAACCGCAGCTCCCACAGCGTCGAGTCCCGCAGTGCTCCCAACGATGGTTTCAACACAGGCACTGGGAGATGGCTGGGTGATGATGGCTTCGAGGAACAGGTGGGCATTCTGCGCCGTCACAGGACGGACGCCCTTCACCATGTCCCAAAAGACATTGCCAAGTCTCCGGACTCTGATGGAAGCATCTTGGGTTGACGCCATTGTTTGAATTTCTGGGTTTGGTTTTGGCGGTCGATTTGGGGGAAATTTGACTGATGATAGAAAAGCAGAAACAGTTGGCGTTTTAATTTCAGAAAGAAAGAAAAAACCAACGAGAAAAAGGTCGAGGGAACAGAAAGGTTCCCATGGTTGTTGGAGGCATATGGTTTCTGTTTGTACGGGTCGGTATCAACTCCTTTTATTGGCTCAACCCACACAGTCTGCCTCTTGCCGACTGGCCCGAGTCTGTGCGACCATGATTGCGGCCCGCAAAGCCTCGTTTGGTCCAACCATTTGGCTGTTGGGCACTGAGGTGGCAGAAGGCCTCAGTGCAGCAATGCAGAGTTTGTTGATAGTGTCAAATTACTGGACGCAGACAGCCGGAAATCCGAATTTGCTGTTGTGCTACGCATAGCTGCACAACTGCATAACTATGCATTATGCAGTTTTATACGCAGCACGTGGGGGGTGGGTGTGGGGGAGCTGTATTGAATTTGAAAAAAAGGCGTCACAAATCCGGCCGCTTGCTTACCTAAACAGACTCAGCACCTTCCATCAATTGCAATTCAAACGCCACGCTTTTTGCATGTCCACCAATGCCTGCGACCTTGCAACAAAATGCACTTTTTATTTCTTCCTCATCAATTTTTAATTTCAACACATCATTAACATCACCCAACCTTGGTAAGATTAGAGGTGTTTTTTTTTTTTTTTGATAAACATGTCAGATGAAATGTCCATTGAAGAAACGGCTTTGCCGGATCCCCCCAAATGGACGAAAACACCACAACAACCACTACCGCCTCATACTCTTGGCAAGCTCATTGTCAGCTCCAGTGTGTACGAGATTGCAGGAGGCCTCGAAACAATCGACCGCAAGTCACTCAGAATTGAAAATTTCAAGTTTGTTTCGTCGTACAACTGGATCACGGACCCAGATGTGTCCCAAAAGCTCGTCATCCCCGGCAATCCACCCCGCATGACTGCTCTGACCTCGCCAATCACCGTCTCCCCAGACGAGGGCTTCTGTCCTCGAGATATATGCTCTTCGCTTTACCCCGAGCATCCCATGGAACCCGCAGTCGTGGCCGTTCTGCAATCTAATCCCACGGCATTTAATAAGGTGCAGATCGTGGCCTGCAGCAAGGTGCTGAATCATCTCTTGAGTATTGCCAGGCAATGGAAGAAACAGGGTCCGATTCGCATACTTGTTGAAAGGATTGGAAATACTATCTATCTTGGCCGTCGAGAAAATCAGCCCAACGATAGTTTCGAGCTGCATGGATTCGGCAAATCCTTTTCTTCGGCCATCACAGCTTGGGAACCAGGTCTCGAGGGGTCCAAGACGCATCAGAGGATTGTTGGGTACAAATTTGCGGGCTTTAACATGCTGGTCAGGTCTGAAGTGGATGGGTATATTCCTGTTGGGAACGACGACGTCGAAATATCTGGTTCCTCGTCGAGGGTTGAGACGGTAATGCCCAATGGTCTCAAGGTTGTCGTGGAGCCAGGAAAGAAACAGGTTGGTCAGTCTCAGTTGTTTGATCTCAAGACGCGCTCTATTCCTGCTGCAGGGAAGGCCAGGGATCCAGCAAGAGATTATGTCTCGAAATTTTGGGTTGGGCAGACGCCCACATTGATCCTGGCATATCATACTAGGGGGCTCTTCCAACCTGATACTTTCTTTACGCGTGATATGGACAAGGGGGTGAAGACCTGGGAGCGTAAGAGGTGGACAGACGTTGGCAGATATGCTGCCATGTTACAGTGGATATATAAGCAAGTTTGTGGTGAAAGGGAAAGAGTGGAGATTGTGCAAACTGGAGAGGAAGGGCAAGACTATGTCTTGGAGGTTAGGGAGGTGATGGAGGGTGTGGAAGGGGTTTTAAGCGAGGAAGTGAAAAGGCTGCTGTTGGAGAGAAAGAACCAAAATGAAGATTCGGACGTTGAGATGATATTGTGAATTAGGCAACGAGATGCTTGGCGGAGTTTTGAACTTGTTTTTTGATAAAGATATATCGATGTTGTTGAAAACAGCAGTCATCGAGTCATTATTAAAGCGTAAATAAAAAGGTATCAACGTGAGATTTCTCTGTTCCTGCACAAAGACCTCGTACAAAAAAATAAGGAAGCAAAAAAGAAAAGAAAAGAAAAGAAAAAAAGGCCTCGACAAAATCCTAAGCCGGGTTCAAAAACAAAGTACTTGTAGGTCTCGCCAATTTATACAAGGCCTCAAGAGCAATCCCCTCCAGGCTCTCAACACCCTGAGGCACTTTTTCTCCATCGAATTTCTGCAACAAGGAAGCAATTTCACCCGATTCATCACGAAATTCTTGTTGAGTTGTATACGTCTTTTGAGGAGGAGGAGGAGGTGGTGGCATTTCTCCAAAACAAATCACTTCTGGTTCCACTTCCTCTGCTGCAGCCGCAACAGCAACCTCCCCATCCTCCCCCGCAGCAGCAACCCCAGTTTCGGCAGTTTGACTCTGTGCAGCCGCAGTCAACAACGCAGGACAATTATTCTTCGTATGTCTCAATCCGTTATCCCTTCGACCAAATAATCGATTACATCCCTTATTTGGACAGACATATGTGTATACGGGATCTGTTTCCGACCAGATTGTATTGGAATGTTTGATTTTATGTTTTTTGAGGTCCTTTGGAAGGTCGCATGCGTATGTGCAGTCTTCGAAATCGCAGGTGTATTTTTTGGCGCGGGGGCAATCAGATTGTGGTGGCAAATCGCGGGGTGAGATTGGTGCGTGAGGGAAATTTTTTATTGTGGTGGATTGGGGTTGGGAAGAAGATGGGGGACGGAGGGATGGTAGGAAGGGGGAGGATTGTTTTGTGGTATTGTTTATTGGTCGTAGGTTGAACATTTTTCTTATGAGGGTGTGTGGGGGAGAGAGATTGTGGGAAAATGAAGGTGACGGGAATTGAGAAAGAGGGGAAGGAGCAGAGAGAGGGAGAGCATTTCTTTTGAGCAACGACAGAAAAAAGTGATCGTCATATGAGTCCTCCGACACCGCCGTCGGGCAAATTATGTACTGCAATGCTGCCGGATGGGCCGCTGCACGAGTGAGTTATGAATTGGGAGTATAACCAATGGGTTTGAGTCAAAAAAAGTGGGAACTGACTGCCGTTGCGTATTGATTGTTCCGGTTCGCGGGTCGGAGAATTCATGATTTCTATGATAGGTCAGAAAAAGAAAAAAAAAGGGTTAAACGGGAGATGTTGTTATTGGTTAAAGGTTATTTTAAAGGGAGAAGTAATAAAACTTTTGGTTGTTTATCTATATAAAGTTTGATGCCTACCTACCTGCCCACTGTAAATGTAGCTACAGGTACATGTGTTGATCTTGGTCCAGAGTTATGATACCTATCATCATACAGGTATTGGAACATTGGCTCTAATTTCGTAAACGCAACTTCCAAGTCATCACTGACCTCTATCTTGGTTATATTTTCCTGCAATACTCGTTCAGCCTCCTCCCCAAAATGTTCGTGTAGAATCGTTTTATTTTGTGTCCCAATCCATAAGTCGTAAAAAAACCTTTTCGCGTGGGAACGTCGGTTTGTGCCACTCATGACTTGACGGAAGAACTCTCTGTATTTTGACTTTTGTCGTCGTGATAACCGGTATACCGGGAATGGTTTCCACGTGGATGGAAGGTCCTGTACCGGGTAGTTGTCGCGTTGCTCAGACGCGGAAGGGGATTGAGTTTCTGCCATGGTTGGAAGATTGCTTGTTTTTGGTTTGAGGAGAATTGGAGAGTGATGATGATGTGTTATGTGTTTTTTTCTTTTCTTTCTTTTTATTTTATTTTATTGGTGATGCTTTACTTGAGGTTATTGTGGGTTGTTCATGTGGTGCCAGTGATGGGTTTGGCATCCAGGGAGAGAAAAATTGAGGATGAAAGAAAATGGGAAAGAGTCGGATTTATAGACCTTCATTTTGCAGCCCTCCTTCGAGTCGTGGTATGGTTTGTGGCTGCTTATCTACCAGAAGTTCATCACATCGCAAAAAGGTTCTGGTGGCGTGAGCTTGACGTCGTGAACTAACGGTTCATTGAAGAAAAATGGGGAAGCCCTTATTAAGCAAGACACAGATATCTAATTAAGTTTGTCATTGGCGTTCAAATTTTAACTGAAGGTTGGTGATTTTCGAGAATGGCCTCTTAAGATTTTGTTGGATTGGGGACAAACTCTTGCCTTTGATCATGGGATTTTTATCATGTCGCTTCGCAGGTGTTGTAATGAATTAGGTGCCCACAGGTCCAGAACCATGTAGATTTATTGAAGGATCAGGCTGTTATTCAGAATTAATTCGAGAACGGTCCATCTAGGTAGTGATCTATTTATTCAGCCGTTTTAAAACACCTCTTGACGAATTTCAACATGTCTTTTGTCTTCCAGCTCTCGACTGTTTGTTGATCGAGAGGCACACGTCCAGATTTGACAGTATTCCACTGAAAAACCGAGAACTTGGAATTCCCATCGTCATCCACCATGCTAATGTCGATGGATGGAATCCATAGCATGTATTCCATACAGCGAAGATAATGATTGATTTTGGTCGTCCGAAACTGTGTTTTTGTCCTGCTTTGTGATTTCCAGCACGCTGTAGAGAAGAGCTGTGCGGCCACTTTTATCCTGGACGTTTGCAAGTTTGGCTCTGTACTTGACGTGATAAATGATGTCTTCCCGACCCGACGCCGTGGCATTCATCAGGTAAGTTCTCCCTTGATGGTCAGTAAGGTCCGTGTTGATGTTATATGTATGGTACAGAGCTATAAATGCCGAGCCTTCTACCATCCTCTGCCTACCAGCTGCATGCATCAATGCGGTCAATTTGAACCTGTCTTGACCATTTATCAGTGCCAGGTTCGAGCCACACTTCTTTAGGTACTTCACACCTTCTATCCATCCCACACTTGCAGCTATCATCAGTGGTGTCATCCCAGCCGAGTCCCGCTTGTGTAGCTCGTGCACATTGGAATCATCTTCCCGATTGAAGCATTGACTGTAACCCTTTGGTGCATTAGTGTAACTCATCGTGCGAGTCAACAAACGGTCTCACCCTCCCTCGCCCTCATGCCATGGGTTTGAACATGTTTTACCGATCAGGGAATGCGTTCCAACCTCTTTCAATGCGAGATCCTTTTTTGCATAGAGGATATTCATGAGTACCGTACGACCTAGAGCGTCCCGCGACTGGATGTCAAGGTCGTAGGTGAGAGCAAACTGGGACAGTGTGTTGAATCCCACGGAACCGCGATGCTGCTTTACTGCTAGATGTAAAATCTCGTTCCTGTCGCTTCCTTTGAGATCCAGAAACAGACCCGTGGTTCAATTAAATAGCATCCTGCCGCTGTCTACATGTAGACTTTTCTTGATGACCTGGAAGTGCGCACAGAGGTCGGAAACCACATTTGTTACGACCGTCTCTCCGCTTTCATACTCGGCCCAGGGATCTACACGTGCAACATCAATCAAAATGGGCGCAGCCGCGTCGTTGTCCGTCGTCGCCGCAAAACACAGTTCCTTACGGCCATCAACCCGGGGATATCCAGTATCCATGATACGTCTAACCAACGTATTGTTTCCCGTCATTGCCGCAAGCCATAAAGGAGACATAGGGACCCCATAGGAATGGTAAGTGCGTTCGGCGAGTACTCTTGCGACTTTATCAACCACCTGCAGGGCCGGTCTTGTTGACTCTAACACATTGTCATAAACCTTGATAGCGTCCATGAGTGTCCGAATGGGCTTTTCCTTATGCCTGTTGTAGATTGCGTCGTTCGACTCGGAGCAATTGCCCCATTTGTTGAATGCGGTGAACGGGAAATGTAGCGGTACCAAGTCCAGTTGCCTCAACACCTGATTCAGCTCCCCTTCAAGCTCCAGTTTAGTTCGTAATCCCTTTGGTATATTTAGTTTTATGATGTTTTGTTCCGAATATGTTTTTTTTCTGTGCTCAAATCCCAAATGAGAAAAATGGTATCCAGCTTGATTGGTTTGTTTCGCACCAGCGAAGGAACAGTAAGCGTCTGATCGAGATCAACAAAATGCCGGGAGATAACGGAATAATCCTGCCTGATTTTGATTAAAGCCTCGGCTGGCGCGTCTTCTAATAAACAGAAAACGTCCATTTCGTGATCAACTTGTGAGCTTTGAAGGACCCGGAGTGCATCTTGCTGAATATTATCGTTTGATTCAGGTTTTGACGATGGCTCCCAAGCCGAATGAATCCACATGATACGCAAATTCAAGCGGTTACTCCAACTCGATTGTGAGATTCAATCAACTTCGCTGACTTGGCCAAAAACGGAACCCTTCCCTCTGATAAAGACTAAACCGGTTTCTTCTGAAATATCGACATTTGTGTCGCTTGAATAACGCAAATAAGTGCGAATGTACCTCTGGATTAACTCAACCCATGAGATGCTGTAGTCGGGCTCGAATCTCACAGGCCCAACATTATCAGAGCTCATTCCGAGCAAGGCGTATATTTTATCTCGTCGGTCTGTAGCCTTACGAGACCAATAGATCTCGATTAACTCTCCCAGGGAGCAATATTGCAACAGAACCGGTCAGGCATGGAACCATCGTAGTCATTTCTGGGATTAAGCCCTGTATCTTTCATCAGGTGGAGGACCGAATGGATGATGCTTTTGTGTGGTTGGTTTTCCGGGTTCGAGGGTGTCTCGGCGCTGCCCGTATCGCATTCCGCTAGCCATCTAGCCAGGCCAGTACAGAAAGCGTCGCCGACAATCTCATCTGGGCCTGCTTTAACAAGCACATGGCGTGCTGCTTCTACTTCTTGTAGTACCTATCTCAGATTCCCGGTCATCATAGAATATCGATTTCTAAGTGATGAAGGACTCACCCAAACACGCTCAAACCAGGAGAGCTATACAAGATCAATGATTGCTTCTTGCTCTTCATCCGTCTGATATTCTGCGTCTATCTAGACTTCTTTAGGCAACAGAGCAAGCCTCTGTATAGCTTAAATGGCCTTGCTGGCGTTCAGAGTGCCCGCTCCAAGCCACACCACCACACCCCGCGCTTGGGCATAAACCCTAGCCATAGTTTGCACCTGATATCCCTTTTCGGTATTATCCTCCTGGTTGATACAAATAGCATCAATCCACACTATACGGTCGAGATGTGGGTCTCGGAGTGCTAAAAGGGCTGAAAACAAATTCTCTCCAACGGGAAACTCGTGGCCGCCAATTCGAATCGACCGTCGCTTCTCTTGGGAACCCCAAACATACGAAAGTGCCTCATATAAACTTGTTCTTCCCGAGTTCAAAACAGGACAAACCAGGACCTTGCACTCGATGGGCGCACCCTGATCGGTGTTTGGCTCGATGCGGAGCAGACGAATGCTGCCTTCGGGCAGGGGACGGTATTCGTATTTTGACATTGCTGATAGTTCAGAGTAAAGACCACAGTCAATCAGAGTGACAATGGAACGTGAAACTGAGGACCTGTAAGATGACTGCGGTGGCTTTCAAGTCGAATAAGAGAAAAGAGAAAAGAGAAAAAAGAAAAAAGAAAAAAGAAAGAGAAAAAAGAAAAAGAAAAAGAAAAAGAAAAGAAGAAAGAAAAAAGAAAAAAGAAAAAAGAAAAAAGAAAAAAGAAAAAAGAAAAAAGAAAAAAGAAAAAAGAAAAAAGAAAAAAGAAAAAAGAAAAAGAAAAAGAAAAAGAAAAAGAAAAAGAAAAGAAAAAAGAAAAAAGAAAAAGAAAAAGAAAAAGAAAAAAAAAGAAGAAAAAAATGAAGCCAGGCTCTTCCGCAGGCATTCTTCAATCTCTCTGGGTTTCCTCCAACTCGCAGGCCCTTCTAACCTTGCTCGGCCTCATGCAGATCCATCCCGTGTTGGGGACAACTCTAGGCCAACTAGCGTCCAAAGGAGCAGTCTTGGATGACCTCGGCTTGTATAGTGTAACCCTCCTGTGTTTGCCCGACTACAGTGGGTGAGTGGCAAGCTATGGAGGGTTCTTGGCATTCGACATCAAGTGAAAGTCTTCCCGCGTCTTCCCGCAATCGGACGCGCTTTTTCTCATGTGCCTTACTCCGTGCCCATCATTACTTCCGCTGCCCAGTGCTTCCTGATGCCCGGCCCGAGCCCGCTTTGACTGCAGTGGGTGGTTGTTACACAATTCCCACTAACAGAAAACAATCAAGTGTCAGCCATCCGACCAGGGATAACGCATAAAATGATACTGAAGAATATCGCGTCTCTCGAATACGAACTAATCTTGCGACGCCAGACACTTTCAATCCTCATCAGACATAAAAGGCACTACACGGTACGTAGTATCCCACAATATGAATTAACAGCAAATTATATCCTCAAAAGACACTCGAATACTGACGCTTACAAGATGATAATTCCAAGGCCTGTCATACAACTACCTCTTGAGGATTGTATCAACCATGAACAAGGCCCATGGAATAAACAGACAATGCATCCCAAGACGACTTTTCTCGTCGCATAGATGACCCTTCTCTACCCGCATTCTACCTCATCCCCAATCTCAAAATTATCCCGTCCTCGGTAGATATATCACGGCTCACATCCGGATAAAGACCTGTCACCCCGGAAAATGCAACATACCCCAGAGTGGAGTTCAACTTCCTTTAGATCGATCCATATATAGCGTTGCAATAAACAAGTAACAAGGAGATACCCTTTCCAGATGAGTTCAATTTGTCCACCAATACCGATCCAATATCAATTTTTTATTTCCCCGCGCGGTTCTATACTCGCCCAATCTATAAACATGTCCACCCCACCCATTATGTCCACCCAACCAGGCACTCGGTTCTTCCCAACCCTTCGCCCAAAATGAGATCCCTCACTCTCCTCCTCGCAGCAACGCTTTCCCACCTCGCCACCGCATCCCTCCAAATCGTCCCAGGCGGAACATGGACAACCCCAGACGGTGAACACCTCCAAGCCCACGGAGCAGGTCTTATCCAGGTAAACGGAACCTATTACATGGTCGGAGAAGACAAAAGCGGCGGTCATTCATTTTCAAACGTCAATTGTTATTCCTCGACAGACCTGGTACAATGGACTCTAGTCGGTGCTATCCTTTCTCGCCAGGGATCAGGTGATTTAGGGCCAAATCGAGTGGTGGAACGCCCCAAGGTTATTTATAATGATAGAACCAAAAAATATGTCTTGTGGATGCATATGGATAGTAGTAATTATGGGGAAGCAAGAGTTGCTGTTGCTACGGGGGATTCGGTTTGTGGAAGATATCAGTATATAAGGAGTTTTCAGCCGTTGGGGAGGGAGAGTAGGGATATGGGGTTGTTTAAGGATGATGATGGGAAGGGGTATTTGTTGACTGAGGATGTGAGTCTGTTTTTTTTTTTTAACCTTGCTTATAATGTCAGGGTATCGGTGGGATAATGCTGATGGGAAAGTAGCGTAAACATGGCCTCCGCATTGTTGCACTGTCCGACGATTACCTCTCCCCGACGACCGACGTTTTCTCCTGGAGACTTGAGGGTGGTAATCGCGTCGAAGCACCAGCGATGATCAAGCTTGGCAGGACTTACTTCATGTTTGCATCCATGATGACCGGCTGGGATGCAAATGAGAATCAATACACGACTTCAACATCTTTAAGTGGTGGTTGGTCCGGCTGGAAGAAATTTGCAGACAATGGCTCAAAGGTACCTTTTCTCATCTCGCTTGCCCAAGAACAAAGTTGATCCTAATCCTGTATCAGACCTACAACTCCCAAACAACCTATATCCTCAAAACAAGTGAATCATCCGCCATCTACCTCGGCGACCGCTGGCTCAAAGACAACCTGATGGCAAGCACCTACGTCTGGCTTCCCCTCTCAATCTCCGGCACATCAGTCACCATGAAGAACTTTGTATCCTGGGTCCCAACTGCCAATTTTGCTTCATGGCAAAACCCCCCAGCGGAAAACAGTTACGAAGGAGAAAGAGCTACTTACGAGGGAAAAGCACGCAACATTGATTGTTCAACATGTTCCAACAAAGTCGCTGCCGGATATATCGGCGGACCAGATAATGGAAAGGTTACTTTCAGTGGGATAAGAAGTGATATAGACGGGTTGACTACTATCAGGATAAAGTTTTTGAATGGGGATAGTAAGCCTAGGTATGCGAATGTCAGTGTTAATGGGGATGCTGGGAGGAAGGTGGCATTTTTGCCTGCGAAGGGGGATCCGGCTTCTAGTACGTTGCATGCGAGGTTGAGGAGGGGAACGGATAATGTGGTTGTTATTGAGGGGTGGAATGGGGGGTGGGGACCTGATATTGATCGGTTGATGGTGCCTGTTCAGTAATCGGGTCAATGGCGATCAGGTAAATAGATGTCACATGTAAATAGGTATAAAGATAAGGTACCAACGGAAAAGGAACCATGGAAAGCCCTTAAAATCCTTGTCATCAACACGTGGTTCAGGATCAACCTCATGAAGACAAGGTCGTCGCAGACGAAAGTGGTGATAACTTTCTTTCTCTCACACAACTGCATATCGTTACTGCCAATGATAGATTCCAAATCAACTGCAGTTGGTTGTTTTCCACTCAAAGGATGCCAAAGGATTCAACATCACAGGTATCTCTCGGAGAATGCTACCTGATACAAGCAAGCAGAGACCTTGTACAGCTGGTCTCACCAATCATGGGAAACGGAGTATAAGTGTGGGACGAGTGTTACATCAGTCCGAGAACGTGCAGACGATAAATGCGTCGTGTAACACACATGCCGATCTATGGAATTGTACAAATCATGACACTTGGATTTTCCGTGAAATCCTTTTCTCCTTCAGGCTTGTGATTCAGGGGTGATGGTGTGTCAGATTCGGAACCAATTTCTGTGGGTCAGTCATCAACGTTATTACACATTTTCTTGGATCGGGGCTATAAAATGAGAGCATGACCCCGTTCTGTTCGGGAACGTCGGTGATTTTCTTCTTCAACTCGTTTATGTGATTATGGATGTCGACAAAGCTCCTCTTCCCCGTGTGGCCATCGTTGGTGCGGGTTTGACTGGCCTGCTTCTCGCTCAGGGGCTCCAAAAGGTATCACGATTCACACTTTATCATCCTTCCTTTTCACTGACAAAGGTTTCAGAACGGATTCCCCGTCACCATCTACGAGAAAGAAGCCTACCTCGGCGAGAAAATCCGAGAATGGACCATGCTCCTCCACTGGGCCTGGCCTGTCATCTGCCAAATCCTCCCTGAACCCATCCTAGCCGACATCAACACTGCATACACCGACCCTTTCCACCCTTATTCGGACTCCGTCGCCGAATCCATCCCGTTTTACAACGCTGTCACAGGCCAAGTCGCCTTCCGAGCCCCAGCAAATGCTCGTCGTATCTCTCGTACCAGACTCCGTCGTCTCTGTACCCGCGGTCTCGGCATTCACTGGTCAAAGACAGTAACAAACATTTCATTCCCCGAAGACAAAACCGTCCCCTTGACAATTCACTTCCATGACGGGACTTCCACTTCCTCAGACCTCATAATCGGTGCTGATGGACCCAACTCCTTCATTCGTCGCTGGCTCCTGGGAGAAGAAGCATCCAAACCTATCCCAACCCCTCTAGCAAGCAGTAACGGTCTCGTCCGATACCCTACCGCCGAAATTTCTGCAAAAGTCAGAGCAGCTCATCCGATTTGTAGTGTCATTTCCGCTTCGAATATGGTAGGAGTAACAGCTAGCAAGTCCAGCCCCTTTACTTAACTCACTAGACAGTCTTTTTCTGCCTCTCATATACCACCATTTTTTTGACTGACACGAACGGAAAAAAAATAGTCCAAGAAGTCCCCGATCCCTCTGACGCTTCAACATGGCAATTCCACCTCGTAACAATCTGGAATGAACCCTTCATCCAATTCCAAACTGGAGAAGCAGCAATAACCAGAATGAAACAAGTTTTGGATAAACTGAACCTAGCAGAACCATTTCGTTCAGCGGTAGAAGAGACACCCGAAGACTCGAATTTCTTCTTGTCACAAATGCATTATTGGCCTACTAAGCCTTGGGATGAGAAGGGGAAGAGAAGAATAACGTTGGCTGGGGATGCGGCTCATGCTTTGTTGCCTGGTATGTTTTTCTTTTTCTTTTTTTTTCTTTCTTTTCCTTCGCCAAAGTCTTGTCACATTTGGCTCTTGCAGATTCGATCATATGATGCAAGCTGACACAAAAACAAGCTCGCGGACAGGGCCTCAACCAAGCTTTTAAAGATGTTGAAATCCTGTTGAACGGATTCATCAAGGTGAAGGAAGGTGAGTTGACTCTTGATGAGGCAGTAGGGCACTATGAGAAGGAAGTCTTTGAACGTGGGCCGGCTGCAGTGCAGGGGAGCTTGGATGATGCGAATGATTTGATGAGAGTTGAGGGGTTGGAGGAGGGGAGGACGGCAAGGAAGGGGTTTGCGCAAATTGAGAGGGAGGAATAAGACCGAAGGTTTTAGACAATTATATATCAAATGGATTGTTAGTGTTTCAAATCAGTTGTTCGATAAAGTATTTTTTGATCTAAAACAGCCCCATGAACGAGTATTAACTATTCAGCTGACGATGATGTGGGGGCTTAAGTTCGACGTCCATGAGCACGACGACCAGATATCTTGACAACCCTGGATCATAAAGTAAGAAAGAAGAGAAAAGAAAGAAAAACAGAAATAGAAATGGAAGAAGAAGAAGAAGAAGAAGAGTAAGAAGAAGAAGAAGAAGAAGAAGAAGAAGAAGAAGAAGAAGAAGAAAGGAAAGGGAAAACGGGAGAAGAATAGAAAATGGATTACAACTCCCAAAAGTCAGAATTATTACAACGATATTTGACGTTATCTTAAAAGAATCCGGTGTGTGCTATCGTTTCTGGCGTCAGTTATAGCCGAGAGACCGCCCTTGCGGTACCGGGAACAACGAATCATGCGACTTTGAGGTGAGTAAATGCAATTGCTGGTGGGCCAAAAGGAGAATCCGTCCAGAAACCTCGGGAAAAATCGTTTTTGCTGAGTAATGACGCCATTCATGGCTTGATATACACTTGACGCCAGTATTAAACGCAGCATTTTTCCTCCAAAGAGGGGAATGCATGGACAGGTATAGTTTCGTGCAGTCCGAAAACTCCGTGAGTCTGTATCTGCAGCAAGATTGTGTTTTCTTTTTGCTTTGCGCGTCTTCCTTCTGCCATTGATCTTCGGAAACATGGGTTTAAGGAACTGAACGCTGCCAACATAGCTTGGCTTGGCTGTAAGGTTGGAACAAAACGCCCGCGGCACCCCGCCAAATTGTCGACGGTGGCGATGGAGCAAAAAAACGTCGCTGCGGCTGGTTGCCGACGGAGGATGAATGCGGAGTTGCTGTTAATTACGCATCCACTTATGCAATTTTGTGTGTGAGGGATGCGACTGCGTGGCAGCCTGCGGCACAGAAACGGGTGAACTAATCTTGATTGGTAAATTCAACCTCCTCTTGCTGGATTATTTGAAGCGGTACCTGAAAAACTCCCATTTTCCCTTTTGTTCAAGTTCAGCACCGCCCCCTTTGTGCACAGTGAGAGTCTATATGTAAATTCGGCAGCCGGTCATGCTAGTTAGCAACTTACTAACTAGATAGGGCAATAAAGGAGCCATATCTCTAAAGTGAATTAAACCACGGCTACCTACATCAGATTTATTCAATAGCGTGGTAGAGAATCGCACACTAGTTTCGGACTTACATGACCCACTGTTTATGTCCAAAGGAACAAAAAAACGTTTTACGCCCGGCTGTGAAGTGACATGAATATTGGCTTCCGAGCCAAGACTTCTCTTAACTCAGCAACGAATCAGAGTGGTCGTCATTCAATACGTATTGAAGGAAGGACGCCTTAAAGCCCTCGACTGAATACAGGTAACAGAGGTTGTCAGCCCAACAGGGGTCCACAAACCAGAGGTTTGAGGGGTCTGATTTTGTCTTTAATACCTCTTATAGGAATTTAATAAGTTGCTCTCCTTCCAACTCATTATTACCTTACCTCTGGTAGTCTCACCTCACGGCAGTTACCTGACTCAGCTCTTACCATGATCACAATTGGAAGCGAAACCATCGTTGCTATTATCGGCGTACTCATTGCCATCCCTTAAGCCATATTGACAATATGGAATTTTGTTCATCGAAGAAGGCTTCGTTATTTTACCATACCCGATCGCATGATGAGGGTATGTAAGCTAAGCATCTAAAGTCCCAGCCGAGGGCTTCTTCTAAGAACGGATTGTACCAATGCTTGATGTTTAGAGCAAGCCTGCCCAATGCAAGTCCTGACGACGTCACCATCCTTTATTCAGAACGGCAACCAAGAGTTTCGGTCGGCACCGACTCATAACGTATTCACTACGCGTACGAACCGTGCATTTTGTGGCCGCTTGGAGTGCATGATGTGGACTAAAGAGGAATGGCGGCTTGAGAGGTTGCATGCGGTTTGATCGGATGTCCGCATCGAAGTTTTTTGGAGCCAGAAAGCTGCATGGTGTCTGCACGTCAGTTACTTGTTACGCCTTCATGTGGTTTGATCAGGATTCGTGACTTCTGTGGATCCTGTTACACCATGTGTGCATGTGGCAGAAAAGGCGGAGGTTCAATCATTACCCAACAGAAGGGCGGGCGGGACTGACTGCATAGGTATGTTCGTGTAACAGCACCATCGGATAGTGTTTTAAATTTTTGGTCATACTTGAAACGCGACAAGAGAATGCGTGTACTTCGAACATGTCGAATTTTTTTCATGGACACTACTGTAGGAACGGCTATACCAATCTGCAAGGAGCTTCGAACCAGGATTGCATGGGTTTTGTACATAGATTTCATGATCACGATTTAATTGCAACTTTTCAATTCATCCCTTGACGGGAACATTGCTGGATAAAAAGCGCTACGAGCATTGTGACAGGTCTTGTCTGCTTGGATAGGCATATGGTGGTCTAACGTTGATGACTAGATTGAGAGTTTATGGCAAGACAAACCCGGCGATACCTATCTTTCTTGGTTGGAAGGAAGATCACTTGCAACGTGTGACAGACTTGTGAAAATAAAAGGGGATTTGCCTTGCCTATCGTTCAATCACACCCTTATCATTAATGTAACCTCGGTGTGAAAATATAGAGCTGTGCATGAATGTGCAGCCGTTGAAGTCATCCAATATAACGAGCAGCAGCCCTGAAATGGCCGGAGTTCGGCGAATCGGTATTGCAGGTGCCGAGATAAAGCTTGCTGACTGCTATGGGTCATTTGCATTAGTCAAGTTGCCGGTGATTGCTCAGTTCGCCATAAGTCAGTCTGCCCCAGTGCCTTTTATCGCCCAGAGAATAAACCGGGGCAATGCCGAAAACTGCTGGTGATTGCTTTATAAAAGACTGAGTCCTTTTTTTCGCCGCTGATTGAGTGTGGCCCAGGACTGACGAAAGGTACCTAGTTACCAACCCTAGATTGCTCTGATCCCTTCATCTTCTCAAAGGCAGGACAATTAGATTTACTTCAAATCCTTTCAAAATGATAGCTGGCAAAGACCCGCAAGCAATCATTGCTATAGTGGGTGTCTTCGTTACCTTGCCTCCAACTTTATTCACGATTTGGCAGTGTTATCGCCGATATCGACGTCGATCAACCGGCGGCTGGGTGAACAGTATGCTATACCTCTTTTATTTACTTATTTTCTTTCCTCTTCGTTTTGCTCCGGATGGCACATATCACCTCAATGGCTCCTTTAATAGTATCAGCTAACAATGTGTCCGATACCCAAGGACCTGCAAGCCTGCCGATCCTCCCAGTACGGTCTACCGACCGGCCACAAAATATCAATAGCAACGTGAAGGACATGCATAGAATTCCACTGCAGCCCATTTATTACCATCGTCGGTTCACTCTCTTGGAGGAAGAGGGATATCTTCCAACTTAACATTTAATGACCTTTCCATGGATAAATTTATAAGGACAATCGGAGAATAAAGAACATTGGGACTTCATGTCGTTTTAATAGACGTTTGTTAAACGCGTTTACAGTAAAAGAGATATTCAAAAAGAGGCCAAAAACAGCTACTTGTATTTCTATCCGATCCCGCAAAAAAGATCACATTATACTCCTTCAATCTGATCAACTCTTAACAGCAGAGATTCTGTCCTCCACATCCATCAAATCCTTACCCTTCCCAGAACTACACCGTCTTTTTCACTTCTCTCCCTTCTCTCCCATCTCATAAAACATACTCCCAGACCCCAAAAACCCATTCCAATACTAATCCCAAACGAACCAACCCCCACAAACAGCATCAAAACCTGCTCAACACTCCAAATTCCAACCCTCACATCCGGAAAGTACGCAAATCGATAAGTCCATAACCACGAATTAACCGCATAAACAAACCCGACCAAAGCAAAAACATATCCCGAAACCGAAAACGACATCAGGATCCCTCTAAACACAAATCGCTCAATTCAACCAACATCATACCCAGACTCTTTCCAAATTTCAATGTATACAATCTTGAAATTCTCTAGCAAAACGTCCCATAGGGCTGTAGCAACCTTCATCGCCACAACCGCAAGAATATTTAGTTTTATTTGGTTGAGAAAGAGTTCAAAGGTTGTTCCCGGAAAAGGACATTTGACCGTTAGTCCAAAGTAAAAGAGAACAAAGAGCAGCCAGGTATTGAAAATGAGTATCAATAAAATCACTGGCGATTTTGTTAGCCGGCGCGAGATAATCGAATGAGTTTTTGGTTTGCCACGTAATAAGGGACCGAGCACGTGTTTTATTAGGATGGAGGGGATGGTTATGGTCGATAGGATTGAGGAGGTATCATACGGTTCCCGCTGACAGCATCCAACACAGTGTGCTCCGGCCACCCGACACAACAACCACCATGCCAAAGACCCTCCACAGCCTACCAGTATAGTAGGGCGGCCGAAGGAGGGTTATGCTATGCAAGAGGAGGTGCCCGATGACCAGTATACTACTGAAGGATGGTTGGTCAAGAAGGTCGTCGACGCGGGACAGATCTGCAGGATGGCTGCAGAAGCCACTGAGTCATGATGACTGTTCTCTTTGTAATCGTCGGGTGGCGAAGAAGGCCTCCGACGGAGAGAAGGAATGGCCACGGAAGTACGAGGGCCCAGGAGGGACCCGTACGAGTATAAATAGGGCCTTGGTCTTCCTAGTTAGAATGTTGGAAGGACAAGGACCTTGAGGACATTAAAGTTTATTAAGTTGATTTGAATACAAGCCGATTCCAAGCCCATTATACATACCCTTGTCACACCTACTATCCGGTATTTTGTGGCACTTTCGAACGGTTAGTTCGACGCAATTATACCACGCTTTCCAGAAGAGATAAGAATATTATACTATTAAATATCTAATGATATTTGGTGGGCAGCTGGGTGGCGTTTTGTTATGATTGATAATATTAACAGTGCGATCTCTTTATCTGTTACTTTTTCATACTAAAACCTTATTTTCTTAGGTTAATCTATATCTCTAAACTACTAAAGATATTTCTCTTCCTTCATATCGATTAAACAACAAGAATAATAATAGAATGCTCAAATAATTTATAGGGCAGATAGATGGACGGATGATATGATGGGACTTACTAATTGGATATTATAATACATGCATGAATGGATGTTTGAGTTTCTTTCCGACTTGAATGGTAATACGATAAGATTTGATATGGACTCCTTTTAGGAGTTGGTTTTGAGTTTGTGTTTTGTTTCGACCTTGGCTTGGTAGGAGTAGGTGACATTATGGAGCTGGGAGGGTTGGGGCTGAGGTTGGGGTCGGGCAGAGTGATTCCCAGATGACACCCTCTTCGTGTACCACGGTTGTGCGCCGGTGGTAGTAGAAATGTTGCGGTTGTCTCTCAACTGGCGGAATGTGGTTTGGGGGAGTGGCGCGTGCCATGGTATCTGGTTGAAACTGAATTGTAAGGAGTGGCATATCTTTGACGGAAGTTTATTAGTATGGACTTTGACAAGCACAAACGGCCATAGGTGCAACAGCATCAACATAGAGACATCCATGAGAGCACTAATATAAACGTACCGTCTGGTATATCAGTATCTTGTGGGACTTCTAGTGCCTCAACTTCTCGTGTTGGGCGTCGGAGTTGTCGTCTGAGGTAGACTTTGTAGATGATATAGATGGTTGGCGGGAGGGTGACGAACATACCGACGAGGGCGACGATTACTTGAGGGTCTTGGATGGGGGTCATTTTGGTGGGGGCCTGTCAGTTGCACAGTGCCGAGGTGCTGATGGGCTCAGAGCCTTGAGTTGATTTTATTGGTTTTACTGAAGGAAGTTGACATGTATCTTTAATTTCAGCGATGGTTCTTTTGACCTTTCTGCCATCTTGAATCTCAGAACTGCTGGGGGTTGGAGCGTGTTTGATATTAGTACCTGGGCTGGAACGTGCCTGTCTACCTATCTATTCAGACAGCTGAATTTTGGCTCATGTATGGCTTATTAGGTCAGCGGGATAGCAGGCCGGCCAGATGGGCCGTTAAACCCAGAACATAAATTTCGCCCCACCAAGCGCTTTGTGGCACAATCAGAAGAATTGCGTTCAATGTCAATTAACTAATCAAGCCCCCTGGTTTTGGTGGTTCACCAAGTTCCAAATGCTCATGACAAATCGTGCGTCACTAATAAACCAGTCACTCAAAATCGGTAACTTGAGATGTTGCTGACGTGCTACTACTATTGCAAGCAAAAATGTGCTAAATGTATGGAGTATGTACAAGTCAACACGCCAACTGACAACCCGAGCTCCCGAATCAGGCTAGGGTTTTCTTTTTGAAAAAAAAAAAAAAAAAAAAAAAAGATCAAAAAAAATAAACCCTGCGATTTACGAATTGCGAGGACCTCTGCATGGTAATATATACAACCAACTCATCCATGTGATTTCTGGGTTTTGTGTCAAAGCCAAGGCTCGCCGCTCCACTACCTACTTGCGACGGGTATTGAGTGCGGGATACAAATCTCATCCTCCACCACAGGACATTTGAATGGTGGCAGGGAAAGGCATTTTTTGGATGGAATGTCAATGACGGGAAAAATCTGGACTCTGCAACGGTAGGCACAATTTTTGGCTATGCGCAACCAATGAAATCGTTTATATGGCTTTTTTCCCCTTTTCGACACTCGCGCATTTCCCACGGTCTGCGGGAATGCAAGTCAGTTGTATTTTTTCCCCTGGGTCTTCTTTTGAGACCGCAACATGAGTTTTCCAACGTTCCAGGAGTTGCGTTGCGCATCTTCTCCTCAAATACGGCTTGGAAAAACGCGTGTTTGCGGCACAATTACCGATCGGAACCTGCTGGGTATTCTGTACTTGACAGGCCTTTTGGGCATTGACGCCTCAGCGATGTATGGTAGAGGTAATATGGGAGTTTTTGAAGTGTTGGCTAGGCCATGGTCGTGTCTCTAAAAGAGATTGGTGCCGGCATACTTTTCGATTCTGTTATATTGCGAAGCTTCAAAGTGCATTTTCCAAAATTTTTACTAAAAGACTCCTACCTTTATAACAGTTCACAATCTGAATTCATATTTATTCTTCCGGTAATGCATTCGTTATGCGCCACCATATAGGTTCGGACTTCGGATTTATTTAACAAGGATAACAAAAAGAAAGCTCTTCTTAAAATATTGTTTGATTCTTGAAGTGTACGTTTGAACATTGCATGAACAATACCTATCTTTCTCATATACTTCATCATTACTTCATGTATAACGTGGAAGTACATGTACATGTATCCGTACCACACTACAGGTTGTTTTCATTTCAGGTCACGTTTCAAGATTCAACTTCTTTGACAACTATGTACCGACAGTGTGCATCGTGCACATATGACCTTCTAGCGTGCCATTCTTCATTAATATTTAATAAGGGTTATTCATTATAATCAATATTACGGACCCTTCGTTATAAGTTCCCATTAATTTCTGCAACAATGCCATTTACTGAACTCTTCGACTTTTGCCACCATTGAGAAGAATATAAGGTTTTCAGCAAACCGCAATAGCCATTCATTTTGTGGCATGGACCATTCCTGAAACAACTGCTGAAAAGACCATTCAGGAAGGCTTATTCAGGACCGCCAATCCCCACCTTATGTAATAAGATATTTTATCTTCGGAGACGAGTTTTGTTTCCACTTTGCCTTGGCAAGGATAGGAATTTCCATTTTCAGACCCGATTTGGTTAGGGTTGGGGTTTGACTCGGTGATCTCCAGATGACCCCTTCTTCTTGGACCAAGGTTGTTCGTCGGTGGTAGTAGAAGGGTTGTGATGATAAGCTGCGGTTCTGGGTTGGCGAGCTGTATCTGTGAGTTGGTAGATCTTGGGTTGGAGAAATGATCTCTGTGTCTGGTTGAGACTGGATTGCAAGGAGTGGCATGTCTAAAATAAATAAAGAGAGGACTGTTATTAGTCTGGTACTCCGTACTTTGGTCAAGAACAAATGTGGCCAATCAGGATTGGTACTAGCTTGAAAGAAAAGTGGGGCTTTAACAGATACACCTACCGTCGGATGTATTGGTGGCATCTCGTGGAATCTCTTGGCTCTGCAATTGACGATTTCGTCGGAGATAGACTTTGTAGAGGATATTTATGGTCAGTGGAAGGGTGATAAGATGCCGACGAGGGCAACGATTACTTGGGTTCTTGGATGGGAGTCATGTTGGTGGCAGACTGGTGGGTTGGTTAGAGCTGCCTCTAAGTCTCGTTCTCATTTTTGCTGAATCTAACAGCGCGGTCCTAGGTTGATTTAAATACCAAAAACGATGGAGGGGTAGATGACGGTACGGGTCCAAATATTTTTTCACAACATTTCTCAGAAGCGACACACATACAAACCCACTACGTAGGCCACAGACGCATATGTCGCGCGGGGCGAGGCGCCAAGAAATCAGAAAAACGCCCTAGGGGACCTGCAGCCAAGCCTTTTTTTTTTGGCGAATGGAGGAGAGTTCTATAGGCAACGCAGCCGACACTACCGCCGCCACCACCCTTACGATGGCGGGATACCGGTCGGGACACTGCAAACCTCGCTCCTGCCATACTTTCTATTACCCTTTTTTCTTATTGGTTCGAGAAGACGTTGCTGTCGCTGTTTCTTATTTAACTCTTCAACCCCCCCAACCATCAACAGTCATGAAAGTTAGGATGGCAGAAATATCAAAATAATCAACTCTTTCGCTGCATTAAATATCTCTATCTCCTCGTCAAAAAATAACCCATTTATTTATCTTAACGTTACCACCTCCCGACCGAATACAACAATCTCCACCACAATGACCCCCATCCAAGACCCTCAAGTAATCGTTGCCCTGATCGGCATCTTCATCACTCTCCCTCCAACCATTTACATCATCTATAAAATCTGTCTCAGACGAAATCACAAACGACGACAAACACTAGAAGCACCAGAAATCCCACAAGACACCAATACTTCCCACGGTACCGGATACATATTCCTGTTCTGAGCCCCACTTTTCTTTCACTTCTATCCATTCTGGTTGGCTACACTCGTCTGACAACTCCCAATCCTCCTTAGACATGCCACTTCTCCCCATCCAATCTCAACCAAACACAGAAATTATTCCTCCGAATTACAGTCCCCCAATCCAAAACTACAATCCACCAATCCAAAGCTCGCCACAGCCCGTCTACTACCACCGACGAATAACCGTGGTTCAAGAAGAGGGTGTCATATGGGGTTCACCAACCCTAACCCTAACCCCAGCCTTTCCTCTGGTCCCTGTCCGATGACGTCAACTACCCCTGCCAAGACAAACACACTTGAACCCACACAACCGAGTCCATTTCATATCTCTCAACAAACATTTCAAGTCGGAAAGGTCAAATACTCCTCCATACATGTATTATAATATCAATTTTTTTCAAGTCCCATCCTTCCATCCATCCTACCAACCCTTTCAAGCATTCTGTGCACTGGTTTTTGTCGCTGTTTGTTCAATCTGTATTCCGTACGAAGTACCTATCCTTCATCCCTTTTTCGAATCCGATCCCCAATCCAGCTTTCATAAATATTCATTACATCATAACAGAAAAACAATAAACGCCAAAGACAAAAAGTTGCCGATTGTCAAAAAAAAGAAGATTAAAATCAAGTACAACGGAACAGTCTCTAACCACAAGAAAAAACAACCTTCAAGGGTTTACTTGGAACTTTGAAACTGTACCGCCGATCCTCCCCGTAAAGAATTCCTGAAAGCGATACTCACGAAGCGAAAAAAAAAATATTGTTTCAAGAATGCTCCTCGCTTTCGCAATGCAGCAAAAGGGTTTCCAGCCCGCGAAAAAGAAAAAAAGGCGACAGAAAATCAAAACCAGACCAATCCGAAAGGAAGAAACAAGGGCAATGATGCAAATACCAAGCTCACTTTTTTATGCATAAAGTTGCCATCAGCTTCCAAAGCACACAGCCCAAATCGTTGCATATGCAAAGTGTGTCTGTGCAAAGAGTAATATCACTTACTCCAACTCACCGTCCGCAGTAATTTCCCCTACACACCACCGGTCTTTCGTAGACTGTTGCGTCTGCCGAGGCCAAGCCACTTTCGCTTACCACCTCCACCAGTCGATGCTGTGGGAGTCGCTGCGCTTCCGTGTTGCACAGGACCGCCGTCGGCAAGAGATACGCCCCCGCTGTTGTCGATGCTCACGCTCGGGAGATGCTTAGACTCCGAGAGGGGGACACCTCCAGCCGGGGCGCCGTTGCTGACTACCTGTACAAGCTGTGCGCCGCCAACGTCATCGTCAAACTCAACCCTCCTCTCGGGATTTCTATTCCGTTGAATCGGGGGAGGAGTGGCACTGGCGTCCCTCTCATCATCTACAAGAGAATTCCGTCGTCCCCAGGACGGCATCCCGACAATCCCTGGGCCCTGCCTTTCGGCGGTAGCCTTGAAAGTTGTTGTCGTAGGGGGTGCGCTGGACGGGGCCGGCGGTGGTGGGTCGGCTGATCCGGTGGAGCGACGAAAGAAATTGTTAAGTCCTCTAGATCGTGGCCGGACAGCAGTGCCTTGGCTGGCAGTTGGGGGGTAGTGTCGTTGCTTTGATGGCGGCACCTCTTGCAAGGCCTGATTATTTTGTGTGCCTTGGGAAGGCGGGGGAGGAGGAAGGTAAACCTGCTTTGGTGGCACAGTCATTGATCGGTCTTGTTTCATACCCATCTCGGTCAAGCGCTGAAGCGGGGGTTGGACATCCGTGCTGTTGCTTCGGACCCGATTTCCTCTCTTTAATTTTGAGAAGGGAGAAGGCTTGACTGGCACGGCTGGCAACGGACGGCCTTCAGCGGTCGTCTTTGCTTGCAAGCTTGACCTGCGGTCCGGTGGGGGCGGTGCTGGGTTGACCACCATCCCAAGCGTGGGGGTCAAGAGGCCGGAGCTAAACATGGGAAGGGGCAAAGAACTTTCCATTGCGTCCAATGCCTTTGCCGTAGGGGCTGCCGAGTAGTCTCTCCCCGTGGCGCCAGCATACCTGGCCCCTCCGAGTGTGCCAAACATGGCGTTGGTTGCCCATCCTTTGGTGGAGGAAGGGAATGAGAACAAGTCAGGCGATGCTCGGCCTTTCTTGAAACTTGGATTAGCCTGAGATACGGAGCTCATAGGTCCGAGCCCGTCGGCATTTGCAGACTTTCTGCTCTCGTGAAGCCAGGTGTCAACACTCGAGGACCTCGAGACATCTGCCGGGCCACCGCCATCATCATCGGAATCATCACTGTCCCAGTCAAACCGGTGTTGCTCGCGCGAACTTGGCGCAGCTGTTCGAGGTCGCTCGATCTGTGAGACTGAGACATGGAGCTCAACATTGGTGTCACCACTGGAGAACGGTTGACGGCTGTCAAATGCGGTTGTGGAGGCTGCTTGCGCATTTGTGGTAGGTCCACGTGGTGGTTGGAGGCCGGTGGCAAGCTCGTTGAGAGCCGAATGTTGAGAAACGGTGGTATCGGACAAGGCGAGATAGCTTCGCTCGTTAGCCAACGCCTGATCCTTGGAGAGAGTATCGTTCGAGTCTTGGCAGAGACGCAATGTTGTCGTTGAGATGGTGTCGGGAGTTGGCGGTAGTCCATGGTCTCGGCCAAATTTCCCCTCTGTCAATACACGTTCCAGTTCCTCACGCTTTTCCTTTTTCGTTTTGGGCTGCATGTGTGACGACGGAGGGCGAGCAAAAGGGGAGCGGTCATGTGCCGTCGTATGTGCCCGGGCGACATCCTTGACATCCATCTTCTCTAAGCGGCCAAGAGGGGAGCCCGACATATCCAAGACGTCGGTGATGTTGTGAAAATGAGCGTAGCTACTCGAAACAGCACGCGACGTGCTTGGTCGAGATTTGGGTGTTGCGCCTCTAACTTTGGTGGGTGACTCGAGCGCAAGCATTCTTTGCTTGGCGGCGTTGCACGGGAGAGAAGGAGTGCCACCCGCAGGGGATGCGTCGTCGCTTGTTGCATTTCGTCCATACACACTAACAAAAGAACTTTCACTCAGGATACTCAGCGCGGGGCTGCCCATCCTCCATCCTCCCCGGGAGGTATCCGGCGAGACCTCGGCGGCGGTGGTGGGTAGGCTCAAAACGCTATCTCGAACTCCAAGATACACATCCCGCAAGTTGTCGGTATTTTCAACTTTTTCGGAAAGGAAGCTTGGCATTCGATTGAGGCTTTTAGACTCGTCAGATGCTGGCGACTGCACCAGCTTGGGGGTCGAAGTTGAGTTGACATATGCTAGCCCTTGCTCTCCAACCTGGCGCACCATCTCCCGTTCGCGCAGAAGTTGCTCTACCCTTGCTTCAAGCATGACAATCATGCTCACAGCCTCTCCGACGGCCTTGTCTCGTTTCTCGAGCTCCAGAAGAAGTCGTTCGTTTATTGCCTCCATGTCAAACTTTTCCAGCTCTAGCTTTTCCAGCCTTTCTTCCAAGGTTGTCTGCCTCTCGCGACGGTGGAACAACTCCAACTTCAAGTCGAAGTTTTGTTTGTGTAAGCTGGACAACGTTTGTTCAATTTCCTTGACCCCAAGCCCCCTTTTCCTGGATGAATCGGATCCATTGCTTGAGATCGGTCGGCCGTCGGATGGAGATGGGCTTCGTAGAGCTCTGCTGTCCACGGAGGAGCGGAGAAGATCATTACCAGCTCCACGACTTGATGTTCTGTCATAGTCGACCCTCCTTTCCCGCTCCAGTCTCTCCAGCAGGAGGGCCGACATTGGTGTGAGGGGTTGGGTGGAACTCTCCGAGACCTCCCGTGATAGTTGGGACTTTGGCCGTTCGCTTTTACTGTGATGATATCTGTGGGAGTGTGTGGAAGTGGTTTGGGAGGTCGAGGAGGAGCTGTTGCTTGCTCTTGAGGCTGCCCGGGCTCGAGGGGGAACTTTCGAACGATCGTTCAATTGGGTTTGCGCCCCAAAGCTGTCCGTGCTGTCCATGTTGGGTAGACAAACACCGTTGCTTGGGCGCGGAGTGGGTCTGGCGAAGATGTCGGGCTAACCAGCTCGTTCGTCAACAAACGGTTGGAACTTTGCTCTGACGTACCGCGAGCCAGCAACTGCAGGGAGGGATGTTTGCGTGGCAAGTCACTTTAGACAAAGAATGAAGGCAATATTTTGGCTGCCTTTGCAGTTCCGGCGGAATACGCCAAACACCGCTGTGAGGGAACGTCAAGGCATGAGCGGGACCAATAACACAGAAGAGGATCGTCGTGTGGTTATTATTTGTTTGGACTGTCTGTACGTATCGGCGAAGTTTCGGCGGTGCGACAGTGTCTCGGATACGAGGAATGAGCAACTTGCAGTCTGTGAGAGGAGAGAAAAACACAAAAAAAAAAAAAAAAAGAAAGAGAAATGCAGGCTTGCAAAAGGAGGGAAAGGAGGCAGCGTTTCAAAAGGGAGGGTGCTGTCAGCAAAAAGGAGAGCAATGGATGGATGGAGGAAAAGTGACAGGATTGGTGAGCCTGGAGGTGCAGCGCCCATCAGTGGGGGGATTATGGGTCCTTTGGAAACTCAATTCGCTGGAAATCAGAAAATCTGGGGGACGCGACTGTTGTATTCTTACCCAAATTGGCTAAACTGCTTCCATTTAAAGCTAGTTCATTTGTTGCCTTTTAACTTTTGAGATGACCCCCGCTGTGACCTGTCCCGCAGAGTGGCATCCTCCTGCAAGTTGAACACATTTTTTGAAGGTCCAATCGTTTCGGCAGATGCAAGAAATCTCCCTCTCGTGGGACGGCACACTGCATCGATCATGTCCACACATTTGCAATTGCTTACATGTTTCTGCAACTCGGCAAACCATAATCAAATAACAACAACAAAAAACGAGCCAACAATCGGCTCCGGACCGCAACGATGAAGCAACGGCCCTCCCCGATCTTCCACACCCTCCCACGAAGCACAATTCTCTGTGACAAGGGTATTTCTTTGGGGCCAATGATCGGGCCCGTCACTCGGTTCCAGCCCACTGGATGCTTGTTCCGAATGCTGCGCTATGCCTATTTAGGGTAAATTTCTGTGCATCGATGCGGCACATGGACGATCGGTCAGTTGGAATTCATCCTTGCCCAATGTCCAGAAACGACAATTTTCTCGGTGAAACGAGGAAAAACTTGACAGTTTGTTGCTACCCGTTGATCAACGGAATACGGAACGTACACTTTTTGACAGACAACTTTGTCCTACCATTTTCTTTGCCGGTTTCCGATGGGTACTTGAGCCACTAATTCCAATCTCCCCACCCGAGGTTACGTCAATGAAAAAAGACGGGAACCCTCCAAAAAGCTTCCCCGTAACAGTGGAGCAGCATCCGATTTCCATCCAATTTATTTTTACATGCACCAATCAGTGCACGACGATATCGTCCATCGGGCAGCCCCTCTTTACAGAATCCATTCTCGTCTTTTGGGCAATTAGATTTCTGGTAAGTTCCATCAGCCGGTCTCCCAGCTCATCGTTCTGCGACATCTCGCTTCCCTCTTCGGGAATGCAAGGCGCACAAACGTATTGACCTGAGTCCCCGGTGGTGGTCACGCAGTAGACGGTCGGCACTGCACCTTCAAACTGGTCCTTCTTGAACGGCTCGACTCCGTACTTCATGGCCAACCCGCCGAGCGGATACGGCTCGAGAATGTCTTTTCGGGACTGCTTCGTGCTGACAAAACCCGGATGGGTTGCATTCATCAGGACATTCGGATGACCCTTTTGCGTCACATTTCTGTCGAAATACCGCGCGTATAAAATCCCCGCGAGCTTGCTTCGGCCGTATTGACCGTTTGGTCCTGCATCCGAATTTATTTCTTCCAACGAGGCAAACTGCGTGTCGGACGGAGCCGCCGTGTGCAAATTGCTCGACTGGTTGCTGATTCGCACCGTGGTGTTGTGGTCTTTGGCAGTCTTTTGCATAAGAGGGAGCAGGTGGGATGTCAGTATGACATGACCCATGTGGTTCACGGCCATGTGTCTATCCACGCCGTAACTGGTCAGGCTGGGAGTCATGATACCTCGGCCGGAATTGTTCACGAGCATATCGAGTCGAGGCGCCTTCGACTTGATGATCTCAGCCACCTGATGTACGTGGTTCCAGTCGCCGAGGTCACATCCCAACCACTCGACGCGGTCTGCTTTGTCCTGCCCGAGTTCATCGGCAATGACCTTCTTAGCACCAGCCATTATTTCCGGGTCGACCGAGATGATGAACAGCTTGGAGAGGTTGTGCTTGAGGAGCGTGTAGGCGACGCCAAAACCGATACCTTCGCTTCCACCTGTTATCACGGCAACTTTACCCGTCAAATCTGGACACTCGTCCAATTTGAATTGGCGTGTGCCGAGTTTCGAAAGGGGCCCGCCGAAGTTCTCTGCGAGGGTATTCTACGGATGATTTCGATTTAGCGCAATTGTCTTTGACAAGAAACCGTTGAGATGCTTACCCCAATCTTCTGCATCTGGTCACCGAGAACGCCTGGAGTCTTTTTAATGGTTGACATCCTTAGATTTGGATAGGAGCTCTTCGCGGAGTGGATGACTGGAGTAACAAATAATGGTCCAAAGGTGGTTCTTCCTCGTCCAGGCCGGATGAAGAGAACAGCACGCCGTACAGCAATTGTGTGTGTCATTTCTAACGACTTTAAATCACACACTGGATGCCGGTTATTCGGGCAGATTATGTGTGTTCAGTTCGTTGTTCTTATATGCGCTCATAGCTTCGCAATGCGCCCTGAGCAGGTGTGACGTAATTGGATCCTTTTGGTACGATTCAGATCTCTGGGATTTTTCGCCAACGCTGGGATCGCACCAAACACCAGTTCGTCCCATTTCTTGACGATCTTTGCAGGCTGGCTGTAGATAAACTGCAAAGTAAGAGATTATGAGTCTGACAACCGACGTCCTTGTATCGACACAAATTTAACGTTAGGTCGAAGACCCACGCCCCCTTGTTCATCATCCATTGCCGGCTCCCATGGTTCAAACAGGAAAATAGTCATCATGCGTTGCAACATTGGTTGAAGCGAGCCATCTGGAACGCCTTCATTTTGCTACAGTACCAGATGGTCACTGGGCAGATAGCGGATACATTCCGCCGCAGGCCAGCACAGCCTTACTCGGCATGTCGGCAATGACAGATCGCGGGATGAGTCGCCAATATCGAATACACACCACTCCGGACTCGGAGCGCCGTAATGTAAAGTGAGCCCAATTTCGGGCTGATTGTGATAAGGGCATGTATAATGGGCTTGAAATAGGCTTGTATTCAAATCAATATAATAAACTGTAATGGCCTCAAGGTCCTTGTAGTCTTGTATCCTTTTGTAAGGGCATGGCTCAGTGGGCAGAATGGCTCCCAGTACACGCCGTGACAGCCACCCGACGATTACAAAGAGAACAATCATGACTCAGTGGCTTCTGCAGCCATCCTGCAGATCTGTCCGTGTCGGCGACCTTCTTGACCAACCATCCTTCAGTATACTCGTAATTGGGCACCTCCTCTTGCATAGCATAACCCCCCTTCGGCTGACCTACTATACCGGTAGGCTGTGGAGGGTCCTTGGCATGGTGGTTGTTGTGTCAGGTGGCCGAATACACTGTGTTGGATGCCGTCAGCGAGAACCGTGTGACACTGATTATGCATGTACGTCGCTGACATAACCCTCGTGCAGGACGAGGTGTAACATTCGCGGCACCTGCCCAGTAATGTGGCCTCAACACCACCCCATGGGTGACACTGGGCAACAGCTTACGCGACACAATCATATCGGCTAGGCAGACACACAAAAATGATGGTATGATGCATGTTATAGCGAGGCTCTTTCGGGGGCATCTATAAACCCTGGGATGCCTGCGCTGCGGGTTGCCCTCCATGAACTCTTTCGCTCTATCTCTCTCTCTCTCTCTCTCTCTCTCTGCAAAACCACAACCTCCGCTCCAGTACCACAACAGGCAGTTCGTCATGGGGAATGAATCTCTTCAATCCACCGCTCAGGGTCATACCCTTTGGTCTGGAGAGGAAGAAGATGAACTTCGACAGATTTGGCAGGGAGTGGTGAGCCGCGTGCATAGTATGGCGGGAAATGTTGAGGGAGCAAATTTCGACCCAAATCTTGACATTAACGGTGTCCTGGAGCTTGTCAACAGGACACGAGCGGCTGGTAAAGAGTCATCCAGCTCTGGGGCCGTGGGGGTGATTCACAAGACACTCAACTGCATTCAGATTGTTGGAGGGCTGGTGGCGGATGCTGCATCTAATGTAAGTGGGCCAAGTCCTGCCATCGGGAGCCACACGGTTCTAACTCTCTGAACGCAGGTTTTTGGAGCCGCCAATGCATGCTTCAATGCCCTCAACTTCGTCATCCAGGCCTACCAAAACTACCAGGGCATATTCCAATCACTGGAGGGCTTGCTTGAGAAGTGCCTTCAGTTCCTGCAGCGACTCTCGTTTTATGAGAATAAGATGGATTCAACTCTGCGCAAGGTTGTCTGCAGCCATCTCGCACTCTTTGTCGAAATCTGCGAATACATCATCAGCCTTCGTGGCAAGCGGAATCGGGTCAAAGCTTTCGTGAAGACGACTTTCTTGGGCGACAGCCATGTTCAGGAGTTGTTAGAAAATATGAAGAATCTCAATGAACACGAGCATGGTATAGTAAATGCGCAAACCTTTAACCAAGTGAAGATCACAGGCGAAGTCGTCAAGAGTGTGAACCAGAAATTTGACTTATTTGCTGGCTTTCAGAAGGAAGAGCGGGCCGAGCAAAAGGCGGAAAAAGAGCAGAGAAAGCTGGTAGCCAAATTCTTGACCATTGTGGGGTACGACAGGGACGGGGACGAATTGCCGAGGGAGCCCACAAGGACCTGGCAATCCTCGATCAGCCTTCTACCGATGGGGGACTGGATTAAGGATAATGCTCAGTTTCGAAAATGGGCGGATGGAAACGGCCCGGGCTCATACATTCTTGGGCTGGAGGGTGGCACTGGGTCTGGCAAGACAGCTCTGGCTGCCGGCATAATCAAGCTACTGCAGAGACGGGGAACGGGTGACACAAAGTCACGTTCGTCAGTGGCTTATTACATCTACAAAGCCGACTACAAGAACACCGACAGCGACGACCAGATTGCAAACATCGTCTCTAGGAGCCTGTTGTGTCAGCTTGCTAATGACACGGCATTTCTGAAGTCGGCAGTGGCAGCAGTTGGAGATAAGTCAAAGGGCTGGGACCAGTCAGATCTCTGGACAGAGATGGTCTTGGAAAACAAGGATTTGACAACGATGAGCAGCACTTATTTTCTCGTCATTGATGGCCTTGCTGAGGACGATCAGTTCAAGCCGTTTTTGCTGCCTTTACTAAGACGGCTGATGCAGAATCCAACATGCCCTGTGAAGGTCCTCCTTACTGGTAAAAGGTTAAGCTCTTTTCTGGGGCTGATCACAGACAATGGTGCAGCCTTTCCGGTCATTCAGATCTCACGTGCAAATTCTGATGATGTCAAGTTATTCATTAAGGATCGCCTCGATCAAATGGATTTCTTGAAGAATCAGGAGAAGCCCGAGGTGGCTGAAAGGGTGAAAAAAACAATACTGGAAACACTTCAACGTACAACGGACGGAAATTATACCAAGATCAAACAGGCATTGGACAAAATCAATGACAGTCCTGAGCAGTTATCCCAGATTCTTCAAGAAGCAGGCACTGCAGACGCGTCTCAAGACTTTGAAAAGAATATTGAGCGGCTCAACCACACGATGACACCGAATAGCATCACCTACATCAACGAGGTAATACTCTGGATCCTGAAAGGTAGAGCCTGGTTTCAGCCACATGTTCTTGAAGGGGCTTTAAAGCTCAAGGACCGGGTTGATTGTGACGATGAAAGGCCACCCGAATCTTCGCTTTCGCTGCTCCGACACATTATAGTCACGGATAAGTATCTCATATTCGATATCAACGAAGGTAGTGTTAAATTCAAGACGTTGAGTGTGAGCGAGGCAGAGAAAAAGCTACCCAACACCAACACCTCAGGCTCAAGTACTTCATTGAACAGCACGTCTAATATAGATCGTGCCGAGGTGGACATTGTCAGGCACTACCTGACAACGGTATGTCCGAGTTATCTATACGCTAAACTTGGTTTTGACGCCTTTTTCGAAGCTAAACGGAGTCGAAACGCCCATTATGTATGTCAAGACCCCGACAACGGCGAGCTTCTAATTGCATTGCGATGCCTTGCATGTCTGGTGAAGCAGCGCTCCGTGAAAATTGAGGGAGAGGTGCATGGGTACGCTGTTGGATCATTGTACTCGCATCTCTACTCTGCCGAGTTTGACTCTGCTGAGGGCGATACCGACTTCGAGCGTGGTGGACGACTGACTTCTGCAAATTACGAGTACAGGAGAAAGGCCGGTGTGCTGCTGCTGAAACTTTTTACCGAGGAATATGCGATCAAATCATTTCTCGGTCCTCTTAGCTTCTTCGATGAGAATGAACACGAGAGCTCACTTGCCGGACTTGTAGTTCCTAGTCACTGGTCGGAGTGGATTTTGAGCGACAACGGAATCAAGGTTTTGCAAATATTCTTCAGAGATCGCGCTGTCTCTGACAATATCAAGGATGCTGCCATGGTCAAGGAAATTGCCAAGTCAGGAGCAGATGCTTTCGAGGTTCTTTTTGAGCCGGCGATCAAGGTTTTGGGAACCCGGCTATTGGAAGAAAATGCTTCAAATGCGGAGGTGGAAAATATATTCTTTTTCCTCCTTGCTGTTCGTGCCAAGCTGGATGGATCGGCGGAAAAGTTTCCAGAGGGCTATCTTTGCGACATCGATCTTGAGCGGCTCCAGCAACTTGAGTCTTGGTTCCGTGGAAAGTTGGGGGACCTCAGATTTGACGACGTACTCGAGTCAACGTGGGAAGCCCGTTTTGCATCCCTTGTCCATCGCTTGGCCCCCATTCAGACCAAATCCTTGCGTAAGGGAAGGGGGATAAAGTTGTCAGATGCAGAGGCACGCGCTCGAAAAGCGCTCGAGATTAATCCAACAAACTGGAGGGCTTCTTACACACTCGCTCAGGTGGTTGCGTTACCTTCACAATCAATTCAAATTCTGGAGTCCGTCGTCTCTCTGCTCTCTGGGCCTGATTACAAAGGGTGGCGAGAAGAGCAGGGCAACCGAATGAGGCTGGCCGAAGTCTTGTTCACGCTGGGGGAGAGGTGTTTTGCGCTTAGTGAGCCTGACAGATTCGAAAAGGCGACCGACGCTTACTTCCGGGGTCTCGACATCGACAAAACGTACCACCCGGGCTACCTGAAAGCAGTATCACTTTATGCAGGAGAGAAGCTTTGGACCCGGATTGTTGATTTTCTTGATCGTCTAGTCAATTCTAACCTCACTGCGAAAGGTAGCATCAGTCCGGGAGCACGTCTAATCATTGAGGGGGTCAAAGATGGCGATGAGGTACTTTCACAGCAGTTAATCAACACCGCGAAGAATCTCGGAAACTGGGACCTCCTTAATCATCTGTTTAAGCTCGCCATGGCCCAGCTGCCAGTTGATGACAATAATCCGATGACCGCGTACTGGTTGCGGCGAATGTATGGTCGTGTGTTGATGAAGGAACCGAACAGGGAATCAGAGGGCCTTGAGGTTCTCTGGGGCCTTACCAAACTATCTCAGTACAGTTGGTTGTTGGAAATGACCATCGAGGAACTGATGCCAATTTATACACCACGGATACGGAAGGCCTCGCCCGAGTCGGCCCAGCCCTATGCAAGTAAGGTTGAGGATCTCTATAAACTATTCACTGCGGCATCATCGGACATGGCAAGCTCCAAGATTCCAGTCCTGTACTTTGCTCGCTACTTCCTCGTTTCAGAAGATCTTTCCCGCGCTAAAGAGGTAGTGCAAAAAATGCTGACTGTATATCTGGATATGCTGTCTGATGACGACCCTTCCAACGACTACTGGGCGTTTTGGGTCTTGGGTGAGCTGTTTGCTGTTTCTCGCGACAAGATTAACACTGTAGCTGCATGGGACGCGGCGGTAGCTGTGAACAAAGGGAATGGCGAAAAGGCGTTTCAAAAGGCCTTGGATGACTGGGCTGATAAAAGCAAGAACAAGGTCATCAGCAATCCAGAAGGTGATACGGCAAAGTCTGTGGTCTCAGCAGAAGATGGGCAGGCGGAGAGAGAAGCGGGTGAGGACTCGGGGTCGGAGAAACCAAAGCTTGAAGATTATCTAGGAATCATATGGTGTGGTTCATGTGGCCTCCGCTGGAACCATTTGAGCGACGTCTGGGTATGCATGGACAATTATGCCAACGTGCACCTCCACGACAAGTGCTACCAAGCTTTCATGAGAGGCGAAACATTGTTGGACAACAATCATTACTGCATTACTGATCATGAGTTTTTTTATATCGAGGAGAGAGATATAGAGAAGGTGTTCAGCGTCCCGGTGGGCTATGTCCGGATTGGAGAGGAAGAGATCACGTTGGAGGAGTGGAAGGATAGGATCAGGAAGCAGTATTTGGACTTGTCCAGTTAGGGAGAGATCAGATGAACGGGGCGAAAGGTTCGGCAAATGTAATCGATCTCGGTTATGGGGTTCACGCTGGTCAGCCGCATTTGTCTTAACGGACGGCCGAGGAACTGGGTGTTTTACGACTTTCTGCTCCCAATTCACTTCTTATTGCCAATATTGTCCTTGGTGCTTTTAAAACTGTCGGATATGCATCATGCGAGGCCATTTCTAACCTATCAAATAACTCCGTGTAGTGGCACGACATCGGAGGACGCATATCACAGCCCCGGGTGGGTACCGGTACATATATATGCCAGGCTTTGAAAGACTTTCTTCGTCACGATCACTCTTTCAAACTTTACATCACCTTTCCACTTGCTACAACTCGAGACGCAGACACTCGAAATCATCACGGAAAACTCCAAGCTTAGGAGCCAATCCTCGAACATATCCTGAGATGAATGCAGACTTGGAGCCGAAACATGCATCTCGGACCTTCCTCACGGCCCCGAGAACATCCGTGACCACCTCCTGCACTACTTTGCGTGCATTGATATTCAGGATCGTGATAATTACTTTGACCTCTCCAACGACATCTGGAGCTTCGAGATTGAAGCTGAGATGGCCCGCCTCAAATCAGTTCCTCAGCACTCTACTTCGGCAGACGCAGCCATCAGAACGAACGCGGAGGAGATTGTGATGCGCAAAAATTCTGTTGTGCAGAACAGGGTTGAAGATAGATATGGACAAATTTCACTGCTGAGGAATGCATTGGCATCTGAAGGTGGGCGGGAAGTTCAAGCGTTAGAGGAAAACCGCAAGGCTTGGAAGGAGTCAACCAAGTACCGGGAGGGGGTTGAGCGCTTTCGAGATTTTAAGACGAATCAGCATCAACCAAGTCCGATGACGCATATCGGCACTGCAGATCCTCGTCTTCCGATCTTACGGTACAGCGCAACAGCCCCTAACTCAAGGATGAGCAGGGAATCCCAAGCGACTTCACTCCCACTGGCTTCCTTGGTCGGGGTAGGCTCTCAGCGTGACCATGGAGAGACCGGTGGAATATTGACAAGGTAAAGATGCTTGGAAGATACCAATAGGGCGACCCATGTTCACATTCCTCACAATAACATGAGTGTATGTTCTAATTCGTGAGCCCCGTGGTTTGGAAGATTTGTGCTAACCATACTTTGCGGCTTCAAGTTTGTTGAGGTTCGCTAGTGTAATTTCAAGGTTCAATGTCAATGCATCTACTAACATACAAGAGAACAGAGCATACTCCGAAAGTACTACAGTGAAGGTAAGAGTCAGCGGTAGCCAACGAAGACTCCAATGTTTCTTCAGTTGAAGCACTTCTCTCCCCGGACATTTGGACCACTCGCCAGGTGGGCAGCAAAGGATTTGTGCACGAGAGACATTTACAACCTCTCTGTGAGCAAGTCTTGACAGGTACCATACTTTGATACCCTCGCATTCTTGCTCACAAGGGTGACTAACTTTGCTGCTTACAAATTTTTGAATACCCAGATTCGGATGGTCGAGGATAACTCCAACATTGTTTTGTTTGCAAGTATTCCAGGCTTCACGTCATATCTTCTCATCTCTCAGGCACGCTGAAGCTGACTGGAGTGCTAAACTAGATACCATTCCTTGATACGGAGACATACAGCTTGGTTAAAATGGCCGCCGATCGGGTTTCGGATATTTCAGAAATGCATCGTCAACGGAACAAACGAAAAACGCAGGACGAAAAGACCGAGCTGAAACGGCAAAAGCAGGGATTTCCGAATCTGCCAGCTCGAAGCAAGCATCCTGACTCGGAGCCCAATCTTCTGGCTTCAAGTTCTTCGGCACTTAAGGAGGCCCTGGCATTCCTGAGTTACTTGGTCCCCGGCATCAAACTCGACGCCCCGGATCTCAGAACGTTACAAATAGACTCTAGAAAGTCAAAGAGGAAAAGAAATCCTCTTGCGCAGTACCTACTGAACGCAGCAAAGATATAACTCGCCATGGCATGTTATCAAGACGACAAAATAATAGAAAAGTATTTATTCAAAGATCCACCACAACACCCACGTCGAACTTTGCACCAATCTTCGTGTTCCTTTTCCTTGAGGAGTACTAGGCAGTTCGATCGCCATCAAATACTGCTCCATGGAACTCGAACTAACTGGGACTCTAGCCACAGATTACACACGGGTCTGGACTCTGAGTGGTTTGACTCAGAGCTTAACTGGTACTGGAGCGGTGATTCAAGCGCTACGGATGAGTTTGGATGCGAAGAGTGCAAGGAGAAGATTAAGAGAACACCACGTATCGCGATGGTAGATCAGCTATGGATGTCGATACTCGATGGCAAAACGCTCATCACGTCGTTCCCAAACCCGTATGGGTGCGGATTTGACGTGGATTTAAAGGGTGTTTATGCATCAATTAGGGCCCGACTCGATTGTGCAAGCACAAGGTTTTATTCGGTTTATGATCTCGGGCTCATCGTGATTGACGAATGCTCAAAGGCCTTCTTCAACCCATGGTGCCCATCATCCACGTCTCACTCCCGGAAAGAAGAACGACCGGCAATGGAGATATTTGCTGACAGGGTTGGAAAGATTGTGAGTAGGATCCAATTGTTACGGACATTCGGAAAGTGGCTAACGGAAGGAACACCCATGTCCCCTTCAACGAGTAAAGGCAAGAAACTGTGACATTCTTTTAGATCATACTCTCGGCTGGATGGTCAGGAAAGGTTGGATTTACCGCCGAAACTTTGAAAAACTCGACATCTCCACCGTCCTGGAGGAGTCTGGACACTTTTTAGGCACGGTCTCTGAGACATTGAGGGTTCCAGCTCTAACAAAGAGGAGGGGAAGACCCATCAACAGAAAAATGACCAGCTCGTTTGGTTTCGGAAGCGAGGCGCGGTGCTAATGAGAAACTTGAATGACCGAATTGAACAGCTCGAAGCTACAAAATAAATGGCGCAGAACGTGGAAAGCAAGGTAAGTCCTGGTGCCCCTCGCTGACCCAGATGCACCGCTATCTCTGACTGCAAGACAAGATCAAATATCTTTTAGATCTCAAACAATTAGTCGTGAGCTCCACAAGTACGTGGGAATCGGCACTACAGACCAAGAGGTCAATTACACAAGGTTGGGCAGTGATGCTGTTTACAGTCATTACCATAATATTTGTGAGCTGAATTATCTTTCTTAGTTGTTGTGTCCTGCACACCCGAAAAATTATATTATTTGATGCTAACGAACCGGATTCATCATCTACCAGTTACCTTTATCCTTCATGTCCAGCATCTTTGGGATCAACAACAAAGACTTTGGCAGCGCTGATATCATGACCCTCAAGGAACAACTATCTCTCACGTGTGAGTTCCAACTTCAAACGTCCTGATTATGGTTACTCAGCCTCCAAGAATCTTGCTAACAATTCATCGAAGTCCTAATCTCCGGGCTGGTTGTTCTTGGGTTCCTCGTAATAGCGTTTTCAAGACTTCTTAACCTGTTTATCTGGATGCGAAACGTGTTAAGGTTTGTTGGGATTTACCTTGCAAGAGCTACAGGGCTATATTGGTCCTGGAAGTTGCTTTCCCGCTAGCTTTACCGCGAGGAATGGAGTACTCAAGCTTTGAAATATGAGACAGAGTGGCTGAGAAAACGTTTAGCGGCGGAGGAGAAGGAAAGGAATGCAAAGAGACTGGCCAAGGAAAGGGACAAACGCGAAAGGGATTTGATGGCGCAGCAAGCCAAACTACTCTATCATCAAAAAATGGCGAGGACGGTACGGCACGGAGAAAGCAAGCATACAAACCAGGTAACAATGGCAGGGGCTCTTCCTGGAAATCAAAATGTCTGATATAAATGGTGCTATATAATAGCTTGAATATTTTCAAATCCCGACAAAACAATCACACCGTCGCCCCAGTCAACTGCAAATAATAATCCACCCCAGTATTCGTCTCCCCAGTCAACTTGAACGGATCAAACATGACCAAATTATTCGGCGTATTCACAACAACAAGTGCCGCCTCCTCCCCAGCGGCAACAACCACCTGTCCACTCCCATCTTTTAGGTCCACATACCTCACACTTCCATTCCCACTCTTGACCGCCATAATAACCGTTATCGGCCCCGTATTCCCCGTAACACTAACACCAACATTCCCTCCTGTTGTCGTCCTCAAAGGAATAATATTCCCTCCCAAATACCTCGGTCTCCTCCCACTTTTCACTCTCCACCTGCCCCCTCCCAGCGAATCCAAATTCGCATAATTAATCCCTCCCTTCTCCCTCTCAAATTTCTCTCTCGCCTTCAAATGACCAATATCAACAAACGCCATCCTAGCCCAATACCTCGCCACAACTTCCTGAACCTTTTTTCCCTGCATTATCCTCTCCAAAACATGCAATGGAGTCTCATCACTCCCCCTCTTATATTTCGTCCACATATCTGGCAATACATTCATACCCAACCCAGGAATCTTATCAGGATTATTAAACAAATACATCAAAAATGGCCAAGCCTGATAATAATTCCCCGTATTAACCGTCCCATCAACAATCACCTGAAAAGAATCCCCAATGACTTTCTTCAAGTCAATAATCGTTTGTCCTTCCGGCTGATTATATTTACTTCTTGCCCTGGCGCACACTGGCGAAGTAAGGTAAAGATCAGCGACGAAATTCGCCACAGTCTCCCACCACGCACCCGTCCTATACTGATCTATCCACCATCTCGCAGAGTATGTAAGAGCATGACCGAATTCATGAACTACCACTTCCGGTGAATTCATATATCCCTTGACAACATTTAAATAAGAAAGTCCGAGGACAAGATCAACAGGTGTATTTGCCGCCGCTCCAGGAAGTGAATCAACTTGATATATATTGATTTTGTGATACGAAGAAGCCGTAGTGTTGGAATCGGACAAATAGTAACTTAAACCGGGAGTCCGCCATTTCAAGTCGTCGACAAAACAGGTATGTGCTGCTTCTAGGTAAGATATCGTCTGAGCTGCTACCGCGTCGGAAGTAGGGTTATAAATCCGGAAATGCGGAGAGTCTTTAAATCGGGTGTTGCTGCCGCCGGGTCCTACTCGGGGATTTGGAATGAATTCTGCTGGGGGAGGTTGTTGGGTGGTTGCCAAAGCGGCGAGGGCGAGAATGAGGAAAGGGGGAAGTCGCATCATGGCTGCTGTTTGGGACTGAAAAAAAAAACCCCCCCGATTTCTGATGCAAAATGGGGTGTTTCAAATGACTTATATATCTCTCTTGTCTTGGCCATAAAAAGTAATTTCCTTGACGCATTTCATCCGGCAGTTGATAATTGGTGGCTTTCAACGGAGGATTAATACGCTCTTGATATTACCTCGTGACTTCCCTAGTTTGGGATGCGGGGCCTTCTCCGAGTGACCCCCAAGCCGAGAATGTAACAAGAACTGCCATCGAGAGTTTCAGAAAAGGAAATGAATGTTGACCGAAGAATATAATTGATAAGCCATGAGATCTGATGGATCAACCAGATCAAACAACTAGCATGTTTTATTTAATGGCAACATAAGACAGGATAAAAGTACCCAAAACCCTAGCCCAGGAACCCCCAAAATATCCCAAATTTACCATCCCTACCTATCCTTAGTATCACTCCCATTAACACCCTCACTCCCAGCAAACGATTGATGAGAAATCTGAGGCCCCACACAAGTCGATCCGCTCACCTTTGGATCGTCTCCCCCTAACCCCCCAACTCCCAAATGCCCATTCCCTCCACTACCTTTCCTATCCAAACTACTCCGTTTTCTCGCCTGCCGCCCGTTTCCACCATTACCCGACTGAGAACCCCCAGTTGATTCATTAGACACTCTCGGTATCTCACGACTAGCCGACAGCCTACCACCACTCTCAATATCTTGCTGCTGCTTCTTACTTTTCTTCCATCCTTTTCTCCATCCCCGCTTACGACCTGCTTTGCCAGTACCTCCAGCAGCATCGTTGTCCTCCTTCCCATCGTCATTTGTTCCACCCTCTTTCGTCTTCTTATTCTTCTCATCCTTCTCTCTCTGGTCCCTCTTCTTCTTTCTCTTTTGTATCTCAACGGCTTCCTTCATCTTCCTCACCTGTTCCTCCGTCCACTTCATAATGCTCGTCGAGCAAGCATCCTCTCTATAGTCAAGCCACATCCAATATATCCAACACTTGACAGAAATCCATGTTTTGAAGAGACTAAAGGCCGACCAGAGCAGGGCGCGGAGAAGATTGGAGAATGCTATGGTGATGGAGAGGAGGATGACAAGAAAAGAAATGGGCAAAATGTACAACAGAACCTGGTCTTTGACGCTCCATGGGTTGTCCGAGCCTCCAAACTCGCGATTGTTCATCCCAAAGATGGATGAGATGAATGACATGGGCAAAAAGATGATGGTCATGACCGTAAACATCATAATGGCTCGTCCTTGGCGTACGGCCTCTTCTGCCTGCTTGACGGACTCCCATGCTTGGACGACGCTGGCTTGTTGCTGTTTGAGCTGCAGGAGGTCATTAACACTCTTGGCCGTGCTCTCAGCACCCTTCTTCAGCCCCTCAAGCTCGTCCAAGCGATCATCCACCTCGGCTAGCAGCTCATGGGACTGCAGGCGGAACCAGCTCAACTGATCATGCCTTTCTTTTCTCTTCATATTCTCTTCCAACTTTGCCATCAGCCTTGGCTCGTTAAGCGTGGTGTCCATCGTATTCCGCGGTGCCCTTGGGATGCGAAAGTCTTGGCGATCCTGACGATCTGCCCCGTCCGGCCAGCGTCCTTCTGGGTCCAAGATGCGTTCGACATGCTTGCAGAATCTGCGAATGACCTCTTTTTGCTTTTGGTGAACATTGATCATGATGTCGAGTTCATCAATGATGTCCTTGACCTCCCGCTGGAGCTTGCCTTCCGGATGAATGTCGAGAAGCGGTACATGGAGATCAGAAGAGTCGACGTATTTCGACTTTGAGCGATAGATTGCAGATGCCTTCTGTGTCCAGTGCCATACGTGCTGAAAGCAGACTGTGTGTTGATTGGTCTCTCGGGAGTTAGTTAACGGAACTGCAATAGATCCGACTATATTGAACATACCACGTTACCGATTGACTCGGAGAAAATGTCCATGACCTGAGGCTGACTGTCCTGTACCCTTGTTGTTAGCATCCTCGATACTAAATACCATCCAAGTCGCTTACCTCTGTCTTGGTTCGATCAAAGAAGGTGTTGGAGCACTCGTCGAGAACGATGAGAGCCAGGTCATAAATTGATCTAATATGGTTCTTGCGAGCTGACTTGAGCCTCATTCGAATGGACTTGTGCACGCCGGAGAGGTCCTGTTTGTTGAAGCCATATCTCCTTGGAAACGAAGTGATGATGGTCTTTTCATCCAAAACCCACATCCAAAGCTGGTCCACCATGATAACCTGCGAAGTTTTGCGGATATCGCCACGACAGTGATCGCAGCCGTGCTCGTCTGTCTTGATCGAGTGCCCCGTCCACTGCAAATTTGAGCAGGCTTGGTCAGTCTGTGTGCCGTCTGTGGCTACCCTGGACGTGAAGCTAAACCGTCCAAGCCACGAAGTCCTTTCCTTGGGCAAGCTGCTCTGAGCTTGGAGTCCGTGATTGAGGCCTGTTCCCACGTTTGCCTCGGCCCCGGCATTCTCTTTTGTCGATTTACGCGTGGGAAGGCCACCCAGTAGACACTTACTCTTATCCTTCTGCGGTTTGATCTCCAGCCTGTGACACGAGTCCAAATTCATGTTGGTTCCGCGGTACACGACCTGATCACGGTCGCGGACTTTGGTAGTTCTCAGAGTCCAGTAGTAGGATTGATCGAGAGTTCGTCGTGGGTGAAGTGGTGGGTCCCTGTAAAGATACTCTTCAAGCATTCGCTGGTCACGGTATGTCGACATGGCTTCGTATAATCTTGCAGCGTCAATCAGGTACTGTCCCAACTTGTTCTTAATCTCCATCCGCCCATTCTGATCGATTTTGATGTCGTCTCCATTCCTGGAAACCGGCTTGAGTTTAGCTACCAGTTCGGAAAAGTCCTTGGCACCTGTGTTGAGCCCAAGTCCGCCTCTCTCCCTCGACAACGATATCAGCCTGAGGTTTGGGTCCTCTTTCGGATGCGTGAGTTGTTTGCCTGCTTTCTCAAGCCCTTCCCTCTCATCTTTACGGTTTTGCCTATTGAGTACACCAGTCTCTTCATGCTTTTTCCGCTGCTTTTCTGACTCAGCATCGATCATGTTGGATATTTTATTTCTCATTCTGTCGGTATCCCAATGCAAAAACGGCATCTTAGGAACAAACTGTTAGGTTGCTTCATGAGCTCGGGAGAGGGAGTAAAAACCTACGAAGAGTACAATATTCTTGGGGCTGTCCTCAATTTCATTGACCTCTAACCATACTGTCAGTCGCGATCAGAACCAGTCATGAAAATGGATGACCAACCTGACGAAATTCGCTCACAAAGTGGACGCATGTGTCTTGCATGAACCACTCCACTCCGAGCGCCGTGCTGTTGACCACGCCAGAACTGTGGCCTCAAAAGCATTCGCGCGTGAGTCCTGACAGGAGGATCCCTAGCCGTGTTGGAAAGATCCGGTTGCTTCTCGTCGTAATAGCGGGCAATGGTTTTCTGTAATGTTGTGAGCGCCCTATACAAGACAAAATTATACTATAACGGTAACCCCTACCTCAACCCACTGTGAAACACGTTAGTCGGCTGTTAAAAGAATGTTGGCTCAGGTCGAGTGGACTTACATCCATATTGTTCGATGGAATATGGAAATACCGAAGTCGCGTGGGATCCTTACTGCTGCACTCCTTCCTTGACAGAATGTTGCTAACATCGGGATCAAGTTTATCTAATCCTAGAAGTGAGCTCATGCCGATTCGTTGATCCGGGAATCGCCCCTTGAATCTTGGATCAGTAAGCTCTTCATCAACCGGCTCCATGTAGGTGACGTGGGTACTTGACGCAGACCCCACGGTATTTGCACGACTCGGCGTACGGCCGGGGCCAGGGAAAGATGTGGAAAAGTCTGCTCTGGTCGGTGATTCCGTTCTGGTTTCGTGCTCAGTCATGATGGCCTTGGGGTCGGTCGTTGATTGGCGAGACGCTTGCGAAGAGGGTATCTCCTTCTTGAGGGTGTACTGGATGAGGTAACCATTGACATCTCTCTCCAGGTCGTACTCCTCAAGTTCGTCATCCGGTGGAGGATCTTGGTCATTTCGAGCTTCCTTGACAACCTTTCTGATATTTTCTCGCTCCTCTTCAAAGTCAAGTCTCTGGGCCGCTAGATGTGGTGGTTCCTCTGGCTTGTGTTTCCACTTCCGGACCAGCTCGATTCCACGAACATATTCTTTGGATTTCTTCCAATTTTGTCTGCTCTCGTCGATACGGCGCACCAGATGGCCCGCGGTCTTGGTGAGGTTCTTGGGCGATCCTGTTGAGGGGTCAGGGGCTTTCAAGAGAGCTTGCCTCAATATGTAACTTCGTCTGTATTGGCCCTCGAGGGCAACAGCTACACTCTGGATCTTCTTCTTGACCCTCTTTTTCGCTTCATGGTCTTTCGCGCTCGTAGACAAAGAGGAGAACTCGGGCAGAGAATTGAGATGTTCGAGCTCTTGGTTGTACTCATACACCCAGATCTCATTGCAAGGCTCGAGGTAGTTGATGCGGTCGGCGATGTTGATGCATCCGAAATAGTGTCTGAGGTAATCGCGAATTGTCTCTGGGCCATGAGGTGAAGCTGAAAGGCAGGTTGCTGGGGCACATTCAGGATCAAAAGCCGACGGGTTCGATCTATGTACAGCCCAAGCAGCGGCATTTGGAGGGCTTTTGGGCTTCGAGGCGCGCTTCTGCGGTGATTCTTTCATTTTGAAGGTTGATCAGACGGAAGGCTCTGAGGAAAGGATTTCTAGAACAGCAACCTGAAAAACAGGGTGGGAATGCTGCTCCCTTTAACCATTGCTATTTGAGACGAGGCTCCGGTACTTGTGTCAGAGCTTCGGCCTAGAGCATCCCCACATGCAGCTCGGCACCACACCAATTGAGTGGCGTCCAATTGGAGCAGAGCGTGTTGCATGGCGGCTGAAAATATTGGCAGTGGCGTCGCGGCACAGCGTGTGTTCTTGGGTGATCGGTTGATGAAATTAATCAATCTTGATGTAACCGTGCATGGTCTTTCGATGGAGGTGTGGGTGGTAGCACAAGCCAACAGTGATGAAGAGGGAAGGTTGCAGAGAACGCAAGGCTCTGATACTTTGGGACAAAAAAAAGCAGGGGAGCCGAAGGTTTCCGGGCGCCTGGGAAATGCGGTGATCCATTTCGGGCAAGTGTATCCGACACACCCGTCCTGTGGCCTCCCGCCTCCGGCAATTTATTCTTCTATAAACTCAGGCTGGTCAAATATTCTTCGGCTTCCTCAGTTCCTTCTCGGCCTTCAAAATCAGAAGCAGAAGGACTTATAGCCGGGGAAGAGTAGTTACTTCCTAGCCTGAGCTCACTTTCGTCAATCTCCCACTCCCACCAATCCCACCAATCCATATACTCGTTCAAATACGCAGCGTAATCATTTTCTTGTTCCAATTGCCTCGTAGTATCCGCCCTTGCCGCGTCAGATATGTCGTCTTCCTCAGGTGCGACACGAATAACTTCTGCCTCACAATCGGGATCCCTAACGCAACCCAAAGAAAGCAGCTTTCCCAGCTCCGGGCTCTTGTTCCAGGCGATATATACCATCGTCTCCGTGACAACAATCTTTCTTTTTCTGCGTCTAACGAACAACAACAACATCTCTATAGCCACTGCGACAGGATCTACGTCGAGCACCGTTTTCAGTACCTCTTCCGTGATCAGCAGCCTTGGTCCATAACGGTCCAGCAGGTTTTCCACCAGGGGCAGTCCATATTCACGATTGGTTGACGCCACAATGACCAGCCTTTCTGCATCGAACTCCGAGTCGCCCCAGCTGTCAAGAAAGATTGTCAATAGGATGTGTGCAGACGGGTGAGATTTGATCATCGCTTCCAAGGCCTCTTGTTTAACCTCCTTCGGGACCCTGTCTCTCCACAAAGTCAGCAAAGAAGTAATGGCAAAGAGGCTTTGCTCTTCTCTTGCTGGATTTACTTCTATGCTCTGAACTGTCTCCATGACCAGATAACTATCAATCGTCTGGGTTTGATCTTGAGAATAGTTTAATGCGGCAACAGCAAAACTGACGCCGTAACACGACAAATAGCCTGGATTCCTGAGCGCTTCCTCAATAGATTCCCGGGAATTGCCTTGGTATATATCGTTTCTGGTAACCCTAGCAATTATCCATTCGAGCGCTTTTCCTGGCTGTCCGACGGCCATTCCGTGCCAGAGAGACGTCGCAATTTTAAGAGTTGATCGCCAACACTCCAAAAAGGGAACAAAGTGGTCGACATGTCTGCCTTCCAGATGTCTTAGTAACTCGTAAAAATTTGAACTGCACGGTGCTCTGATCCTCGCTCTGGGTTGAATCATCTTTGCCTCCAGCTCCAAAAGCTGTGACCAATCCTTCTGGCCCGCGGCTTGAAGTATGTCGTTCGAGGCTATGAGCGCGGCGACCACTTCCTGAGTATTTCTTCCATATAGCGTTTCGGTCTCTTCCAGGAGTCTGCGTAGTAATTTGACTCCCGTGAGAAATTTCCTTCCTTGGACCAACAACCGAGCGGTGTGTTCCCAGCCGTGTGCCATTTCATTGAAGTTTTTGGGTTGTTGAGATATCTCACTCAACAGGTGGGAGTAACACGAAGCCTGCTCTTGCGGAACTTGGGCCAAGGTACTCCAATCCCAGATAAGCGGCAGTTCAACAAGAGGCGGGCGCCACCGCGGATTGGCCACATCGCGCCACTGCCTGGTATCCACGGGAAACTCCGTGTTGGCCTTGGTCGGCAGTGTGTTGATTGAAATGACAAGACAGTAGTCGTATGATTCGTGCTGTCGAATTATGGTGACTCTGTTGGTGTCCTCAAGAAAACATACGATATCGCCCTTTAGTAGTGGGGTTGTCGGAGCCTGGATAGACCACTCAACCAGTTCGGAGGGAAGGTCCAACATGGGATGTGTCTTCAATTCTGGCTCCCATGCACTCAGTTTTAACTGGACATTTAATTTGCTTGGTAAGATCTCCGTCGCGCCGACATGTATAATTTCCCCAATGACCAGGAATTTGGTCCGAATGATGGCTATTTCTTCCTTGGACCACGTCGTAATGGATGCCCCTCCACCAACAAAGCATCGAACTATTCGATAAAACGTGTGTTCCCAGGTGCTATTGTAATCGGGAAATATCCCCGCGGGGGTCTCCGAGCTCATACCCAAAAGTGCGTAGACCTTATCCCTCGGGTCCGTAGCGCTGCGGTCTCGGTAAAGGTTGATTAAATCGTAGAGCGGCATGATATTGAGAGAAAATGCCTCGGGCTGGGAGCTTGTTGTAGCGACGGCTCTTGGTCGAAGGCTTGCTCCCTTCATAAGGCGGAGCGAACTTCGGATGCGACTTTCTGAGCTATCGGTTACGGCTGCAGAAAGAACAGAAGGGCCTGTCTGAAACCAAACTGGCAGAAAGGGCTTTTCGTTGTTGTTATTCAGGGTTTCAAGGGCTGCAAGAACCTTGACTCCAGAACAAAAGGCGTGCCCGTCCATTTCGTGATACTGGCATACAATCGTGATATTCCGAGCAGCGGCGACTTCTTGAAGAACCCAAATTCGCCTAAACCAAGACCTTTGATATAAGGCCTTGACTGCCTCCCAACCACCTGGATGGGCACGTACGGCCCTCGTTCGGTTGTTATTTGAAACGGCGTCAAGTATCGTGTCCAACGCGCGTTTGCTCTGTTGTCTGCTCTTCTCATCCCCGCCCGGCTCTTCCAGCCAAACGTTGACCCTCAGGGCACAGGCGTAAACCGTCGTCATGAGCTGGACCTGGACACTCTTTTCATCGTTGTCCTCCTGATTAATACAAATTGAGTCTATCCAAATGAGCCTTGGTACCTCGGGGTCGCGCAGTCGGCAGAGCATCGCATGGCAATTTGCCCGCACTGGGAGAGAGTAGCTGTCGTGTAGGACGATGTGGTGCGTGTTTGGTGGCGGTCCCCAAACGTAAGAGACGGCCTCGAACAACTGTGTTCCATACCGTCTACTGACTAGAGGATAGTCCCTTAGGACACAGCGTACTGGGGCATCCGAGTCATCGTAATTGGGGTCGGGGAGAATTTGAAGGAGTCGAATATGGCATTTCGGCAAAGGCTCGTACTGATAAGACGGATACTGATAAGATGGAAGGGCGGGAGCAGGGGCGGGGGCCGGAGGATCGGTGCGATCACTGTTGTCGTCGGCAGGTCCTTTCGTCACTTGAACGCCACCATCACTCAAGCGCTGTCGTTTGCGTGCCGGTTCGGACATTAATGTTACTGCAAAAACACGTGGTTGAGGCTCAGTTGCATCATCACGTAGGTAAGTTGACGCGAGTTATCTTCTCTGTGGTGAGCAACCCCTTCTCAGCCGCAGTCTTGGCCAACAACCAAGCAACGCACGCATGAGGCAAAGCGGTTAGACTCTTTCCCATTCATCTCAAAAAGCCGGGGCCATGCCTTTTTGAAAGATAAAAGGCGTTTTTAGATAAAAGCAGGCATGATTGTAAAATGTAAGCGATGTTTCTGAAAAAGAAGGCCATTATCGCCCTTATCAAAACAAACAAGCTTTTGTTGAAAGTAAAATGGGCTTTCTCAAAACAAAAAGGTCTTTGGGAAAATAAACGGGTGTTTTTGAAAATAAAATGCCGTGATAAGTTTTCCTGAAGGCGAATAATTTCCCGAAAACCTTATTGTTCCGAACGGTCGGAAAGGTCGAAAGAAATCCATGGTTAACGTTATGGTGGGCACGGTGGCGTGTTGCTAGGGTTAGGGTATATTCTGATCAAGGGTTAGAGCTTATTGCCGGTGGTGTGGCAAGTGTGTGGTTTGCAGAAGACTATCCAGGAAAAGTCCCGGCGTCCCGTCTGATTGGTCGAGTCGAAAAAAGGAAGCTGTCTTTGGCCTTGATTGGTAGGTTTGCGGCGCTTTGTTTTCTTTTGGTAGTTTCAGACAAAAATGAGATTGGTGATGAGTTTTTGGGGTTTTGGAGGTTGCAGAAGTTTAATCGACCGCTGCACCGCGTTCCGCCAAGAATTGGTTCCATGGTGGGGCACGACAGAGTATTCCTTCCACCAAACTGATTTCCTCTCTCTCTCTTCCACCACAACCACACTCAATCTTCAACAACACCAACATCAAATGCTCCTAGAAACCATGTTTCAGATACGTCATTTTTTACCCACATAGTAGGAACTTCTTCCTGACTCCCGGATCACCTGCTCATGACAGTTACGTTCCCATGTCATCGGTAACCAACAACGTCGACATCGGCGACCATGATAGACACAGAGAAAACCGAGGCTTAATAGGGATTGGAAGCAGAACCCGAGTTTGAAAAATGATTCGGATCTTCTTTGCGGCGTTCGGAGTTGACGGTCCATTGTATCGGGGTATGGCGCCTGTGTCTTCTGAGACATAACCTCCCAAATACTCACGATGCTTCAACTATAAGACTGATCACTGCATCGCGTTGAAGTTCTTGTCCATCATCACTTCTTTAACATACAGTCCAACACCCTTCACAGCAATCATGGGAGACGCCATCTTGGACACCAAGCCCACCGTGGCAATACCCTCCGACGACAAACCAGTCGTCGTGATTGTGGCATTCATGGTTCCCGGCCACATGGCCGGTCCCCTTCAATGCTCCAAGTATTTGTCTTCCAAGGGGTACAAGGACATTTACTTCCTCGCCAGCGCCAAATATAAAACTGCCGTCGAACACACAGGCGCCAACTTTGTCGAAAACCCCTGGACACTGCCTGACGATATCCCAAGGGGCCTCTCAAGAAGCGACAAGATCCTGGTCGAATTCAAACATTTCTTCATTGACTCAGCCCCAACCGTCCACCGTTGCATGAAAGCGCTCCTCGAGGACATCCGCGAGAAGCATCCCGACCGCAAAGTCGTCATGATCCACGAGAGCATGTCTCTGGGCCTCGATCCCTTCAACTACGGTGCCCCTCTCCCAAAGGGATACACCTCTATGCCCAAAGCCATCAACTTTCAAACCAGCCTCAACTTTTATCCTGACCCGCTGGTTCCTCCCGTTCGTCCAGTAGCCTTGGAGTACGATCCCACGCCCGAAAACCTCCGACTCTGGCAAGAAATGCGCGAAGAGCCTCTTTCCCCTCTCTGGACGGCCATCAATGACCACCTTAACAAGGTCTACGCCACCATCCCGGCCACCGCAAAGGTTCGACCAAACGAACGCTACCTCGACCAGGTCATGGTCCATGGGGACGTGACTGTGGTTCCTACCTCGCCTTCCCTGGACTATCCTAGAGCCAATGTTGATCCCGTAAACAATAGAATCCACTTCATTGGTGGGCTCCCGCTGAATCCCGTCGACCCGAACTTTACTTATCCTTCTTGGTGGTCTGAAATCACCGAGAATGCTTCCTCCCCGAACAGGAAGAAAGTTGTTCTGGTGACGCAGGGCACGATCGACACGACCTACGATGAGCTTTTGTTGCCTACCGTCCGCGCCCTGGCTGATCGAGATGATCTCATTGTTGTGGCTACCCTTGGGATCAGGAACGAGCCGTCGCCTTTGAGTCCCGAAGAGACGCCCAAGAATACAAAGATTATTGATTACTTGCCCTACGACGCTGTTCTTCCTTATTCGGATGTTTTCGTGTCTAATGCTGGATATGGAGGGTTCATGCACGGCGTCATGAATGGAGTTCCCATGGTTTTGGGTGGAATTGCAGCTGATAAGCCCGAGGTTTGCATGCGAGCTGAGTGGGCGGGAGTGACTGTTAATTTGAGGACTGATAAGCCTTCGGAAGAGCAGGTCAGGGATGCTATTAACAAGGTTTTGGGTAATGACAATTACAAAAAGAGGATCATGGAGGTGAAGAAGGAGAATGAAGAGATGGATTCTTTGGGCACGATTGAGAGATTGGTTGCTGAGTTTGGAAGGGCTTAGAGAAGGATTGCGACGTGCAATGGCTGTCAGTGAATATGTCTCCTCGCTCGAGGATTTTCGAGTTCCGATGTTGTTTCTTTCTTTGATATGACCGTCAGATGGGCTAGAATGACAGGTGGTTGGATAATCCTGATACACATTTGGGTTATTGAACTATCTGGTGGACATAATACTTTCTTGTCTCAATTTATCAATCTTGCAGATACTTTCAGTCTATATATATCTCCTCATTTCCTCAACCAAATCCCTCGAGTTCATCTCTCCTCCAATCTAGCTAGCCCACACATCAACTGCTGCTCTATCTACGCTTCTCAGACCATCCCGGAAGCTCGTCAATCCCTAGTTGGTAAAAGTCAGCATCTCGTCATATCCCAGTGATCCACGAAAGAAAAAGAAACTTACACCCCTCAATCTGATCCACAACAGTCTGTTGGACAAGACAAGCATTCTGCTCCTCAGGACTCTGCACCAACAACGGACCGCCCCTATTCGCTCCACAATCCCGGAAGAAGCAGTCCGAATCCATGGCCCTCTGCAGGGAATCATCCTTCCATCCAAACAAGTAATCGCCATGAGCAGAGTATCCAGTGCCATCTCCCGTGCTCCAGACAAACGGCTGGCTGCCATCCTCTGGCCAGAGGGACTTGTCGTTGAACATTGTAGTGTTCCACATTGTCTCATAAGCCACTTGAGGCATACGAACGGGGTGAGAAGCAGGGCAGGGGTCAGCGACGCGGAATCCACCTTTTCCTGTGTTGTACATGTGCTGCAGAGTCCAAATCAGTCATCACAAGCTTTCTTGTTTCTGCGTTTGTCAAACTTACCGACATGTGATCCGGCGAATCCAGATTCTTGCCATCCCAGCATCTATCACACATTGTATCAGCAAACCTCCAGCACAAAGGTCAGATAATAAATGATATACTCACGCAGGAAAATGCTGAATAGCCATAATCCCCGCCGGACACGGCTCCTTCGGAAACTCCGCCGTCTCAAACCCCCTAGTCAAAATAGTCTGCAAACAAGTATACCTCAACCCAACTGTTGTACCATCCTTCTTATCATTAGCCGCATTTCCAACCAACATTCTGAACCCCGGTTTAAAGGCAGTAATCTTTTGGTTTCCATTACTCGTGAACGACTCTTGAGTATAGTAAATCGTCATTCCACCAATTTGTCCGTCATGAGCAACAGCATTTGGATATTGGGGAACACGATGATACGATCCGTTGCGTGCCCGGAAATACAAGACTGCGGTCCAATAGTTGGAAAAGTCTTCGGAGAAGGAACAGGTCGTGCATGTTGCTCGGGAGCCGACGTCGCCTTCCATTGTTGCGTTGAAGGCATTTCCGCCGACGATTTGGTGGATGTGGGCTGAGGGGATTGAGCCGGGTTGGACTACGGGGTCAAGACGTTGGATTACGAGGGAAGAACAGCCGAAGCGGAGGGCGGCGTTGGTTAAGCCTGCTAAGGAGGCGAGGGTTAATAGGTTGGATTTCATTTTTGCTGTTGTCAGTGATGCTTCTGGGGATGTCGGTCCTATGAAAATGGCGAGGTTTCCGAAGTCCAATGTTGACAAAACTTCTTGAGGAAAAACAGACGGGCAGGCGATCCCTATAAAATGTATATTAATCGGTTTTGGAGATCTTTATAAATTCCAATGTATAGCCGCGCATGCCACATGGTCGGTGTTTATCCAGACGCCCAGGAAAATCTTTGTATATTGGTTTTATCCCCTTATTGCTCCCGCAGAACCGAGTTCCCCAATTACTTTCGGCAGTTGAGAAAAACAGTGAAAAAAGGCATGTCGTATAAGTTATGCCTATCTCCAAGATTGCACTTTTAATATTCCACCTTCGGATCTCGGGAGGGTATCTTTGAACATGAAGCTTCCAAGACTGGTTTGTGACCCGATTTCCGAAAATATATGATCTTGGGAGATGCAAAGGAAAGCGGAATACGTAATCGTGAAGGAATTGGGTCAAGATCAGGTACATTGATGTTGCATTACTCGAGCAATTAGACCCGGAATAGGTACGTTTACCTGTTATAACACTCCACAAATTGAAAAGTGTGTGGTCTGGGAGACAAATCTTATATCTGTTAGTGAACTCTTAAATTTCACACACAAAAACGATCCTCTCTACTACCCTCAGTAACAGAGTTGAGTTTGCGGCGTCAGACGGTTCCTGTTCGGATATTCATAATCTTATAAGTAGGTATACAAGAAAACCCCGTGGGCCCGTACAATGACACCATCTAACCCTCCTTCTGATACTGTTCCTGCAACCATTTCTCAATCTTGGGAAGAGCCGCCAAATCATGCTTCCGCGCAGAAGTGTCATAACTCTCATCAATCCACCCATTCGTGCCTCCAGAAATCGGCTGTGCTCCAAATGGCTGACACGACCCAAAGTCAACCAACACAGCTTGTCCATTCTCTCCAATAACCACATTTGCCGCATTCAAATCATTGTGTGCAAGGCCTAGAGAATGCAAATGACAGACAGCGCTCTCAATTCCATTCATGATGACATCCTTGTCAAGCGAGTCTCGGAATATAATGTCGTGTTCAATGCTGTCCAAGTCTCCCTTGGGATGATTGTCCAGAAGGAGTCCCGTGATACGCTGTTGACCCTCACGCTCAAGGACTCTGACGCCATGGTAATTGACAATATTTGGATGCGGATTCTGTTTCAAAATCTCGAGAATGCGAATTTCTGAAAGAAATAGCTTTGGTGCTGAAGGGATGACCTCTCCTTCCTTTACTGGGTCGTAGAGATCAATCTTTGGACGTTTGACGAATATCTGGTCGCTTGTGTGAAGGTTAGGAGGAGCGACGGCGAACTCTGGGTCTGCCAATGGATAAACCCAATCGTCCGGAACAGGTTTGAGTTCTTGCTCAAACTGCTCACGGGTGACTTGCTTCTTCCTGATAGGAATCGCTCCCCAGTACGCCGTATCGTTGTCTTCTTTGTCTATGAAAGTAAAAGTTGTGCGTATGAAGCCTCTCTCTGGGTAGCCAGTCAGTGGGTTCTCGTGGTCGAACTTGAAGTCGAATTCCTCGGTGAGGAAGTGCAATTTGTTTGGGGGAGTAAGATTCGGCGCCATTGTGAGCGGTTGGCAGGATGAGAGTGATGGTTGAACAGAAAGAAACTGAAAGAGAGGAAGGTGAGGAGGGGTTTGAAATACCAAGTTGTGAGGAGGCAGAGTTCTCAGCAAAATGTGATGGCACTGTCACATCAAACCACTTATGGAAATGCAGCTAACCGCTTGTTAATCGCTAAACTTGTCTCACCAGGACGCCACTGAACCATACTGTCGGGTCTGATAGTCGTCCTTTACTGGGTGATACAACGGGTCAAATGCACGCCAAGAAGCGTGTTTAAGCCAATCATAATGGCAGGGGACTGGCATTCTGCACGACTGTCACCAACAGACCGGGCGGGATGCGCCAGGGAAAGCCAAAGTTGGTATAGCCTATGTCAGGGCGAAACATATGTTCAGCCTCGCTCTATGATCTATCATATTTACTGTATCATATTCACTAATATTGACGCCGGCACAGAATCAATTCGATCAAAGTCCTGAACTTGATGTCTCACACCATATAGTTGAGCGCTTCTTTCATCTCCGAAGCCATTCGAAAGCGCCTCTTTGCAGACGAGACCGTGACATGACAAAGACCATCCTCATTCTTGACGGACGCAATTTGTATAAGAATGCCGTTCTTTCTTCCCTTCAATCATTTTCAAACCGATCAGCATCAACAACAATATCCCACCAATCCAGCCAGTTTCTTCCATACACGTCCATCCAAACATACCGCACTTGAGTTTCTGAGAGACTCACGACTATCCATTCAACTCACCACCTACCATCACCCAAAACAACATCTAAAACACTTTCTTCACAATTTATGTCACTTTTTCTTCACCACACACTCTCAAAGGCTAACACGATTTCTCCCTTCTCAGGTGCAACACTCAGACCATCGTCATCAAGGAGTGGAAGCCCAACGGCACCATAGTCGAGATGATCAAAACCTCCTTCAAAGGACTGCGAGGATCGCACTTGTCCCATGTCCAAGAATTACATTGCGCCCCAGCCTCAGTACTTGGCTCCTCGTTGACCGGGAAGTCGGCGCCCAGGTGTTTGGACCGAGTCGAGCAGGGGGGAGGGGTTTGAGAGTGGTGGGGAGGAACTGATCAGTGGAGAATGAGATAGGAGATGTTGGGATGTCAAAGGAATTACCGAGGGTGTTTGTGTATGAGTGCCTGTAGGATAAATACCAGGTAGTAATACTTTGAAATCTGAATAGTATTCTATGTTGAGTCATCCCGAGGGAACAATCTCTTCTACCCGTAAATGCCTGGCGTGAAGACATTGGAACGATAGAACCGGTGGATTTTCTTTTTGTCTCAAGCTGGCAACATAATTCCAATCACCGCTTTGATGTAACCCACTGATCCAGTCAATTCACTTGATTCACTGTTAACACTCAGGCTCTGTCTTGCAGATTTGCCTGCTGCGTGGACTTTGTGTCATATCACCTGCTTGGCTGCGTCTTATCAGCCCCTGTAGATGTAAATGTTGGTTTGGAAGTAAGCTTATAACCCACCGGCCAAGACTTACTCATCCTAACTGGCTGGCATTCTACATAGGGTATGCGGTACCAAGACTTTGAAGTATCATTCTTGTCAGCTTCGCATTTTGTCGGAGGGTATTAGAACTCTCGCATCTGTAGACAAAATATATCGATGACGGTCAAGCCGCTCAACACACGGCTCGGAGGTTTCAAGAGATGAAAACGTCGGACTACAACTGCCGATTCTAAACGGAAAGAAGTAAACATAGGCATACCATAGGATGAAGACAGGCTGTAGCCGTGTATATACATGTACCTATTTGAAGGCAAGACATACAGTCAAAATATCTATAAAAGCTCTCGTTTCTCAACCCCATCAACCTCATTCTTTCTTTGCCACTACACTCAGTCAACTAGTCACCCACCTCACCAAATCTCCGATCTCACCCCACACAAAGACAAAACTAACCCACCACCCTCCATCAAAATGAAGTCCTTCGCAACCATCGCCATGATCTCCCTGGCCATGCTCCAAACCTCCGTCCTCGCCCTCTCCGCCATCCCCACTGGCTCCCCCGACGGCATCTACCTCAGCAACTTAGACACCAACGGCACAGAAACCTGGGAGATCGTCACCGCAATCACGCTCGACAAGCGTGACAAGTCAACCTCCCTCTCTCCCATGTCTCGCATTGAGCTCTCCAAGCGCCAAACCAAAATCAACTGCCAAAACATCGAAATCAACTCCTTCGATCGTGAAGTCGCCGCTCAGAATCTAATTGACTACTGCGGAAATGGAAATTGGTTCGGGAGTCAGGCTATTGCTGTTCGTAAGTTACAACTGAATGCCCCAGCAGATTGGCCTTGACTGGGTACTGATGGATTGATTGTAGAGTACGGCGGCGTAGTAGCCTACGGATGCAACTATAGCAACGGCCAAACCTGTCACAGCTGGGACGTTCGTTACTTTCTTGAGTCTTTGTATCATGGTTGTGGTGGGAACAGAGCTGCTTGGTGGCGCCAGGTTGAGTGGTCGGCTACTTATGGGTATACCGCTGTTGGAAGGGGGTTTTGCTGAGGTGTTGTGGAGGTTGTATCTCCATAGTTGTGGAAAAGGTGTCATTCAACATGTGGCAGGATATTGATGTTGTTATCAACGGTGCTATCAAGCATGTTCAATAACATACCTGGGAAGAGATGATCTGCCAACAGAACGGGTTGGCATTAAGCCAAAAGATCCTTGGTATTTCAACAAGCCATTCAACACGATCATCCTTCAACTCTTGGGCCGGGAATAGTCTGAAATCTTTCGAAAACCCCAAAGTCATTAACTTTTGCGTAACTTCATTCATCGAATTCCTCTGTCTCATGCATTTTCCGGCTTTATCACGGCCGAACCTTTTGATACCTGGTAATCAATGTGTCTACCAATGCCGCCAAGATAGGTTTGGACGGGACGCGTAGAGATGTGGCGAAAATGGACATCTTCCCACACACACCCTGTTCCATACCTACACCAAATGACTCAACATTTGTAGGAAGAGGTGTGGTTGGTTGCCTAAAGTTCCTACCGGGAGCAGGGTCCCCCGCACCCAAGTTTTGCTCATCATACAAGATTTAAAGGGCCTGGATCAGCTCTCTCTGTCTCTTTTCCAACTCTTTGACTTATCCAGCTGTGAGTATGTGTATATAAAACTTTGGAAGGCAAGGAGGAGAGATAATACCTTGGGGGCGCCAAAAGCCATTCCGGAGAAGAGCCCTATGGAAAGGACAACGACAGGGATTGAGAGCTTCATGATGCTGATGATGTTGAAACTGAGTACTTAGGTTGGAGAGAAATAATTTCTCCTCCGTATCTCAGAGGATATGATCATGTTTTATGTCTGACTGAAAGTGATTGACAATGGAGCGCTCGGAGCAGTTCAGGTCGAAAGGAGCAAAGACACGATACCTATGATACCTCATAGAAATTATCCGTGGAGACCAAACTCTTACCTGTGTAACAATGACCGAGATATTGAAGAGCAAATGACTCTGTGAAACCATGTGTCGAGAGTTTGATGATGTGATTGGACGACATAGGATATAACTTACGAGCTTTAACCTCAAGTCAGAGGTGATTTACAATCGGCCGAACCTGCCGAAGACTGTGTCACCGGTATTACAACATACTCAAGCATGGTTGCAATACCAAAACGCTTTCTGTGTCTCAGAAACTGGTCACATTCCAGACTACCTGTAGGCTTCTCGAACCTGACTCCGGCAGGTTAGAGATGTCACTGATGTCACCAGAGACTGACTTTTGTTACCAATAGTTGTATTAGGTTACCTATCCAAAACTAAGGTCCAGAAACATTCAGGCTGACCAGCCTGGAAAATGTATCCACTATATACATTGTCAACTAGCCACAGTGGAATCGAGGCTGCAGATGTACATAGTCCGGTTTCCACAGAGCCACAATCTTGACCGCCTTTGATTCTGTCAGCAAGCTTGAAATGTCGGATACTTGGTTGGTGCTTACTTTGTAAATCTTGTCCCTTTTTTTTTTTTTTTTTTTTTTTTTTTTTCCTTCCACAACCAATTTCACCAGCAAAATCCAGGCAAAATGGGGAAGTCCACCACCTACCCTTTAACTTGGGCAACCCTCAGTAAATGTATCTAAATCCATCTGCTCTAACGTCAGCCGATGAATTGGCAACACCACCCTCTGGGTTCTCAGCTCGGGTTCTCTCGGCCTGCTCTAGCTTCCTGTTCTCCCACTTGTGCAAGTACCGCAACACAATTGCCAGACTCCCAACGAGCAAGCAAACGACTGCATTGGTGCTTCCTCCTGGGATATACTGTGGGGCGGAACTCTGCGGATACATGTAAGATCCATAAATACTCGCGGTATTGCCCACCATGTTGCAAATTGCTACTGCGGCTCCGCGCTTGACCATGGGACGGGGAAACGAGTTTGCGACCCAGGAGAGGATGATTTGATCTATTTGGTATGAGCAAAGTAATACCAGGAGAGATTATTGGGAGCAACTTACAAGCGGAGACGGCACCCATGGGCATCAAAAACATGGCAAAAAACCGAGCCCCAATGGTCGTAGAACCAGTCGCAATAGCATTGCCGACAGCTGAGAGCAACATCAACCCAAAAATGTGGAGTGACCGATCTTTTGTCCTCGCCGAAGTGAACGTCACGCAGACCGAAATCAGAAAAGTGGCGAACCACACAGGGGCAGTCAGCCAGAGTGTTTCAATCCTACCGTATCCAAGAGTCCCAACAATGCTTGGGAAGAAGTATTGGAAGGTCTGAGAGAGCAAGCTGAGATGCTGCAGTAGAACAAATACGTAAAGACGATAGTCGAGGAATGCGAGTTTGGCGCCTTGCCACACTGTACGGGCTTTCTGATCGTCGGATTCGTTGATGTCGTCCAGTAACCTCCATGCAGCAAATGATCTCTCCTCTTCGCTCAGCCAACGAGTGGTGCTCGGGTAATCGGGGAGAATCCACATGGCAATGAGGGCAACACCGATAGTGATTACCCCTTCCTGTTCACTAAGTGTCAGTGCCCTGGTGAAGCTGTGTGTCGGCTTTAGAAATATATACAATAATAAAAAGCCATCTCCAACCGGCAATCCCATGAGCTCCTTCCAGGTTCTGCAAAACAGCAGCACCAATGAGTCCACCAAACATGTTGGCCAGTGCGTTCCCCGAGTAGAAATACGACATGCGTCGAGTGAGCTCAGCACGCGTATACCAGGAGCTCATGAGGAAGACGGCACCGGGAAAGAACGGGGCCTCGACAAAACCGAGCAAGATGCGCACGACGATAAGCTGAGGGTATGTCTTGGTGGCACCGCTGCAGGCCGAAACACCACCCCACAAGATCATAGCAGAAGTAAGGTAGATGGAAGGCCGCAAACGAGTGATGAGCAAGTTGGAGGGAAGCTGAAATACCAAGTAACTGACGAAGAAGATGGACGTTGCAAAGTTGAAATCGGTGCCTGTCATCCCTAGGTCTTTCTCAAGTGACCCCTGGCGCGCCTGGGCGAGATTGGCTCGATCAAGGAAGTTGAGAAGATACATTAGAATGAGACAGGGCAGGAGGTGCAAGTCCATCTTGCGGACCAACCTCTTCTCGAAGGTGCGGCGCCATTCTGGGTCTTGGGTTTGGAAATGTTGAACATGGGGATCGAGGGTGGGTTCTTCGTTTTTGAGGGCTCCATCACTGCCATTCCCAATATTTTCGTGCTCAACACTCGGTTTCTCCGTCATGATTTTTTATGGAAGAGGGAGGAATGTGATTTTGGGGAGCTTGGAACGGGATGGGCGGGATGGACGGGCTGTTGGGTCCTAAAATCAGATAAAGTTCTTTTCTCAATTTCAGATTCGACATTCAGAGTGACACAACATGGGAAAGAACAACCCTTTAGCATGCAGGCAACCCACCTGCCTGAAGGTCTGATTGATGAAAGTCAACCTTTGTCCGGTGAGGGCCGGGGTTCTTTCTGCCTCTCCAGTGGTGCGGTTATCCGGCGGCCACTAGCAGTGTGCCAGTTCATCTCTTCCGTCATTGAGACTGCAACCCTGCACACCACCCACGAAGTAATATGCAGATATGATGGCAGAAATTCTGATCCCTTCTCTACAGACCCCCCCCTGCCATAGTCACCCAAGCTCCAAAAAGTTAAACAAGCATTTTTCCTCGACCGGCAGTCGCCTCGTCCCACTTCCTCGACATCGTCTCCCCAATTCTCCAATTATCGTCGAATCAGCAACTGCCGAGCTCGAACCCCCAAAGCAGCTCTAATCTACGAGCAAGCCAGTCGCTTGGAACACGGCTCAATGATGCATACACAGCACAACAATAAGGATAAATTCGCCGACCGACGGTTCAGAACTGAAAATATCCTGTGGTGGAGCGACGAAGCGCCGTCAATCGTGCCCAGGCTGAGGCTCTACGACAAGCTTCCCAAGGTCTTGGATGCATCTTGTGGCGTCTGCATCTGCAACGGTGCCCAGAAGACTTGGCTCATTCAAGATAGTCCATCACACAAGCATAAGAGGTGGAATCCAAATCGAATACATTTCTCTATCTAGCACACTATCGCATTACGCCACCCGAGTACATATTATTCCCAACCATTCGCGAGATTGCCCCAATCACGTCCAGTAGCGGAAACGAGGGTGTCTACTGCCAAGCTCATGCTGCTCGTCTTCACTCAATCCTTCCAGACGGTGATCACGCTTGCCTGCGGCCCGGACGCGATTCTCCCGGTTGCAATAAAAGATACCAAACACGGCCAAGAAGAATGTGACGATCTGGCCCACAAGGTTGATGGTGTGACCGGTATGGTACTTGGGAGCATCCCAGTAGATATATGTCCATCTGTAATTTGCAATTAGCGATTATTCTACACAGAACGACGGACGAACTTACGTTGCAACGATGCCACCAATAGTTCCAAGAGAAACAACATAAGCGCTGGTGATTGCGCGAACCGAGGGGCCCGCAGAGTCTGCACAAAGAAACGAGGTCAGTCGACAACATTTCCAACCAGAGATTATTTTCATTGGGTACTTACTATTCATGGCCCAGCTCAGGAAACCAGGTCCGCCAGGGAAAGCTCCGACAGTAACAAAAAACACTGCCATGTATCGGATATTGGGGTGTCCTTCCACAAACCGGAGAATGGCAAATCCAGTGATTGCGAGAGTCGAGAATGCCGCAAGCCAGATACCACGCTTGCCAGTCTTGTCGCTAGCCCACGCGACGCCTATGGCCAAAACGCATGCCGCCACGTACGGGGGGACCGAATAGAGCTGGGCCTTGGTGTTGGTCCACCCGAGATCCTGAAGAATTGTTGGCAGAAACACGGACAAGCCCTGAACGGTGATGTTGATGAGGAAGAATGCGAGAGCACATGTGTAGTTGTGGATGCAGAACACGGCTTGCTTGATGTGCGACCAAGTGACCTGCTCGGCGGGATCCGCCTTGTGCTCGCGGACCAAGCGCTCAGCAGCAATTGCTCTCTCGCGCTCGTTCAGGAAATAGGCATCCGACGGGGTGGTTGGCATCCAGATTGGCGCCAGAAGGCCGATAATGATGGTAACTAGACCCTCAAAGAAAAAGATGTTGCGCCAGGTGTGGATGCGCATGCTCGCAACTCCCCATTCTGGGATTCTGGACAAGCCCGTGGCCAACAGACCGCCAAAAGCGCCGGCAATGGAAGCAGCAGACACATAAATGCCAATACGGAACAGCAGTTCGTTGCGCTTGTAGAAGCAGCTCAAAAAGAAGGCCATTCCGGGCATTGCGCCACCCTCAAAGACACCAAGAAAGGCGCGAGCCGCCATAAGTCCGCCAAAGTCGTGCACAAACGCCGTGCATAGCGAGATGAAACCGAAGCCGCAGACGAGCAGAGGCAGATAGAAGCGAGGGCCAATCTTCTTGAGCAGGATGTTGGAGGGAACCTCCACAAAGAGGTATACGATGTAGAAGATGGACAGAGCCCAGTTGAATTTGACGCCCTGGACCATGTTGAGATCCTTGGACAGCCCCTGGATGCGCGCATTTCCGATGTTGATTCGGTCGAGGAAACACAACATGTACAGCAGCGTCACGAGGGGCACTGTGTGCAGGTCAATCTTCCATCTGATGGCTGCTTCCTCCTCTTCGGTCCACTCGAGCTCGCTGCTTTCGGACGAGTTACCATCCTTACGCTCCCGTTCGATCTGAGCTGCTGGACAAGTTAGTCTAGGTCCTGTTTGGATACGACTTTTTTTCCTTTGTTGTTAACGTACCGACTTCCTTCTCGGAGTCCCCCAACGTGACCTGTCGCTCCTTTTCCGACATGGTTGTGATGGTCGAAATACGGACGCCACTGGCCGGGAATGAAAGTTCAACGGTGTTAACCCTCTCCGATTCGAATCCCTTCTTGCAAGTCAGCTGTGTGAGAGGCGACTTGACTAGAATGTTTGCGATGGGCGACGAGTGAAGATGGGACCGTTCCACTGCAGTTGAAAGGGAATGGTGGAACCGCAGGTCATTCTTATAAGGGTGTGGCACTGGCAACCCAGCACAACCGTACCCTCCACCCGTGTCGTGGGATCCGAGCTGGGCTTTCGACAATCCAAGTCGAAATACCTTGGTGAGCAGGGGATTGGCAGCCTGTCTGCGTGTCACAGTGCCCGTGTCTTGCTACCGCAACACCCATGGTCCATGTCGGTTGAGAATAACCGGTTCGGGTGCGGTCTTGGTTAGTCAGGGTTCTGCTAAAATGCTACTAACATCCCAAACAAGGAAGGCAATACAGCTAGGATTTTGGACAACCAAGATTTGCCGATTCGCCCAGAAGGGGACACAGGGCACCGGGGGACTAACACGTGGATGCTTTTTTCTTTTCCCTCAACCTTACTCGTCCATTTCTTGTTCAGAGTGTCATTGCCATGGAGAACTGGAATTTCTTCGGTCTCGGCAGATAGATTTGGGGCCGCCTTTTGCGATTTAATCTGGGGAAGTTGGGGGCCTCTTGGCTCGGAAACAACGGGGCCAAGAATCAAGATCTGGTTGCCAAGCTATTGGCGAACCATTCGTCAGCGCGGGGGAACGGCGAAGCGGGTGTCATCCACAAGTTCTTCAAGACAAGCACTTTGGGCTGGACGCCACGCCGTTTTTCCTTTTTTTTCTTTTTCATTCCTCGTCCGACGTCGACCCTTTCTGTAAGCCAATTTCGTTGCGCACTGTATACTGACATGAGATTTCAAGGGTCTTGAATCACTGCGTTACGTCCCAGCCACATGGCAAAACAGGAGGATTCATGGGATCATGATGTTTCTGCAAGTTCAGGGGACCTTACCCATGCGGGGTTGGGTCGGGGAATGAGTGAGCATCCCCATGTGGAAACGCCAATGTCCGTTTCCCATGTCACATCCTTCTCCCCATGGCGGTCAAACTGATTGATTAAAACAACCCCCAACAGCAGGAATTGGAGAATTAATTGAAGGATTCTCAACCAATTGGGACCAGGCACAAGACGGCAAAGGGTCCAAGACCAGCAGCGAACCACAAAATGATCATCACGGCAGATTGTTTTATCGGGCCTTTGTTGCAGCAAGAGACAGCTAAGTAATCATTGAATCATCAGGTTGTCTTATTTCGTTGGTTCAAACAAACACTGCTTTCTGTCGCTTTTTTGGCCTTGATAATGACTTACCAACAAACAGGTCATTCGGGGGGTTGCAATATTCAGGCTGTCGGGTGTGGACGATGCGACCCTTTTCTACCATATTACCTTACCACCACTCCGCATGCTTTGTCTTCGCTAAACCGCACACAAAACATAAACATTGTCCGCTACACAAGCGCTTGATGGAGCCATAAACGGATTAAATGCCCAGAATCGACTAAAACAAACGGTATCCGGACATCATTCCGAAAAAAGACTTTCGCGGAAGATGTGCGCATCATAACCAAAAGAAAACTTGCGGTGGGAAAGCAAGTTACGGTCTAGGTTTGTAATTTGTCGGTCAAAATGTTGGTGTATGTGTGTGTGTGTCTGTTGGGACGAAAGGTGTGTCGATTTTGATATAATTTCGACCCATGTTTTGTTGCTTGGTTTTCAATAATTCGTTTCATCCAAAATGTAACGCTCACGGTTACAATGCATTCAATCAATATTTTCCCCCGGTTCGTCGAATACCTACACTATACGCACTGGTCGGCATGCAAGGCAAGGGCAGATTGTTGGTTGAATCCTTCTCTTTTTTTTTTCCTTCTCTGATATGGGCCAGTGGTCACATGGATATGAGAGTGAGTGAGGTTTCGGGGGGCCGGGGGATGCATAATAGGTGGGGAAAATGAAAAGAGTTTCTTCTCTTGCTTTTCCTTTTTCAGTTGTGCGGTACTACGGTAGATATGGGCCGTCCATCCGTCCGCTTTTTTTTTTCTCCTCACACCCCGCAGATGACCGGCACGGCAGCGCGTAACGGTAGAGGGGAGACGCGGGGGTGGGCTAGCATTTTTTCACTTCCCTGTTCCTTGCTCTTTTTTACTGTGCCATGTGCACACGTTTCTTTTTGGACACCGATGTGAGGAATTGGTTCCGTTGTTGGTTTTGGTTTCTTCGTGGGGAGGGAGCTTGGAGTCTAGAACAAGGGGGATGGTTTGCCTGGCATGAGTTGCAATGAACCAGAGAATTGCGATGTGATTTATAATTAACTATAGGTGTGGTGGCCTGGCACAGTTGTCGCACTCACTCTGATAAGGAGAATTGAATGGTCTCTTTTCTGAGACCGACCGCGTGTTGGCCTTTGAAACAGTGCAAGGAAACTGAGTGTTAAATATTCAATCTTCTTTTGGATATAACGGTGTCTCTTTAAGTATGTCAAGGTATCTTTTCAACACCAGCTGGCTTGCTCAACGTGATGCGTTGTTAGAATATCCTGATGCCTCGGAGTCAGAGTTGAACAGTATTATGAGAAAACCGCCCTGGTCTTTAAGGACGTTACTCTAATATATGTGGAACAATTCCGACAGTCGTAAAGGGGTATTTTCAACCTTGGAAGAAAAGAAGAAACGCAATAAGATTTCACATTCAGGTTTCATAGTTTCGCCCCCAAAGCTTAAGAAATAAAGCCGTTGTCGAATATACCCTTCAGATACTCATCGAGATTGACTGATTTCTCGACATCTAATAGGAAATATTGCAATCGGAACGACCTACCAACAATGCATTTGGTCGCTGATTGTACAGTACATGCCCCGTACACGCTCAAACGTCATGCTACATGTAACATCGGTGACATTCCTGATTTTATCAAAGTCATGGCTCCGTTCATTTCCGGTCTGGTATTTCCATCGGTCAGGTAAGATTTATTTTATCGTCTCATAAAAGAAGATATCATGAGTCTGTGTTTACAGAATAGAATAACTTGTATTACAATTATACCTAAAGTAGTTGGTTGTTTTTATGTAACAATGTCAACACCTCGTTTATTATCACTAGTAAGTAAACTGCATTAAATGATTGTTTCAACATCAAGGACTACCACAGCTATCTTACATGAAAGATGATATGCACTAATTAGTCAGGTCATAATTGCCTACCAGTAGCATTAAATACTTTAACCTGTGACGGCTGGGCACCGTAGAAACCATATATACACTGCAATTCGGTTGCAAATTCGGTATTGACTTTGCAATTCTATGTTCCTTTTGGAAGGTTGGTCAATTGGTCATTGCAGTGCCAGTCGTCCAGACCGTGACATAACCCATTGCGTTTTGTCATGGGCTAAGTCTATATTGTGTCTTAATTACTCTCATTTTTATTGATTTGTCTTTCAGCAACATGTTGAATCTTGATGATCCACTTGATGAAAAGGGTTTTCAGCAAAAAAAGTATAGAAACAGACTAAACCAATCTTCTCATTCACCTTGTTTCGGTTTTGAATCATTTCCCTCTTTGTGTGGCAGTGAAGCCGATTCTCCTTCCACAGCTCTTTCTGACTTGCTTTTGTTATCTTCCGTGTCTAAAGAGTCGCTGATATAATCTTTGAACAGCTCAATGACTTCCTTCAAAGCGGCGAATGCCTGATCTGAGACGGCCTCTGGAGGCTCAGATAGGTAATCCTTAGCTAATTCCAAACTTGTCGTTCCGCCGTCCTCCGGGCTCCATCGAGGGTTAAATCCTTTCTCGAGCAAATATTTTTTGACCTCAAGACCGCCATCGCATGTTTGTGAAGGCTCTTCGCCAGTTTTCCAGTCGGGCCTTGCTATTAGTGGATCATAATCGGGCTCCTCATCCTCTGAGTTCCATTCCGCATCTGGTTCTGGGTCCCAATCTGGAACTCGCCAGTCTGCTATTTCTTTGATTGCGTAATCCAGCAGATTGAATCTCCATTTATCCTTCATCCGATGCTCTAGAAGGGACATATCGCCTTGAAAAGTGAGTTGTGACTCAGTGGCTGTCCATATGAGCTTCAACAGTGATAGGTCGCATGTTTCCACGGCAGCATACAATGCGCGATGAGTGGGCAGATGACCAGATCTGTCCTCCAGTAATAACAGGCTCCCAAGCTCAACCAGCTTTTGTGCAGTTGTTAGGTGAAGATTTACGAGTGCGAGATGGAGAGGGGTTGCCCCTTTCAGGTTCTGAGCATGAAGATGCTGAAGCCCTGTGTACTTGACGATGAGTTCAACAATGGTTGTTTGTCCGCAGATGGCCGCTGAGTGCAGAGGTGTTTGCCCAAATTTATCCTTAACCGCGAGCTCTGCAGCAAGATTCTTAATTGGCACGTCGAAGAAAGGCTTGGCGCCGTAAGCAGCTGTGAGATGCAAAATGGTTCTCTCCTGTCGGTCCACCACAAGGTTTTTGAGAACGAGACGCCCACATTCATCAATATGAGGTGACAAAATAGGTCCTAGGTTCCCGTTCGTTGATCGTGTTTTAAAAATCCGCTTGAAATGGGTCAGAATATCGCTAAGTCGCGTGCGGCCCGAATCGACCAGTGTGTTGTATATTTCCACATACCCAAGCTCCTCGGCTAGCAAGATTGGTGTATGGTAGAGTTTGCCTTCCTGGATCGCCAGCCGAACTAGCGTCCAGCAGGCTTTTACCATATTTGGAGTTAAAAATAAACCTGGTAGGCCATCGTCTGTTTGTGGAATGTCATGTGCATGGTCAAAACTCAGAATTGACGTGAATGAGTGAAGCTCGTCCGGGTCTACACCGTGTTGAAGGAGGAGGCTCACCAACTCCTTTCTCCCAGAAACCACGGCGGCAAAGAGCGGAGATATGCACACCAAGCCCTTCTGATTAATACATGCTCCTTTGCGAATCAAAATCTTCACCGTATCCAGAGCGCCAGTGAGACAAACCAAACTCACGTTTTGCTTTAGTATATGAAGTTGTTCCGAGTGGGCCTGAATCTCTTTGACTCCATAGTGACATTGATACAAAATGGAATCCATGTCTTTCAAATCATGCTCCAGCCGGCTTCGAGAAACCGTTGGGTGGAGAGCATGTAAAATGAGTGACAGCGACAGCAAGTGTTTCTCGCCAAGCCAGAGAGGATTTTGAGGATACCAGTCATGACTGTGATCTCGATCCCACCTAGTTGCAGGAGAGCGATCGAGGGGTTGTTTTGAATAGCGTAACCGGTAGAAGATATTCTGGATCGACATCACCCATGGTTTGTTGCGCCAATCGCCATCATAAAAAACCTCTTCAAGTTGCTTGCGGGAAAATTTTTCGTGCTCCAGCAATAGTTCTAGACATTCCGGGTGATCGGGATATAGCTTGCCGAGTTTTATGTCCGAGATCTGAACGCCCTTTGAGAGCAGCCGTCGAAGATTATCGACATCTCCACGAGCGGCAGCAGCTTCCATTCCACTTAGCCACATTGACTTGAACCCAGGCGAAGATATGCCCCAGCTGTCTGCAGACTTCAGGTCCAAGATTCCGCCAGTCTTTTCAAACAACTCAAATATTTCGGCTTGCCCATTTTCGGCTACCGTAGACAGGTTAGCATAAAACATCAGGTTGCGACGCACTACCGCTTCAGTCCCATCGGTCTTTGCGATTAGCCATTTCAGCACATCCACGCGTCCAGCGGAAACTGCGCCCTTGATGAAGGCATGATGCAAAATGTTTTTCCCACTCCCTCCAAGAAATTTCAAAACTGGTATCGGACATGTCGAAATGTCAACAGCTTCGAGCGGATGTCTATGGGAGATAATTTCTTAGCGCGTCGTATTTTGAGTGGAACATCAAGTTTAACGTGGCCTGCAGAGGCAATGAGTTGAATACACTTGAGGTTTCCCCACCGGAGTGCTTCGGCAAATGCAGCCTCGTAACAGAGGCTCATGCTGGCAAAGTTGTTGATGATCCAGTCAACAATATGTTCTCGTCGCTCATTCACGGCAAATGCAAGAACGTCATAGTCTTTCTCAAGGTAGCCCGCTTTCCAAAACACTATCCGGTCGGTGACAGAGAATTCGCCCGAACCTATCAAGCATTGCAAGATGGTCAGGTTTCCGCCGCTTACGGCGTCACGTACAAAACTGGTACCTTTTCCTCTCGCAGGATGGAAGGAGCCAATGTACCACAACCAACTCCACCAACCGTGAAGGAAGTTCTTACTTGGACTGCAAAAAGGTTTCCAGGGATTTCCTCAATTCGCTTTTTTGCAGCCATGCGGCCTTGTCAATGGGATCGGTGGCTTCGATTCCATCTTCCACGTGGATAAACCAGTTGTTGGAAGCGTAGCTGTAGAACTCGCCGTATTTTGGGTCTATCAACAGGTCATCGTAGTATTTGATTGACTCGTTGTCGGAAATTTCGGGCTCTGTTGTATCGATGGCAGCGTTCAAGTCTGTCCGGAAATTGGAACGAATCTCGTCCTCGCTCTCGTTTATATATTCGTACCCATCCTCAGCTTCATCTTCATCCTCACTCCCACTCTCACTCTCATCCTCACCATCCAAGTCACGGTCCAAATGATCATCTTTCAGTGTTGGCTTCCAACCCTTACCACAACGCTTGCCATAGGCAACCCAATCCGGCAACAGGAGAAATCTTACACATCTCTGTGAGAGGGTCTGATTGGACTTGAGGAGATTGACTGATGAGTTGTTTCCCAAAGAGCTCGGGTTGATAGAGTCACTGCGAAGCAAGAATTGCCGAGCAGTTTGGTGAACAAAGTGGACATGATGCCCAATGATGCGTAGAAAGAAACCCCCCAGTGTCTTGATGGTGTGCTCAATGTCGGCCTCGAGCTCGCCTTCTAATTCCGCTAGGCTCTCCACGTCTTCTCCCATGCCCAGAACAACGTTGATTTCAGAAAGACTCAGCGGCCTGGTAGCAGCTAGCAAGCATTGGAACAATTCTGTGGCGAGCTGATTACCGCGTGGGAATGCGTTTTCATACAGTATCTGCAGTGTTGACGGAATATTCTCCAGCGTTTGGGTCACTGCGCGCTTCTTTCGGCTTCCCATGTTGACGATTTGGTCGAGGACCAAAGAAGCCCAGAGAAATGTGGCGTCGGCGCCCTCAGTGAGCTTCTCAGAAACCAAGACGCCGACCTCTTCTGACAAGATTTTGTTAGATAGGAGCTGCCCCACTCTGTGATTGACAAATTTTCCGATATCTCCAACCAGGGCCTGCGTCTCATCTTCTGATCTGAGCCTGATGTTGTTCAAAGCGTAATGCTTCTCAATTCCGGCAAGGGCCGACTAGTGATAACCACTTTGAGTGAGCCGCAGAATTTAGAAGGTTTCCCTCCAGGTGAGAACGTAGAGATGAGTTCCTCAAGAAACCGATCTCTGGATTCTTTTTCACATTCATCGAGAGCGTCGATAACACAGACAATCCGCTGCCGAGGGCCCGCAATATCTACCCTCTCCGAAACATCACAGAGAATCTGCCAAAGACCTTTAAGTGACTCGGTGAAAAGGTCGCTCTTGGCTGCATACTGCTCCTGCGCACAATCGATGTGCTTGGGTTGTGCTGTAAAAACCTGGTGCAGAACAGCACAAAGAGCCTGGTATGCTCGCATTCGTTTGTTATACCCATCACTGAAGAAAAAGGAGCAAACGACAGTTCCGGACGGCAGGCTCGATGACAGCTCTTGGGCCAAAAATTTTGCTATGCCAGACTTGCCGCAGCCCGGGTTGCCTGTAATCCAGAGCAAGGCCGGTTCTTCGTTTGAAATCCATTGTCGATACTTTGGCTGGCTCAAGACCCAGGTACAGGTCCCTTCAACTCGAGAGGCAATCTCACTCTTTTGTTCGTCGTAATCGCCACTGGCTTTATAAAGAGCCTGCAAAATCTCCTTATCCTGTTTCTTCAGCTCGGAGACCTTCAAGTTCGGAGGCCCATTTGGAGGAGCTGGTGGAGAAGCTGCGTCTTTTCGTTGATCCAATGCGCGTTCCAACTCTGCGGTAATGGTGTTCAAAGCCATCTCACATAACACATTGTTTTCCGTGTCAAATTTGCAGATGGAGCTATGATCAGCATCCATAGCAACCTGTTTCTCCCTGGACCCGGGGTGGCCTAGAGTCGCTGATATTTTGTCGACAATAATTCCCAATTTTCCATAAGAAAGTCCCTCAACGAAACTGACAAACAAGTAGTGCTCAAAGAAATGGCGAAACTGCTCTGAGCGGCGTGCAACACGGTCTGAATCTTTCTTCAACGCTTCAAGAAGATCAATCAGGGAACCAAATTTGACCATCTTGGCAAGGACGTCGCCAAAACCAGCATATTTTCCTCCCTTATGAGGCGTGGCGAAGAACACCAACAGGCATGTAGAGCTGCTGATAGAATGATATGTCGAGTCAAGCTTGGCTTCGACCAAGGCCTCCTTAACCACCAAACCCCCAAGACTGTGGCACACAAAGACAAGCGGCCGTTTCTTGCAGTCTTCGGACTGGCGCTTCAGACTCAGGTGCTGCAAAAGGTTTCTTGCGTGATCGACGAGATTGACGGCTGCGGCACCCATAGCGGGGCTCGAGTTGTATTCAAACAACATGACCCTCGTGCGAACCGACAGTTTCGAAGGCAAAAAGTCGCGAAGCCATATCTTGTCGTTTAGGGACCAAGTGTCAAAGGCATGATTCGGTTTGTTCTTAAAGTTGAGACCATGGACGGCGACAATGCTGGCACCGGGCTTTTATCAGTTTTGTGCAAACACTGACCAGCTTTCTGACAAGTACTTACTCGACTCCGAATCCATCAGAAGTCTCATGATAATCCTCCAATGTATCGTCGCGCAACACGTGCAGTGTGGTTTGGACTGTAGCCATCTTGTCTGGTAGTTACCAAATAAGAGGATGGGGGAATAGAGATTACAGTAGGCAGACACCCAAAATATCGGGGCTCAACAAACCCCGCTCTTGAACTCTCACTCATGAACCAATAAAGTACGCGTAAACAGCCAACACAGAACGTACCTGCCTGGCCAGCTGAAACCTCACCTGCACCTTCACCCCATCCTCAACTTGACAGCTCTAAGCCGGGCCGAGCACTATTTTGCAACGAGCAAACCTGGAAGGTACATTTCAATCCCTTTCTCTCCACCCCATAATCTCCAAAAAACAATGGCACCAACACCACCACTCCCCGAAAAAGAAACCCAACCCTCCGAAATCAATTCAAGGCAAGACATCTCCCGCGTCTCCAAATTCAAGTCCATGTCCTCCAACGCAAAAGACGGAAATGACAACCGCGTCAAAACAGACGTCTTGATTGCGATCAAACCAATTCATCTATCCAACATTGTCTCCCAGAAAAAAAAACCACGAATACCGGAAATACCGCCTCCACGACCAAGTCATCCGTCTCTGACTATACGAAACAAAGGAAGGCGGTCAAGGCAGAGCAGCAATCACCCATATCGCTGTTATTCCACAAGGAGTGAGGCACGAACCTGGAGATGTACCGACCGAGCCGTTTAATATCGGCAACGATGACTTTAATGCTGGGCTAAAGGTGTCCAAGTATGGATATCCGGTTTTGGAGGTTCATAAGTTGGTCAAGCCCGTTACGTTGGATGAGATGAAGAGCAAGTGGGGAATGGGTGCGCCGATGGGATGGAGGTATGTTGGGAGGGAATTGTGGGAGGATCGATGGGGTGAGGATGACGAGAGGGCTGAAAGGGTTAGGAAGGTATTTTGAGGCAGAAGAAGAGCAGGTGTGGACTACATAATCACCTTCAACAGAAAATATTAGTCATACCCAGTCCAGTTTCATGGCATCAAGTTCAGTTCCTTGTCACAACATGCACGTGAGATGATCATGGGGTTCTCAGCTGCCACCGCTACAAGCGGATCATCCGGACCGGGACAACTGGCTGAGTCTCCACGCCTCCTCGTGTTTGGCCCAGTTGCTATGGAGATATTTGGGTGTATAAACAACCTTAGGGCCTATCCCTACCAGCGAAGTAGCTACCCAGTATTGTTCCAAAAGAATTTCAGAGCGTTTAGTGCGGTTGGCAAGCGTTACAAGCGTTCCAATTGTTCAAAGTTCCAAGAATTCAAACCCGTTTCAATACCTTCGCTTTTGCCGTTCCACTCGTCGCCGACGCACTTTTTCTTTTTCTATTTTTGCGTTTTTTCCACCAATACATGTGACCTGAATCATCTAATTCACTTTTTCTGCACCAAGGTTTCTCAGAAGGGCGAATACAGAATATTTTTCTTGTTTGGCAGAATTGGGTTGCGTATTCAGATACAGTTTCTGATAATGCTCTTGCGTAATGTTTATCCTGCAACCACAACCACCCAAAGCAAAACCAAAAATCAACTTCCCCCTCATCAGCTAGCTGCCAGTGACCCATCCATCCATTTTTCTTTTGCTTCAGTAGTCCTTACTAGGTACTTAACAATCCTGCTGGTTGACGATGGCGAACCACTGATCATCGTGCCAGCGCTCGCCCCAGGTGCGCGGTACAGCGTTTGTGTTCTTGTAGCTGCACTCGTTGACGAGAACCTGGGCGGCATTGGCAATGTGATTAAAGCCCATAGTCTTGGAGAATGACTGTTTTTAGAAAGTTATTTTTTTTTCTCGGGGTGTAGGTGGATATTGAATACGAACATTATTGTTACAATACCAAATGGCAGAGCTCCAAGAGCAGCTCACGCGTGCGCAGTTGTTGGGGCCGGGACCGTTGGTGGCGCTCCTGCTGCCGAGGGAGCGGAGATAGGCGATGCCGTCGATAATCCGTTCCTTTTATGCCGATCCTACAAAGGGATTTCCCCTACCGAGGCACACGGTCCAGTCCCTCTTTTGGAGCTCCCGAGAGTCAACAGCGGTGACATCTTCGGCGCCAGCCTCGACGGCGGCGAATTCGACATCATAGTTGGGGTTGATCTCGAGCAACTGAGCGTGGACCTGCTCGACGGTGCCGTTCAGGGCGACCTTGGGACCGCCGGGGGTGGTCTCGAGCTCCCAGGAGAGCTCGGTCACGGTGTAGCCTTCAGGAAGACCAAAGTTATCGGCGCAGCGGGCTGGGATGCTTGAGGCGCTGGCGGTGGCAAGGCAAGCCGCGATGGCGGTGACGAAAGTGGTGGTCTTCATTTTTGCGAGATAGGTATTGATGCTGATGCTCATGATGCTGGTGCTGATGTTGATATTGAGTTGAAGAGGTCACAGAAGGGGCGATATATATATATATCTATATATATATGCATTTTCATTTTTTCAAAAATACATACCTATTATTCTGGAATGGCATTGTTTTGATTGCCTCTGAACAAAGGAGGGCTCCATCCTAGTGTGGAGCTTGACGGTACCTCGGGCGGTTGCCTCAGCTGGTGCCCATTCTCGACTACCATGTCATGATGTCAGGTTGCGACTAGATCCTACAATGCGACAGCAGGTGGATAGAACTATGGAGTCAGCCGTTGCAGTCTACCAATGCAAAATCCCCAGCTTGACTCGTCCTGGAAACACACTTCTCATTTAAGCAGGTGTAGAATCATAGAACGGAGGCGGTCAAAATCCTCCTATTCACAACATTGTGATGATCCTCAGGCAGACGTCTACACTATTACGGTTTCATGACCTAGTCTTAGTTCAAAGGGACAATGCCTCGGTCTCCTTAATGTGCATTGAATAATAGGCTAAAATGTGGCGATTTTATTGTGCAATGCAAAAGTAACGAGCACAACTCTTTGGTCAACATTACTTCAAGGTGAGTAATGTGCGTGGCTCGTGATGATCATGGCCATCCGATTCTTTTCTTATGAAATTAACCATTCCGCACATCGGGTGACTGTTATCTCCATGTACCACCCTTCCACATAGACTCCGACAAGCTTTCCTAGCAACTACTATATATGGATGACAAAGTTATCCGCTGTCTCGCTTGTTTTTTTGCTCAGGCAATTTACATAACGCTATACCCAGTTTGCTTTTGTGACTCCAACAGAAATGTCAAGTATCTGGTTTCTAAATCGCATCGATGATCTGTCTGAGGGACTAAGCAATTGCACTATCTCGTCGGTTTCTATCAACGCTGTATACCTATCTGGCGAGAATCAAGGAGATTGGATGTATACTTTGGTGCCGTAATTGAAACAAATCCCGATGCTGTAGGATGTCGTGGGCAAATTCACCCTTTTTTATGTTCCTCCTGTTTAATTTTAACTAAGAGGTACCCAGACCACTTCACGGCATCCCAATTCTCCAAAATGACTCCATAGCGACCCTCGACTCAATGCAAATAACCGCCGGATCAATCATCCTCCTGAGTCCGATAACTGGCCATTATTAGCGCCTGAAAAAGGGTGGAGTGAATAGCTCTTCCTCAAAAATCTACAGCTGGACAGCCATGAAAACAGCATCAGAAATTGTGATTTTTCTCCAAGGTAATTTCCTTTTCAGTATTTTGTCCCTAGACTTACTCTGTGGTTGTAAGGATTATGTTCTTCCTTAGATAAGTTACAATTGGTCCATCTGCTTTCACAAATCAATACACGGTTTCGTGGTGTAGTTGGTTATCACGTCAGTCTAACACACTGAAGGTCTCCAGTTCGAGCCTGGACGAAATCATCTCTTTTTCATTTTTTTTTGCCCCATGATCCGATGTCTACCCCGCGGGATTCCGTATGCGTATGGGTAAACAAACAACTCGTGGATCTCCGTGGCCTCGGCCGGTCGCCACAGACCGGGTCTCGCGCCCCTGCTATATTATTGATGACAAATGCTAAATAATTTGTGTTGAGTGAAAGTGCGGGATATATGGGAGACAAGTGTTGATGGCTGCTGCTCATCAGAAACGATCGAACCATAAAGATTCGTTTTTGGGGGCCAACAACACCTGTTCCGCATTAACATGTACTTTGACTCATCACACTGACAACTCGCCATCCAGAATAACTTGAGGGTCACTCCTTGAGATTGACTGTTCAAATTTCATCATGCCAGAAACCCGAATCCCCGAATAGGTACGGGAAATATTCCCCCGCTCAACTGGTTGCCTACGATGACCAAGATAAATGTGCCGTCAACCCGCCGTTCGGTTCGCACCATCCACCAGCCTTCACTTTTCCCCTCTCGCCACGCACACGGAATTCTGGTTTTCTGGGGCGGGAAGCAGGACGGGATGGTTTGTGAGTAGTCGGGAACAGTTGCGGCACAAGCACACATCCGTTTTCTCGAATACTAGAGGTCGATCAAACTGGCAATGCACGTCATGTTATTGACGCGGGGTTGAGGCACAGAGGTCTTGAAGAAAGATAAGTCTGTTTTGGAAGGAATACTCGGGTGTGAAATATTTATCTCGGTAAACTTCGTCAGTGGGTGGTGTGGTGTGTCATGATGACTTGAAAGGGGAAAATCAGGATTGTTAAGACTATGTGGTGACCAGGAACGGATATATAGGAGAGATTGATATTTGTGGCGTTTTGATCAATAACAAAAATTTCGGCAGATGAAAAAAATGTGATTGATGATGGCAGCGCTTATCCCACGTTTTTTTCTTCCCGTCGCAATCAAGACCTCAAAGATGATGCTGAGTGGACTTGGCAGTTGGCGGCGCTTGTCGCCTATTTGCCCTCCTTGCAATCTGGTTGGACCATTGTTCACGATGAACAGCCAATCCCCTCCCCGAGGGAGAACTAGCTTCCGCATGGACTTGGCCTCGTTATTGGCTGTGCCCACCTTCTTCATACTGACAAGAACCTCGCCACATATCTCCCGAGCTGAGAAACTCTGGGGCTGAAACTTGATCTTTCGAACCCCCGGGACTCCTCAAAACAAGCAGACCCCCAAATCTTCCGGGACATGATGTATCAACACTGCAGATACCACTTACACGACCAGAGGGCGGTAATGTAGACCTCAAGATGCACCGGGGACACACTCTGGCCTTTGCGGTCTGGGCCATGACCGTGTTGTCACTCGCACTCGTGGCTCTACGTCTGTATACTCGCATTCGAATCGTCAACTTTATCGGAATCGAGGATTATCTTTACGTTCTTACCGGTTTGTTTCTTCTCATCTTTGCCTGCTGCATCCAAGTCGCTTTTCATTATGGACTTGGCCAAAGTCTATGGGGTCTTTCGCTTCCCAACAGCTCGGGTGCCATCATGTGGACTTATATCGCCAACTCTTTTGCCATCAGTGGAAACGCCATTGCCAAGTTATGCATGGGTTTCTTCTTGTTGCGTGTTGTCCCGTTGAAATGGCAGAAGGCTGTTATATGGTTTCTGATTGTGGTCACTATTTCGACATCTGCGACTTTGGTCATTATGTTATGGAATCAGACGACACCGAGAAGGACTGCGTGGGATCCGTTGAGGACACCGGGAGTGTGGAATATTTCGATTCAACCGATGAATGTATGGCTTGGGTGTAAGTGATCTTCTCTCATCTCTGTCTCTTGGAGCAAACATGCTGACATAGGAGGATCGAGGATAGCCTGGTCAAGTGCCTGTGACTTTTTCTTTGCCATCTTTCCCTGGCTATTCATCATGTCATTACGAATGCCTCGCCGGGAGAAGATAGTCCTAGCCAGCAGTATGAGCCTGGGAGTGATGTGAGCCAACATATCCTCCTCTTTTCCAAATCATCAATTTCTAACATCTCACCAGTGCAGGAGCATGCGGTATCGTCAGAACCGTAGTCCTCTCCCGACTCGGAATCGAGGACTTTACCTGTAAGATAATCACCACTACCATTCCAAAACCCCCCACCTAAGCTTACATCCAAAAGTAAACTTCGCCCCCTACTTCATCTGGGCAGGCGCAGAAATAGCCGTAGCAATGATCTGCCTCGGCATTCCCACCCTTCGTCCTCTATACCTCAAGAAAAAAGGCCTCAGCACGGCAGGAGGCTACGGCGAAAGAAACCATCACAACTCCCAACACAGCGATCCCGAACTCCCCCGTTTCACCATGATGGGTCGAAAACCAAAGCCTCAACGAGCAAGCACGCCTTATCCTTACATCGAAATAGAGACAGCCAACGAAATCCACCATGTAGATAATACGACCCCATTACCTGATCAGGTTAAACAATACCTCCGAGATTCTAATTCGTCATGTACAATGGTTGAAGAACCTGAACCTGATCCTCAAACATCTCAAACCGCCCTTCGTCCTCCTCCTCCACCACCTCCGACACCCAAACCGGAAGTAATAAATAAACCTGCCAAAATACATAAAAGAGATGGAAGTGGGGATAATGATAGTGATAGCGTTGATATTATTTTGGGGCTGTATGATGGAAGGAGAAGTGGGAGTAGGAGTAGGAGTCGGAATAAGAATTCAGGATCATCATTATCAAAGAAGGGAAAGTTGGGGGAGAGTAGTAGTAGTAATGTTATTTTGGGAGGAAGGGGGAATAGTAGGAAATTTGCGCTGAGTGGTGAGAGTGAGCTGGGGAAAAGAAGTGGTGAATGGCCTTTGAGAAGATAGGTAGACGAAGACTCATCTTTTACGCTTTCTCTATTTTCTTCTAAGGTTTTTTTAAGTAGAGGCAGGACTCCAGGAGAATTAAAACAAACAATTGTCTACTCCACTGGGGCTTGGTTCACAAGGTAACATCACTAAACCCTTCTCTCCACCTATGCAAAAATACCACTCAGACTGTGCCCTAGGCCGCCAAAAACTCAAGTTCCATACATCTCGCTTAACTTGTGGTGACTCTATGCTACCAACAGCGCTTATTTGCATGTTCTAAGGGGGCAGCCTTGGAGACTGTGCTCAAATAGTGTACTTGTGTTTTGGGGCTACTAAGCGGGAATACCTATGTACCTACATATATATCCTGAAACCACCCTCATCTTGCTTCATGGTTAATTAACCCACGATCTACTCAAGATCTTGATCCTGAGCCACGTTTTTGATGAGAAGGCTTTTAAGGCCCTTCAGTAATGATTTACTCAACAAGATGAATCTCGACCCATCGCGCAAGAAAAACTACAACTACAACGCAGTCCACAATCCTAATGAAAACCAATCAGAAGCCAGCCATATTATCGCAACAAAGACTCTCTGGGAAAAGATATGCTAAACCTGGTTATTCGAATTCCTCGGGTTTATAGCAGGCCTGAGGAGTCTTGCTGCAACTGTCGCTCTTCTTAAGAGGCACGAAGGCCAACGAGTACCAGATTGGCCAGTATCCCTCAACTTTATCTTGTCTCTCCTGGCAAATGTCAGCTTTGCGGGAACATTATTTGCAGTCCATGCAGCTGTCTCCCAGCTGAAATGGATCTCCTTCACAAAAGGTCCAAGTTCGCTCGCTCAGCTATCGGTCTTTCAGAATGTCAGAGGGGGAGCGATTGGCGCTGTGCAGTTATTATTGACTGCTGGGACTCAGTACGTTTTGTTGATCTGTTGATGCAAATGTGTCTGTAATAACAGTGTTACAACAGGTTAGTCGTGATCCCTGGATCATTTTTGATTCGTTTCGACCTGGGGAACATCATATCACCTGATGGTGTCGCACTGGCTACTCGTTCCGTTGTCTTTGAGGGTCGTGGACCAAAGTTTCAATCTGGAGGTATGTGCGAATCCCTTCAAGCGAGTGGTGTGTGTGGAAGGATACTAATCTGATTACCCAGCGTACTTGCCGGACCCCAAACTTGAGATCAGCATGCTCTCATCAGTTGCCGCCGCGCCCAACGATGAAGAAGTGAACAGATTCAAATATTTCTGCAGTACAGGCAACCGCACCTGGCCTCCCTTTGCCACGCTTGCCTTTTGCTCAACCTGCACCGACCTGACGCCTCAGATAAACATGAATTGCAGCATTGTTCCTTATTATGACACCTGGACGTCCCGGTACCCAGTAAACACCTCAGTCCAAGAATGCAACGACCCCCGGAAACGTCGTGAGTCTCGACGCACACCAGTTTGCCGACTATGAGACCTTCTTCAACACCAAATCCCTGCAGCCACTTAGGAATAGCACGCTCCGTATTCAGTCCATTCGCCGGCTGCCGATGCCTTATCTCTTAGTGGGCAGCGGCAAACGAGAGCCTATCACCATCGCCAACTTCAGCGCCACCGAGTGTTCCCTAAACATATGCGTGCAAAGCATCCAGGCATCAGTCGAAAACGGCAAATACAGCGAAAAGGTTCTTGCGACTTATGAGAAGAAGGGGGTTTATTCGACCTAACCTTACGCCCACCTTGGGGCCCAGAGAGGAATAAACCCAACCGAGACGAAGAAGCTAAAATTTACCTTTGAGCACGGCCGAGACTACCTTAGATCTTTTAACTGGGCAGAGATTTTCGAGTCAAAGATACAAATTCAGGACGCCCGGTCTGGGTTCCAAATATCATTCAGGGGCGCGAATCTTGGAAATTCGATATTCTCGGCAAATTATACCGCAAGGGACTGTGGTAGTGTCAACGAGGATATCTTCAGCTACGTGATGAGAGGAATCGCAAAGGCATTGACGAAAACTGTTCGAGATTATGGATTGGACAAGTACGGTGGAGGTTCCAATGATAGTTACCTGATCAGGGGACAAGCCACGGTGCCTGCTACTTTTATCCACGTTCAATGGGGCTGGATCATCCCCCCTGCGCTGGTATGGTTTTTTGGGTTTATTACCTGGTGCGCCATTGTCATTCAGACGTGGCAGCTAGGGATTCCCAAGTGGCGAGACGATTTATTGCCGCTTGTCTTTTTATATCGTGGTGATACTTGTCCGACAACAGAGAGGCGTGAGCTAGATGAGTTTCTCGGAGCTGATAACCATTCAAGTTGGGCGTACGAGAAAGTGGCAGAGCGGATCACTGTACAGCTGTATAAACCTGATGCTGTATTAACTGGTAGGGCGGGAGCTGGTACAATGCAGCTGGTACAATACAGCTTGCCTAAAGCACACCTTAATCGTGCTGTGAAGGGCACAGACAAAGGTTTCTTGTACCGTTTGAAGCAGAAAGGCGGACAAGGCAGGAAAAAAAGAGAATAAGAACTAAAAAATACACGCATGTACACAAAAACATCTGTGCCTACATGAAAACTTCAGTTTTCATATAACAGTCCTTATTTTAATGAAATAGATCTTATCTGCTTAAATAAACAAACGTGTTGAGTACTAGGTATGTATGGGTTTAGACGCGATGCCTCATATAATCGCATATATTTTTCATCCTACATGAAAGAGAAATCACACGATCCCCTCTATACGCAAATACTGGAACCAGTAGCTTCTTGTAATTACCTTTTTGTTCATAACTTGAGTTCAAGGGAGGCTCCACCAACCTCTTCTGGCCCTTTACTGGTCGCTCTTCTTTCTGCACACATCCCTCCCTTTCACTCTCTTTGAACTGCCAGCTTTCAGTCGCTTCCAGGGTTCAGTAACCTTACCAGCTATTTTACTCTTCTCCTAAATTTTGATCGCAAATATTTTCAACCGCACCATACATCAACTTCTCCAGCGACCCATCGACTGATGTGGGTTATCCCGACCCCAAACCAAATACTCCCTCAAAATGTCGATAGTCGACATTTTCGTGGGTCGACCTCCCGACCCTGACAAGCCAACCTTCAGTCGTCTAGTATACTGTCCGTCCTGGCGAACGCATTATGGCTTCGACTCGGTAAGTACCTGAGCAGGACTCCTCTCCACCGAATGGCGTTCTAACGATGTCGTCAAGAATGAATGGGCCAAGATCGTACCCGATATCGAATCATGGATAAAGCAATATCGACATTTCGCAATCTTCCCTAAAGATCTGCCTCCGTGGCCATGGTTTATTTTCGGACCTTCATTCCTGGTCAAGGAGCTGAGCAACCTGGGATCGGGGGCCTTCAAAAATACGCTGTCGGTCCTCAAAAAAGTCGATAAGCGTACCAAAACCGAACGGGAAAAACACATCAGCTCAATGTCGCACAAGCTAGGCTTTATTCTCACTCTTGCGAGGGCTCATCTCAATTTCATGCAGGAGAGATTCCGCACCGGGAAAGCCGAGCCCTTTGTCTGGAATGGCGTCAATTTAAACTCCGTCATGGAAGAATTTGGGACCTACGCCCAACTCGAGGCATATATCAACAACCCTGCGAATCAAGATGTTGTAATCCGAGCTGCCATCATGTTCAACTGCATCCGGTTGAGATATCCTGGAGAGCCCGGCACGGCCAAGTTCCTTAATGCTGTTGAGCATATGGCTATTGGTGGTGAAACGGTTCAATACCCGGTCGTCGACAACAGGCTGTTGGACTGGCCTGATTATTGTTACGCTGTCCAGCTCCCCCACGTATGGCTTCATCCTGCAGTAACAGTAGTGGCCCTCATTCGAGCCCGCTTTGATGAGCTCAAGTGTCTCCAAAGGGACAAAAAGGCGGTCTGGGAGAGTGGAGATGTCGATAAACAGAACAAACATCGCGAGGAACATTCCGAGACGGTCCAGGACACGCTTTCCAAAGAAGAAGCTCACGAGGTCGAGAAAAAACTAAATTCTGGATGGTCGGTTGGCATGCTGTTCCCGTCTGAGTTTCCCGGGCCAGGCGAAAGAGCCAGGAGAAAGGGCTTGAATAAAAGAGCGGCGGAGAAGCGAAAGCGTGCCCAACCGAAGAAGCTGATAGCTACGAGTGCTACCAATGCCACTTCCGAGCCTGAAGTGATCAGCCGTTCGTCTCTAGTTAGTGATGGCGCCGCGATCGACAATTCCGAGCCTGATGCGGCCGGTCAGTCTGTGTCTGTCGAGCCTGTCAAGGCTGTTGAGCCTGATGCGACCGGTCATGTGTCTGGCGAGCGTGAAAAAGCTGCAGAACTCTTACCAAAGCTAGGGAGCGCAGAAGATGAGCATACTGAGTCTGAGTCACATGGTAGATTAACCCCAGAGTCCCAGGACTCACCTTTACCTTTGAACTCTTGCAAACAAGAAATCCCGACGGAAGAGCTCTGTCGAAACCCACCCAAGACCTCAGAGCTTTCCCTAGAACCAGCAGTGCGACCACAAGAATCCGAGTCTGCTGTCCAAGTTGCAGAAACCTCTGACGCTCATCCGATAGACTCTGAAGCGCCTCTGCCAGAGTCCCTGCCCGAGTCCATCATACCACCAGCTGTGACTATGGAGCGAGACCGTCACAGCAATGATGCGGCATCAGACCATCCAAGCCATTCACACGAGGCGGGAGAGGACATAACAGCAAGGTCTCAAACCGGACCAAACACGAAGTCAACCAAAGAGCAAAGGAAAGCGAAAAGTGCAGCATACAAAGCAAGAAAGCGAGCTAAAAAGGAAGAGCTTGAGGAGAAACTTCGACAAGAGCAAGAGGCGAGGGACCGTGAGAAGAAGGCATTGGAGCTTCAGCAGCAAGAAGCAAGAAACCAGGCAATGCAGGCAGCTCTGGACAAGTTCCATCGCGAGCAAGAAGAACTTGAAAGGAAGCGAATGGAAGATGAACAAGCAGAGATGGCAAGGCAAGAGTTGGAAAGGCAAGCGTTGGAAAGGCAAGAGTTGGAAAAGCAAGAGTTGGAAAGGAAAGCCAGAGAGCGAGAGGAGACTGAACAGGCAGAGAAGACCAGACGTGAAAAGGCCGAACTGGAAAGAGAGCGGGAGAGGGTGCGGGAGAGGGTGCAGGAGTATATTAAACGGCCGGAAATAGCCAGGCGTGAAATGGAAGAATTTGACAGAAAGCGAATGGAGGAAACAAAGAAGGCCAAAATCGAAAAGGAAGAGATGGCCAAGCTCGCAAAGGAGAAGATGGCCAGAGAGCGAGAGAAGGCCGAACAGGTAGAAAAGGCCAGACGTGAACAGGAAGAGCGGGAGAGACTCAGGCGCGAAAAAGAAAGGCAAGTAAAGGAGCGAAAGGAGAAGGAAGAAAAGGAGCGCAAGGCGAAGGAAGAAAAGGGGCGAAAGGAGAAGGAAGAAAAGGAGCGAAAGGAGAGGCAGGAAAAGGAGGAAAAGGAGCGAAAAGTAAGACAAGAAAAGGAGCTAAAGGCCAGACAAGAAAAGGAACGAGAAAACAAGGGGGTAGAAAAGGCTCGTCACAGACCAGCGCAAGGCCCCCAGGAGGCAAAGAAGGTTTCCCAGAAAGCACAAGGTCGTGCTGATAATGTGAGAAGGCCACGAGAAAAGGGGGCTCCTCGCCAGATAGACAGAGCACCGAATCAACCGTCTGGCAAGCACAGTAAGAGGCAGGTCAAGACCGAGCGTGAAGGCGGGGCAGGAAAATCGACTAAGACGCAAACCTCGAAGAAAGCAGCCCGCCCATCTCAATCTGGGAAAACGGGCCAGGTTCGTGACATCCACCTAGCCCAAGCCCACACCCAGCTGCAGCGAACAGCGGCATTGAACCCGACGGCTTATGAGTTCGTCCCGCCCGCGGAGAATAACAAAACGACACATCGCGTTGCTACTCCTGACAATGTGTCACCCAGAACCCGTCCTGAAGATGCAGCTCGCCTCAACAATGTATCCATGTGGCAACCCGAGCCGAGCGTCCCGTCCTCATCATGGCCAAACACAGCTCCCGGTCCCTCCAGCTTCGCCGACAACGAAGCCTGGTGGCAAGACGCAAATCAATTCGCATTCGAGGCAGAACAACAAGACATGTTCTATCTGCTAGCCTCTCAGGAGTCACATCTTCACGAAGCAGCTGCATTCTGGGACGAAGAAGCCATTGCCACCGAACAAGAAGCAATCCGTCTATTTGAGCTTGCAGAAGAGGCCCGCTACAGCGCCGCTCGAGCTCGCGAGATTGCCGAGAGAATATCCTTACGTTCTCAAGAGATGGGTGGCGGTGGTAATGTATCCGGTGATTAGGGATTCTGTGTACCTTCTTCGGCTGGCGGACTCAGAGGCCTTGAACTGTCGACAACGATGGCCATGGTCGCACTCAATCTGATCCAGCGAGATATGATGATTATTTTGTGACCGACGGTAGAGAGGTTTCGTTTTATCAGTATAGGGGAATATTTTATTCTCAAAAAGAACATTGATCTGCAAATGTGGTAGTGTAGTATTAGGTATTTTATCTGTAGGAAATAGGAAATAAATTGACTTTGTGATTTTTTTTTTTTTAAAAAAAAAAAAAAGTTGAAGTTGACCAACCAGATCAAGATAAGCGAGTCCCACCTACCCCAAAGAGTTCGGTCAACTGTGGTCCACTAAAAGGGCCTAGACTGGTCCGTACCCCTGGTCAATCAGCAGGGGTAATGATGATATTTGGTGGAACCCGTGGGAAGGGATCAACTGTGCCCGTGCCGTGTGCCGTCAGACAGATCACGCCTCTCACACGACACTCTCTCCCTTTTTTAAAACAGAAAAAGAACAGCAAAAAAAAAATAAGCCACATTGAAAATCCGATCTGATGTCACACCAACACAATGAGATTTATTTTTATTTGCCTACCAGAGGAGATATTTCTGGACATAATCCCCCCTTCCCCCTTTTTTCTTTTAAGAACATAAAAAAAGTCAATTAATACCCACCAAACCCCTGTTCATTTTTTTTTCGTCCCATTTGATCATCGTTCATCGATCCCGACCAATGCAAGATGCTTGCTGCATGCCGGAACGGCATCCGTCCACGGGGTTGGGGTAGTAATTCGCCGACCGATTGCATCTCGTCAAGTGCGAACGTTTCAATCCCTACTATCAGACCCCCTGTTCTGGTTTTTTCTTCTTCTTCTCTTTTCCTCCCGTCAAACTGAACGTGGACGCCACTATTTCTTCTTTCATGTCCCAAGGCTCTTCAGTTGAGATAGGAGATTACCCGATTCCATCACTTGCAGCACAGCTGAGCTGCTTACAAAGTTATTGAAAGGCCAAGCTTATCAAACGTTCACCTCTCCACAAGGCTTGACGAAGAACCGCCCATCTCCATTTCTCTCCACGGGCGGATTTGCATGGCCAAGCTGCGCCGGTCCAACATCTTCAACGGAGCGCAAAAAAGAAGCATCCATTCACAGCTTGTTGTTGGTAAGTTCTCTTGACCCATCAAACAAGACTCCACAAGCCCCAGCTCCGAAAGCCGCGATGGTGGAGTGTTTGGATTCGACCTAGGAATACGGCTCGTTCCCTTCCCCTCGTTGGTCCAGCTCGGCAGCATGGTAGCGTCTATCATAAGGGGGCATATCCCTACCTGATACGAAGACGAGGTACTAATCTGTCTCATCTCTCTCTCCCAATCTACAGATCTATATCCGAGATATTCTGGAAATTTCCTTGATAAACTCATACTCCGGAAAGCAACACCGTTAAATCTTGTTCACCACTCTCCCGACCCGACAAACCCCTTCTTCTCTGCGTGCCGCGGGGGCACAACAGCCAAAACCCGGCCCGACCTCCCGACGGCGACCCCTCCCTTTTTACCCCTCCTCCCATATCCCTCCCGCCCACCATGTGCCGCAAGATTGTATTTTGCGGCACATGCACGACATGCGGCAAGCCCAGCGACTGGGAAGAATATTCCCAAGAATTACCCTGCCTAGAAGCCAAAAACAACGGGATATTCGGTGAATGCAAAAACGGAATAGACAGAGACGAGAAGCCGCACGACCAAGAATGTCTGGCGTGTGAGATGGCCAACGGGGTGGATGAGGGCTACGACGGCGGTATGGAAGACGAAGAAACCCTCCAATTCGTGGAGTACAAGGACGAGGAAACCATCACCACAACCTCGGAAGATTTTGGGAGTGGTAAAAAAAATAAGGGAACCTACGCTGACTCGGCCGATGGAGATCAAGATGAATCACACAGAAAAAAGAAACAACGAACGACATGACAAAATTTTGAACATACCTAATCGACGCCGATATATACATAACAACACAGCAACAAAAAAAGACCTTGAGATACCCCCACATACATTTGTTTATTTGCTTTTTTATTAGCGGAATTCGAATTTTTGGACGAGGAAACAAGGCGCAAACAAACGGGAACGGCTACTAATTTATTTTGCACGAAACTACGTATATAAACCGCATTTCGAGCAAACGAGTCCCGGCGAGAAATTTCGACACATTCGAGTTTTATTTCACATGACCCCAATCGCTGGATAACATGAGGAGTTTTTGGCGGGGGTTAAACAACAGACATGATGGAGATGGGAAGGGAACAAAGGCACATATTATTATCATTTTGTAAAGGAACACCATATGGAAAGTTCGAAAACCGGACTAGGGATCTATTATAGGGAATTTTGAAAGGGCAGGCGTACGCAACTGATACCCGGGGTCAGACACATATTGCGCGTCAAGGGATAATTGTATAACTTGATTGAACATGAATAAAAACAAAACATATTTGAACAGCTGATGGTTTGCCATTGGGACACAGACCAAGGATAGTTCCCGCAACGCCACAATACACCAACCCTTGAACCTTGTGCCACTCACATGAAAACTGACGTTCTTCCCGCATTTCAACATCCCACACACCACACCACTTTCACTCAACACCTGACATCTACGAAAGTACACCATCACCCTCTTCTTGCCAAAAACCCCCCGAGTCAATATCATTTCCCCTCCCAAGTCCCCCTTACAACCCCCCAATACCTCCCAACATTCCCCTCCCCCCTCCCATGAGCAACATGACCAGTCCCCACAAACTCTTCTTTCCTAACACTCTTAAACCCTCTATTTTCAGCATCCCCAGCATGTTCCTCCACATCCCTCCAATCAACCAACTTATCCCCCTTTCCATAAATATACGTTCTCCTAACCTCCCTTCCCCCCAATTTCTCAAAATCATTATGTCCAGCAGCAAGCTTCGCCAACGGCCCACTTTTTCCTCTACCAATGATAACATGCCATACATAAAAAAACGACACAATTAAATGCATTACCGGCGCGATGATCCAGTATCTCCATCCGGAGAAAGAAGCGGTAAATGCCCAGAATGAAGGCCAATAACGGAATTGTCCCGGGGTGGAATCGAATATAATTGTGTATCGAGGTAAAGAGTTGATGGTGATGCGGAGGCGGAGGAGTGCGTAGAGGAGGGAACCACCGTTTGAAAAGGCATGGATTAATAGTTGAGGTTGAGGGGAAATATCAGATGGTGGGGTGTCATTAGAAAAGATGGATTGGAAGTAGGTGACGGCGGGATCAAGTTCTTGGGGGAGAGAGAAAGGAGATAAAAAGTGACGAGGGGAGGAACGAAGCAAAAGAATTGGGGAAGAAGGATATAGAGAGAGATAAGGAGTCAGGTATTTGAGTATGTGGGTTGGACGGGCTGACATCCAAGTTGAGAGGAGGATTAATTTTGGGTCGGTGCCGGCGGGGGGAGATGAGGAAGGTGTGTAAATGTAGGCACATGGAGAGATTTTGGTCATGAAGGATAGGGGGTTTGTTGATGTTGGGGTGGTGGCGGTTGTGGTTGCCATTGTTGCTGGTTGTTTTGTGTAAGTGTTCCTTGAAGAGTTGAGAAAAGTGAAGTGATGAATGATGCTTTGACCGATCGAGCAAAGGGGTTTTTATCATAGAGATATATAATGAGACCGAGTTGCTCGCAAAAGAACTTTTGAGGAGACCGAAATCCAAGATATCCGAATTCCGAGAAAATACCACCTCTTGGTTTTAAATCTCAACAATTTGTTGATGATGAAGGAAGCTTTTTAGCGATGGCTGTGCCGTTCATTAATCAATCAACAAACCCCTGTCTTGACGCCAAGGAATCTCAAAAGATGTCCCGAACCCCGCACGTTTGTTTGGTGGGGTATTGTTTTGTTTGGAGTTAACCATTTCTCCTGAACAAAAGACAACTACTTTATTTTAAAATCTTGACTGTCCGGTCTGTTCACTAATCATCTATCATCGGTATACATAATCAAGAAGTATTTTCAGTTGCTTGCTTAATCATGACATGTTAAAAAAACAAAAGACTGCCGCAACGGCCTCTCCGGTATAAGCCCCAAGCCGAGGTATTTCCTATTTTGGAACCAACAGCAACATCAACAGTTACGACAGACACCATGGCATTGGGGAAAACCAGGATCCCAACATCAATGCAGAAAGGTCCCAACAAGCTCGTTACATTGGGGGCAAAACCAACTTTATCTCAACGTTCAACACTCAACAATATGACAAGAGGATCATTAGGAATCATCAAGGGCATAAGGATTTTCTATTTTACGCCACTAGCATGGCATTTTGTCACTTGTATAGGATTAGGAAGGAAAATGAGAAAAAAACAAATCAAAAACGCCAACTGCCCAAACATTACACAACCACAACAACATAGAAAAAAAAAGGCACAAAAAGCAAACACCCATTCGTACATACAAAGCAAAGCAGCAAAGTCGGAACCTCGTCAACCCCCATCCACCCCCCCTTTCCTGTTTGTTGTTTCAAAAATATTCATTCCTTGTTCCCATTGTTTAGTTTCTTTTTTTGTCCCCTCGCCTCCTTCCTAAAAAATAAATTATTACAATACGCCTCACACAGCGCATCACGTTGTTAAAGCTAGCTCCTCCAAAAAGTATCCCCTTTTTTTTTTGTCCAGTTGCCCATGTCCAGTTTCCATTTCACTTCGCCACACGTAGCCTGCTGGGGTTGTTAAAAAGAAAAATTGATACTCCCAAAGATCAAAATAGATGGCGCTTTCTAGCTTCAAAATTCCTGTGGACCATACCATTTTAATGATCATTGTCATCGTCATCATCATGGTGGCGTGGCGCCTTGAAGGAAAATTGCGGCCGCAAACGGTATAGGATGAGCACCACGATATGTTTGAGAGAGAAAAAAACATCTCAACAGATCAAGCTTGCACTCAGTCTGAAATATCGATACCGGGAGCGGATGTAAGGGGGTTTCGTCAAAAAAGGTATCAATGTCCCCACTGATAGAGGACTGTGTCTCAATCCATGTCAAAAAAGCTCCGATTTTCATAATCATCTCTCGGAACGCGCGCAGTAGAAGAAGTGGCAGTCTTCATATCCTTGATCCATGCAGATGGCACTGGGAAGCAGAGAATGATCCTTGTGGGGTTACACGACGGTCGAGGTGTGTATATACCTTGTATGCTGGAAAGGCTGGTTGTGCATCGTATGATCAGGTATACACAGCTTCATATACCTTCCAAGCAAAAGGACATCGGGCCTATGCAGAGCGTGAAAGGTAACGACAGATGAGTCCCACCTGCTGCGGTTCCTTAACGGGGAGACATGAGATGCGCGACCAGTCAAAATGGTTGTCGAGTCAGCATGCTTCGGTCAAGAGCAACCAAACAACGCATCGGTCAATAGTCATGGCGCTTCTTCTAGATAAGTCCAGTCGGATAGGCAGATGTCGTAAATCCACGAAGAAAAAGAAAAAAAGAAAAAAAGTTGGTAGTCGTACAGTGTCATCAAACAACAGTATGGGGTTCCATACTGACAGAAGCAAGATTTCTCTGCTTGCGCGCATAAGTTGGTTCGCCGTATGTAGAGTATTCAGTGTGCAGAGTCATGATGAGCATCATCATCAATCGCGATTAGGATCGAAGGCATGGCGAGATCAAGATGCCGGAGCCCCAGGAGGCGCTTGGCCAGGTTGCTGATTAGCCGCAGCCATCCACAAAGCCAAATAGTTTTGGTAGCCACCATCTACATCAAGATTAGAACTATTTTCCATCGAATAATTAAAAGTCAGGTGCTTACAAGCAGCATAAGGGTCGGCTTGTCCTTGCTGATATGCCGAGGCACCTGCAGCTGGGTTGCCGGAAACGGCCTGAGACGCAGTGCTCGAGGCAGAGGGTTGTCCATAGTTTGGATTGTCGTAGTCACGGTGTTGGCCGCGGGAAGGGCCGCCACGGCCACCGCCGGTGCTCTTTTGTTTCTGTAAAATAGCGTGTTAGTGTATATAATGAGCGTCGAGAGATGATACAAACTTACGGCAGCATCGACTTTATCCTCAATGGCACGCTTGGCACGTTCAATGCTATCGCGCGAACCAACCAGGCCAATCTCACGCTCGACCTCGTTGGGTCCAGAAGATTGAGAAACATTGATCTTACAACCAGTCGAATTCTGCATCTCGCGGATTGTCTCGCCGCCCTTGCCGATGATCATGCCAACCGAATCGGAGGGGACATAAATGGAGTCATTGACCTTGTCGCCAGCTGGGCCACTACCACTGCTGCCGCCGCCGCCGCCGCCGCCGCCGCCGTAACCGTCATTCCGAGGGGCGCTGCGAGGGGGAGGAGCCCCACCCATCGTGGCGTTCGAGCCATTACGGCTATCGCTGTCAACAATTTCGAGAATAAGCTCCTTCGCATGCTTGGCGGCGGCTGGCGCTCCGATGAGGTTCACGGGACGAAGGCCATTAACGCTCTTGGACTCGGATACGATGTTGATGTGGCATCCGCTGCGTTCTTGCAAGTCCCGAATCGTTTCACCGCCACGACCAATGATGAGCCCCACGGTTCTGTCCGGTACCATGATCTGCAAACTATCCTCACCCTCCTTGGGAACAGGAGGTGCGTTGCGATCAGGACGGGGCTCACGAGGCTCTCTGTGTCCACCTTGACCGGGAGGGCCTCGCATGCCACTATCGCGAATTATGCGATTGATCATTTCCTTGGCCTCATCACGTTGGGCGCGGGGACCTGTGATTCTGCAAACACGCATCCGGTCGTTCTGTCCGACCGGGGGGATGAACTGCACGCGGCATCCAGACTGCTTTTCGACATTTCTGAGATTCTCACCCTGCCGTCCAATAATCAGGCCAACCATGCTTGCCTCTATCTCCATCGTCTCGACGTTGTCGCCGCGCAAAGGCGATCTATCTCGACCACCGCCGTGAGCGTCTCTGGGTGAAAACCCTTGTCTGCGGGGGGAGAAGGAACGGTCGCGACCGTGCTGCTCACGACCTTGGCCGCCATGATCTCCACGACGCTCATCACGGTAGGGGTTGGAATTGTCGCGATAGTTGTCGCGACCCCGAGGACTCCGGGATCTTGAGCGTCTACCGGGATAACTGCGATCATTCTGTCCACGCGCGTCTTGGCCAGGATATCCAGTTTGGCGATCGAAAGGGGTATAACCATTGTCCGCCGCAAAGGATCTTGCACTTTTTATGGCTGCATCGAGACCACTCAAGGTGCCGGTATTGCTTGGGCGAATAGCGCTCAAATCTATGCTGCCACCGCCAGAGGGCTGAGGGTAATACGAAGAGGGAGGAGGGGCATATTGAGATGCCTGCCCTTGAGGGGGGTATGAAGGAGGAGCGCCATATGGGGCACCTGGTTGAACCGCAGCCGCGAGTCCGGGTTGACCGTGAGGGGGATTGGGGGTCACAGGAGGTCTCTGTGTGGCATCTGTTCGCTTTTGTTAGAATCCGGCCACGCTTGAAGAATTCGTCAAATGGTTGGAAGCTCTCTTACTTCCAATGAGTTGCAGCAGCGAGTTCAAGTCTGTGGTTTGACCAGCCATCGTGTAGTCGTTTATCGCGAGGAGAGTTGAATGTATACTTGTTAAAGTGAAATCGCAGTCGTGAAAAATCACAGTCGCTCGCTCAGAATGCTGCAAAATGCAAATGGGCTTTTTTTGATGTCCAAGTCGCAAATGCAGGATTGGGGAAGTGAAAAAAACGAGAAATTTCGAGAAAGTAAACAAGTCGCAGTGCCGTCGTCGCTCCTAAGTATGTTGAAAAAAAGAAATTTCAATGGGTGTCGAGTGCTTGACACGGCGATGCCTCTCTGTTCTCGGTCGCGATTGTTGTTGCAAGAAGGATGTTAAAAGGTCGCCTGCGGTTTTGGTGGAGAATGGACAAAGGACTTCTTTGCACTCGACCGCTGCGCTGCGGCCGCCGTCCAATTGGTTGCAGCGGGTTGCAGTGGAGTGGGTGGCTGCAGGGAACCAGTTTGTGCTGGTAAATTTTCGCGCGCACGCACCCGACAAAATAATTGAGACTGCAAAGACGGGTTTTGCACTACGAGCTCTAACAAACCTGGATTTTATCCCCTGATTTTCAAGCCCAAAACTCAACATGTTAAAAAGCACCAAAAAATCTAAAAAAAAAAAAAGTCTGATATTATCAGACCTCGCATTCTTTATTGACGTAAAAATTATATCACAAAAGGTTGAAAATTGACAAAGTTCTGGCGACTTTGGTAGTGGTAGTATGGTTCTGGCAGTCTCAATTATTTTGTGGGGCGCGTGGCGCGAAAGCCACAGCTTGTGGCACAGAAATGGGGCGATAAGGGCTGGTATAGTGGAGCACACGCTCACTGTTAATAAGCTGCTGCTGGAGAACCCTGGAAGGGCAGAAACTCAATTCACTTGATCCGATTGTAAACAATGCGGCCATCTTCTACAATGCCTTCCTTGCCTTTACAATTGAGCAAAAAAATTTCATCATATTTTATTTAATTCTGCGATTTTGGCTGCTTCTCGCCAATGTCAGAGACTGTTTTCTGCTTCAGTCGGTGCAGCGACCAAGGGTTCAAAAGCCCTATCAATTCTCTAAATGCCAGGGGTATTCGAGAATGTAAAAAATGGCCGCCGGATATGGATAAACATGTAACAATAACAAAAAGCAAAAGAGATTGCAGGATACCTTCACGTTGAAGAATGTCTTGGACAATTCTCGAATGTCTCTCCGCCATGAAACCCGGGGTTTGAAGGTTTTCAACATTATCTTGGATGGTCTGCAGGAACTTGTGGAATGGTCAATGGGCACGCACTCCCTCAAAATAAGCAATCATCCATCATCGCCGGTCCTTGTACGTCTTTATGATTGAGCAGGTATGCCAGCTGAAGTTACGCACCACAGGTCGGCAAACCTGGAAGCTTTTTTAAAGCAATCTGATGGACGGGATTGGCATACGTTCCTTCCCATTTGAATGGAAACCCTCGCGAACCGCACCACTCATGACCCGACAGGTACCTAAGGGCGTCCAGTGTGGTTCATCATCATGATGAACTCTTGAACCCACTTGGTTGCCCGAGGCGGGAGGTGCTCCCGAGAAATCAATCACCAAAACAACTTTGATTGGGTAGTTGCCCAGGATTTTGGCTTCCTGCATGGAAAACAACGTTTGATTGCGGGTGATACCAGAGTTGATTCAAGTAAAAGAGAAACGGAAATTAACAGAACCTGTTTGATTCCAATTTGCCCTTACCTCCGTTCCGTCTCCTCCCGTCGTGCCACGGGTGATCGAGGATCACAAACCATTCCACCCTTTTATATCCATCATCACACTTTCAATTCCAGCTTCCCAATTTCTCGGTTCCATGAAAAGTGAGGAGAAGAATCATACATTCTTTCACAATCATCTACGGTCATAATGCTCTACACCAATCCGGTTTATCAGGCACTTGCCTGGAGCCTCATCCTCCCCTTTGCGGCCGTCAACGCAGCACTCACCGCACGTAACTCTCGCCTCCACACAGAGCTCATGGAAAATGCACCACCAGGAATCACCTACAGAATCCCTCAAGGAACTCGCTCTTGGACCTCATCCTCTGCCTCGGGCTCCCGTGTCACGACAACAGGTAAAAAATTAAAACCCGTCCATGTCCAAAAACTCCATCCAGTTCGCAATGGCCGCATCAACCCTCGTTCCGCAGCTGTAGCCCTGGGAGCTCATCAGCGTCGCCTTGGAGAAGATGGCCTGGGGTACGAAAACATCTCAAGCACGAACGCCTACGGCACTCAATACTCAACCGATGCAACCTGGGACGGCACTCCCCTCCGGCTCCTTCTCGACACGGGAAGCTCAGACACCTGGGCAGCCCAGCAAAACTTCACCTGTCAAGACTTTTCCGGTCACACCATCGTCCCATCAGCCTGTGGGTTCGCCAGCCCCCAGATTTCGGGCTTCAAGTATGGCCTCACGGACCCTATTGAGCACATGTACATCCAGTACGGTGACAGCGAGCTGGTTGCCGGTCCCATGGGGTTTTCTGATGTTTCTGTTGGAAACTTGACGGTCAAGAAGCAGCAGGTTTGCCTGGTGAACCGAGCATACTGGTTTGGCAACAACATGACGAGCGGTTTACTCGGGATGGCTTACCCGAGTTTGACTAATGCGTATCTTGGTGATAAGGACGAGCATTCGCACGGGGAAAATACGGTTGAGTATTCACCATTTTTCACCAGTTTGGTTGAGCAGGGTCAAATCGATCCGGTCTTTAGCATTGCTATTGACCGAAATGCTAGCACTGGCGTGTTGGCGCTTGGTGGAATCCCGACTGGTGTTTCTGGTCTGGATAGAGGAAGGACTGTTTCACTGGATATGATTATTGTATGTTTTCTATCAAATCTCTTGTGTCCTGTGCGCTTCCGCTGACATTTCGTGTCCAGACAAACCTGATCAACGACCCCGACACGGCGGCTGAACCCTCATTCTACACCATCATTCCAGATGGATGGTACTACGATCAAACCACCAACGCGAAGAAGTATCCGTACATCGTCGACAGCGGAACGACGCTGTGTTACCTTCCTCCCAGTATGTTTGGCTATCTTTTCTCCCGCTTCAGTGCTGTTGACTATGCTAACACTATTACTCCCCAGAACTCGCACAACAAATCAACCAAGCATTCAACCCACCGGGCGTCTACCTCTGGATGTACGGGTCCTACTTTACGGCATGCAACGCCCGCGTCGTTCCCGTGGCAATTATTCTCAACGGAATCAAGTTTTGGTTCAACCCCAAGGACTTGATCTACCGCGACGTTGTTGATCCCATGTCGGGCCTCTGCATGACGGCCATTGCGAGCGGCGGTACTGGGCCGTATATCCTTGGAGATGTGTTTATGCAGAATGCTTTGACGATTTTTGACGTTGGAGATGCCAAGATGCGGTTTGTGCCTAGGATTCGTTACTGATTTGATCTGTTTGTTTGTTTGCTTGCGTTGCCATTTTTTGGGGGATTTGATCATCGTTGCTAAAGAGATAGAGCGTGTTTGCTATCTTTTTCTTGTTTGTTTGGGGTTTTACTGCCATGTTTTTATACGATGAAAATGAATGGTAAGGAGAAAAAGTCTATCTAGCGAGGCTATTTGCTTTCACATTTTGGGCACTTAGTTATTCACAGACATGGTGTCGATAAATTCGGACCTTGAATTATATATACTTTTGGCAGAACTCGAGTGATTCTTGGGTCAATGGCTTCGTTCATGCAGTCCATGTTCATCTATCAAACAAGCATTTGACTTCAATTTTTCTTTGGCTTCCTTCAGATCGAAGCCGCCCATGATTCAGCCATTCTGTGTTGATCTTATGCGATGCGCATCATTAGACGATGGCATGAACTCTATATCAACATCAGGTCTTGATCTGCAACTTGAATTCGTACGTCAATCTACAAAGTCCAAACAATGAATACTTATATATTCACTTCTGCCATCCATAGTTAGTCATCAGATTAGCATTTTAAAACACAGGAGCTTTTCTCCCCTTGACAGGCATCTTTACACAAGTTTTTTTTTTTTTCGAGCCCGTATTTTTTAGCTTCGTGGAAAAGAACAAGACAGGGGGGAAAGAGAGTGAGAAAAAGCCAATATTGAGGTGCTGGCGCCATTATTACATGGTGGGAAAAAGATTGTGTACCTATTCACTAAAACATGGAATATCGAGCGAGTGGATGGTGGGTAGGCATTGCTCGGTGTATTCCTTTCGAAGCATTGAGTTAAGGCAGTGGTAAAGCTTACAATCACACCAAACAAGAACAGGTGATACTACATTATAAATGAAAAGAAACAAGAAATAGAAAATGTCTTCTAGAAAAAGTGTGACTACCAATAAAACCCTATATAAGTAGTCCAGAATTTTGGTTATAAGAGAGTAGTTTTTTTTGTAAACCGGACCCAACCAACCAACCTCCCACATTTCCCATCCACCCATCCAACCCCCAAGTCTTTGTGTGTGTGTGTACGTCGGAATACCCGTCCCAAGAATGAATACGTTGCCCTTTGTGTTTTTTTCTTGTTCGTAAGTATATAAAGAAAAAGAAACAAACCCAACAGTGGCGGCGTATTTTTTGTGTACAGAGCCTCATGTCAAAATACCAACAACAACTTTCCATTCTCCTCCTACTAACCCCGGACCAACAGGCGACGAAAAAGGAATATATGGTCATAAAATAATAATAATAAAAATCCAGCGTGTGAAGGGGGTTTTGTAACAACAATGCGCCCAAAATATCCGTAGAATATGCATGAAAAAAAAAAAAAAAAAACCACTGCGAATGTGGAAAGAAAAGAAAATGCTGTGTCTGCTTTGCTTTCTTCCAAGAAGACGAGATTCACACTCATACACCCCCTTCAGGCAACGGATCCTCATGTTTTGCCGTGCTGCCCTTGCCACGCCAGGTGCTGACGGCCTTGATGTTGGCTTTGTATGTCTGAACCTCGGTGCCATAAGCGCGAGGCGTTAGCTTCATAAGCGTGTGAAGTGGTACTGGCACCCAAGGGCTTTCTTCTTGCGTCTTTTGCATAAAATACGCGTAGATGCAGCGGATGACGGCTTGATGAGAGATGATGAGGATGTCTTCGCTTCTTTCAAGCTCCATGATGATTGGCTCGAGACGAATGACGACATCACGATAGCTCTCACCGCCACGATAGCGGTAGTTGTACTTGTCTGCGTCTCTTGCTTGGAAGTCTTCGGGGTACAGGTCGGCAATCTCCTGGTAGGTCATGCCGTCGCAGACGCCAGCGTCTAGCTCATCCAGTGCTTTCCATTGCAGCTGGTTGTAGTGTTTTGGCAGGTGACGGGCCGTGGCAATGGTACGTTTCAATGTTGAAGTCCAGACCGTTAGTGGCCGGTCGCTCTGTGTTGCGTGGTCAGTCATGGGTGGTCCGATAAGAGCGGTTTACGGCACACGGCACGTAAAACCGCAGCGTTGGAACAGGAGGCGAGTCCCGTCTTGGCGCGGGAAATTTCCAGGGTTTTGTTTTAACTTACTCCTACAGAGTCAAGAACCAGCTGCGGTAGTTTCATGGCATATTCTTCACCGCGGTGAGAAAGGTCGGCGTCGCCGCCAATTCGGCCTTCGAGGTTGAGCATCGACTCGCCGTGCTGCAAGAGAAATATTAGCACACCATCCTTAAGAGGAGCAAAACAAAGAAATTACTCACGCGTGAGAGCCAAACTGATCGTGGGCGAATGTGGAGGTTCATGAGGTAATAGACAATTCGACTTTGAAGGTAATCTTGGATGCGGTTGATGATGACTTGCTTCCCAACGTTCATGATCTTGAGGTAGGTTAGGTCATCCTCGTCCCCGTCGGCGTTGATGGATTTGTACACCTTTTCGTAGTTGCGAATGCGGTTGCGGAAGTCGAGCGCGGCTTGTTCTGGGTCCTGGCCGACGTAATCTGGGCTGGTGGTCTTGACGTCGCGGATGTTGGCCATGATCAACTCCTCATCGTCGCATTTGGACTCGACAAAGATGACTTCAACGCCTTCGCCCCTGATTCTCTCAAGAACCCACTTTCGACGCTCCTTGGTGCTGTTTGTCGCATCCAGAATGCCCACCACTCCACCGGACTTGAACCACTTCATCATATCTGTGACTGCGGCCTCGGCGGCGGCTCTTCGCTTGCGTTCGCCCTCTGCATTGTTTGTGTCGAAGAAGTCGGCTGAGGGGTGAGGGGCGTTGTTGCGCCGGTAGTTGCCAACGTTGAATGTCGCCGCTGGGATCGATAACCACTTAAGGTATCGTTGAGCTGATGTATGTTTTAGTAACACACTCAAAGTGCTAACAAGAAGACGAAACTTACCCTTTTGGGCGATATAACTCTTTCCCCGGGCGGGGAGGCCAACCATCACCACACAGATGTGGGTTTCTTCGGCCTGGATGCCGACGCCGTTAAACCGACCCATTTTGGCTGCTAAGCAAGTATCTAGAGGCGTATATTGGTGGCACGACAGATCGCGGAGACATGTAGCAGCCTAATTGAATGGGCGACAGTAGACGAATATGTATTCGAGACAGAGAGAACGAGAGATTGTGCGAAAAGAGTAGTGGTTGATCGTGTGAGGCTCGCCAGGTATTCTTGGCTAATAAAGGAGCGGGTAGCGGGTAGCGGATGCTTGATGGATGCAGCGAGAGACGGGATGGGATGCCGTGTACGTTTCGTTTAGTTTTCGTTGCGTTATCTTGCTCCTTTTTTGGTTGACGAAGCCCGGGCGTGGTAGTACTAGTGGGCAGTGGGCAATCAGGAGACGGGAAAGCGGAGAGGTTATAAGAAGGAAGAGAAGAGGCAAAAGAAGAAAGAGGAAAAAATAAAATAAAATAAAAAGATGGAGTCACAAGTTCCCGGTTCCAGAAAGAAGGTCCCCCGGGCCAGCAAAGATGCTGTCACATCGGAATTCCCAGGGCACATTTCTTGGGATGGGCGGGCCAAGACCTGACCCGCATTTTTTTTAGCACCCGCTCCAGGAGTCCAAGGTGTTTCTTCACTGCCCAGCGTCATTCATAATCCCGGCCAACAGTTCCAGGCCCTGGAAGCCAAGGAGACACCTGGGGACGGCACTCCGCTGGATTGGTGGGACTTGAAGTGGGCTGAGGGGTGATGCGATTTTTTTTCTCTTATTGGGAATTTTTTTTTTCAGTTGAATGTATTCTACCGAAGTGACGTGATTTTGAATTGGGCACACCCGCGGTAGCCCATTGAATCAGAGAATAATCATTATTCTCATGTAACAAGCCGTTGGTCCGATGCTATCCTCCTCCTCCCCGATGGGCAACCAACAATCTCCCGCGCTCAGTTAACAGAGAAAACATGCAATCATCTTATCAGCAGGGAAGCGGGGGATGAAACTGAAAGTTGAATGTCCCTATAATTATCCCCGGCAGAAGTCGGAAACAAATTCGAGAAGATCCGGCTCTCCTCCGCCCTACGGATCCCAAAATCTTCAACGTGCAAAACGCCCCCCATTGATTGCCAAGCTATTGCTCCGAATCCAGGTGACCCGCAGGTTTGCAGAATCCTGTCCTTCTCCGCGGCTTGGCTTCAGGTACTGCAAATGCTGCGGTCCCGTGATGGGTTTGTTGAATAATGGCGTGGACACACTGGTGGGGTTTGTTTCTGCTGTCACTTGTTTCTAACGAGGCTGGAACCTGGGATAACCAACTCGGGCAATCCGGCTATTATGAGATGAGAAGGAGAAAAAGAAGAAGAATCATGTCGGTTCTTTTTTTTCGGCTGAAAAGAAGAGGAGGGTGACTCCTAGTGTGGGACAAGGAAAACTGTTCGGCAGAGAAAGAGTTCTTGTTTTTTTTTCATGCTCATCAGGGTACACCGCCGAGTTTGGCAACTTTTCGATGGTGGGGTTGATTTACCCAGCAGTGTGGGGTTTGAATCTCCCTGGGCTGTCCCCTGACAGATTCCCTTTTCTTGAATCTTCAAACGAAACACAAAACATGGAATGATCTACATTGATCAAGTTCGGCATTTCGCACTGCCATCCGGGAGTGCCATGTCTGTGAAGAAAAACACGGGTCATCTGATCCAATCTAGTGTAAAATTTTAAATGCCCCCCCTGTGTTGTGTGCACAAGTACCTAGCGTGACAATTGGGCAGATTTGGTAATAAGCTAGAAAAATCTTAAAGTGGTTCCTTGAGAAAAAAAGGTAAACTACTAGTGCAAGTTCGATAAGATCTTCAAGATGGGCTGATAAGATCGTTTTTTTTTGTTGGAGACATTGGTTTTGCTTAATTTAGTCTTGTACCTATATTCATTTCTGAAGCCATTGATTGACTCGCCAAATCGCTGAGATCGAGATTTGCTGTTGTTCATGTGTTTGTGCATCTTAGATATGAATACACAAAATCGTCGATAAGTATTTCCGAACATCTCCCTCGGATCTTCGTTAATACGTTCTAGTTAAAACGGCGGTTGTGAGTGGGGGGTGCGGTTCCTGATGCAAGAAAACGTGTCAGCCCGAACTACTGTAATAACCCAAAGCCCTGCAGGTACACAATGTCACAAACATGGTGTGGACGGTTTCAGACGAATAGTAATATATTTCGCCCCTTTTTCTTCGTAATACCGTGACCTATTTACACCTCCGGAAATGACTGATCATTTTGTATCCCGACTCCGTACATACACCACCACCATGGACTCCATAATATAACCCCCACGCTTCCCTCCTCATTGTGATCCATCGTTTTTCTCCTTGAGGATCAGGGTCCAAAATTAGCAGACGTCATAGTACGGTAGACCCTCTCCAGCATAGGTGAACCCGGCATCCCACTGCGGCGGATCCTCACCGACGATGGACCCAGTCTGCCCGTTCTCGATGCACAGGGCATCGACAGTGTCGAGCTGGTTGCCGATGAAATTGGTGTTGGTGGTCAGAGTTTGACATAGCGAGCAGAAAAATCCCTGGCATGTCCTGTAGGAAAAGACGAGACACGCATTGGCAGAGACGATCAAGTCATCATTGGAAGAAAGGATTTGGTCGACAACAACGTCACAGTCTTGCCTAGTTGGGCGAGGGTTCTGTTTGTGAAAAAGAGATTTTGTTAGATATTGATCAGCGGCGAATCGAGGAGGATACTCACCACATTGTAGCACTCAAAAAAGTCACTAGCAGAAACTTGGCGGCGGAGTTGCTGGAGCGTTTCGAATTCACGGCGTCGAAGCTTGGTAGCGGGATCGATAAACTCGGGTGGTACCTTCTTGAGGCCATCCTTGGAACGCTTGCGCGAAGCCTTGCCGGTGGAAGTCTTGTAGTCGGCAGGAGCTCCAGCGGGACGGTTGGCGGCGCGGAACGTCCCGACACCGTCAAACTTGCGCGGCCGGGTGGTCTTTTTGCGCGGCCTACGCTGGCGGGCCTCGAGAGTTGATGTCTCAAGAGCCAGGGCTATGCCCAGGAAGAGAGTGATCATGATAAAAAGCTTCATGTTGGCAGTGATGGCGAAATACTGATAAGAGGTAGTCAAAGAAATATGAGCCGCTGTCGATCAAGACCCAGAGACAAGGAAAGTGTCTGCCTTTTATATTGCGATCCTCGGTTCCCCAGGATTGTCATTCGTTGATTTCATCCAACAGATTGGTTAGAGTGTCGGTTCGATATTGAGGCCGAACCAGGTGTCCTGTCTTGGTTTTCCCTTTCTGCACCCTCCAGGATGTTCTGATGACGGCAATATCAAGGAACACCCAACAAACTTCTCTGCACATCCTTTCCCGCAAATATGGCTTGCAGTAACCTGCCGTCCTTTTGTCCAACCATTGCCGTTCAAGTTGCAACTCGTGACGGTCAGGATGCTACCTGGGTCGGGTTGAGCCGTGTCTACGCCTTTTACGACGCCACCTCTCTGCGCAAACGAGGCGAGGGACCTGCCTGGTTAAGCAAAGCTTCAAGTCAAGACTTGTATGGTGATCATAAATTTGCTCACCCAAGTTACCAATAAGGAGGAAAGTGTGTTCCATAAGAAGGTAGGGAGCAGGGAATGGCAGCTTGGAGAGCATCAGTCATCCGGCCATAGGCACCTAATGACGTCGACTCAACCAGAAACACAAGTCTCGAAGAAAAAAATTACAACATTGGGCCCGGATTGTTATCTTACTCTTGGTTTCTCTGGTGTCATTGGAGCGCGTCAGGTAATGGGCGTGCTGGTGAAGCGAGCTGCTCATCATGTCTGTTGCCTTATCAGACCAAGACACAGACATCAGGGTTGCAGTGAGACGAAGTTGGCAGGTTTATTTTTGTCAAAATACAAATGAAAAGAAGAAAACCAAAATAGAAGGCGACTCCAAAAGGGAAGTCCGTGGGTCTGATCCGAAAGTCAAACCCGAGGAGATGTATGGGGAAATCCTACACTGCGAGTGCGTCAAGATCAACCATACAACGTTTCTAGAGGAATCGGCGTCCAAAGCTGACCACTTGGCAGGTCCCCAAGGACGGCACGATATTAGCTATCACCAGGAATTGGATCCCACTGCTAAGCTCTTGAAGGACCCCGCGTTGGCTGTGCCTCGGGGTAATATGGGCTCGGAAACGAGACGAGAGTGAGAAGTCGAGGACTGACTGAGCTCAATTGTTATGACAATGTGATTCGGCAGTTCGAAGAGGTTCGTAGATAGCGTCAACATCGGCTGCTCTCTTGTCTGATGGGTTTCTTTTGGTGGACTGTTGACCCATAGTGCCATACCATCTTCAAGATTTTCGGGGAAAAAGAGGTTGAGGTTACAATCGGCCATTTTTAGCAGCCGAGTGTCGATCACTGAGTGGATGGGATTCTGTTACGGCACCCAAATCAGTGCGATTCCGGCCGAACAGTACTCAAAATTCCTGTTTTCGTTGTAAGCAGATCGACTATCCATAAGGACCTGTCGATCTCGAATGAATGGTTAAAAAAAAAGACAAAGAAAAACAGAATCGAGCATAACAAGTGCGGAACAAAGTCATCACAAGTTGCTCCAGGAATTGAGAAACGGATGCGGTTGACATTGATGAGCAACACCTCGAATGTTTGTTAGCGTGATACCTGTCCCGAAGCAAGTTCGGAATCGAAAAGGCCTCTTCGAATAGAAACAGGATTTCTTTTCAACTAAAAGACGTTTTTGAAGATGAGGAGATTATAAAAACTGTATGCATTGTTCAAAGCAAGACCGCCTTATTATTTGAAAAAAGAAAAAAAGAAGCATAGATCGAAGAATTGCGATAACAAATGTTCAAGGAGAGCGTTGCCCGGCCGGAGCTGGCAGAAGGTTTTCCCGAATCCCCAAATGTTTCCTGGGATCAACTGTGGACCCACACCTTGTTAGCTGAACGATAAGCGACGATAAGCCTTTTCCTGGCAAAAAAAAAATCCGCCTGTGCCTCCCAAGAAACGGTCCAGCCAGCAAGAAACAATAATTGATCAAAAATATTTCATCTCCATCACCGCAAAAATGGCCTCCGATCTCGCAAGCAAGAAGCGCAAACTGAAAGATTCTTCAAAATCCGAAGCCAAGGCTGTTAAAAAGTCAAAGAAAGTCAAGAGAGACGAAGAGAGCGACGCCGAAATCGAGAATGCGCCCGAGCCCACTGCCAACGAAAACGAGTCGAGCTCCGACAATGAGCAGCCAGAGGATGAGAAGGCCCAAGTTTCAGAACCTGCGAAACAGCAGAATGGCGACGACGAGATGGAACTCACCAACCCCGATGCTCCTTTGATTGCCCCTCCAGTAGACACCAATGCGACTAACTTCACCGAACTCAACCTTTCAGAGAAAACCATCAAGGCAATCGAGGAGATGGGTTTCACAAAGATGACCGAAATCCAGCGAAGGGGTATTCCACCGCTGCTCGCAGGCAAGGATGTGTTGGGAGCGGCCAAAACAGGATCCGGAAAGACTCTCGCATTCTTGATTCCCGCCATTGAGATGCTCAGTTCCCTCCGCTTCAAACCACGAAACGGTACCGGTGCCATTGTAGTCACCCCGACTCGCGAGTTGGCCCTCCAGATTTTCGGTGTTGCGCGCGAGCTGATGAAGCACCACTCTCAGACTTGTAAGGGATTGTCTTATTTCTGCGTGATTGCTGTATTGCTTGGCTGACACAAAAACAACACAGACGGCGTGTGCATTGGTGGTGCGAACCGGCGGGCAGAGGCGGATAAGCTTGGGAAAGGTGTCAATTTGTTGATCGCAACCCCTGGTAGACTGCTTGATCGTATGTTTCCCAGCTCACTCCTTCTCACAGGAAGCTTCTAACAATGCGGCACAATAGATCTCCAAAACACTCCTTTCGTCTTCAAGAACCTCAAGACGTTAATTATTGACGAGGCCGACCGAATTCTCGAAGTCGGTTTCGAGGATGAAATGCGCCAGATCATCAAGATTCTTCCCAAGGAGGACCGACAGACGATGCTTTTTTCCGCTACACAGACGACCAAGGTCGAGGACCTTGCCAGAATATCTCTCCGACCTGGTCCCCTTTACATCAATGTGGACAAGGAGAAGGAGTACAGCACAGCCGAGGGTCTCGATCAAGGTTTCGTTGTGGTGGATGCCGACAAGCGCTTTCTCTTGCTCTTTTCTTTCCTGAAGAAGATGGCCAAGAAAAAGGTCATCGTCTTCTTTTCGTCCTGCAACTCTGTCAAGTACTACAGCGAATTGCTCCAATACATTGACCTACCAGTTCTGGACCTCCACGGGAAGCAGAAGCAGCAAAAGCGAACCAACACCTTTTTCGAGTTCTGTAACGCCAAGCAGGGTACCCTCATCTGCACAGACGTCGCCGCCCGTGGCCTCGATATCCCGGCAGTCGATTGGATCGTCCAGTTCGATCCTCCCGATGATCCTCGCAACTACATTCACCGCGTCGGCCGGACAGCTCGTGGCAACAACGCCAAGGGCAAATCGCTTTTGTTCTTGCAGCCATGTGAGCTTGGCTTCCTTGCTCATCTCAAGGGCTTCAAGGTCCCCGTGGTCGAGTACGATTTCCCGACGAGCAAGATTCTCAATGTTCAATCTCAGCTAGAGAAGCTCATCGGGAGCAACTACTATCTTAACCAAAGCGCCAAGGATGGTTATAGGTCGTATCTCCACGCCTACGCTTCTCACAGTCTTCGGAGCGTGTTTGACATCCACAAGCTTGATTTGACGAAGGTGGCAAAGAGCTTTGGCTTCCCTACTCCACCAAGAGTTGATATTACCCTCGCTTCTAGCATGAGCAAGGATAAGAAGCAGCCGGCGAGGAGAGCTTATGGCAGCCAACCTAAGCAAGAAAGGCGATAATGAGGTTCGGTGGAATGAGGGAATTTTGTTGTTAATGTGTATAGGGTGGTGTGTTTGAAGTATGAGTTTACCCTTGTACTCGGCGTTTCGGGTGTCAAAAGCTTTAGTAGTCAAATACCATGTCGACGATTTCTTGCATACATATAACTCCCACTCAGCCCTGAATGGTACTTTCTCTGATAAACCTTTTTTTCATAAAAGTATGCTTTTTATATAAAAGATTATTGATATATACCAATGATAAAATAGCTAATTCAGTACTTGTTTTAACGGTGAGAACAGTGCTCTACATTTAGCTAGGTTGTTCTGGAGCCTTATGTCATTTAGTTCTCGTGAACCATCTATACAAGGCATTTGTTTATTTCCAAATACATTTTTTTTTATCCAAGGGTCTCTTTTTTATTCTCCAAAACGCCCATTTATTTTTGACAAGCAGGCCTATCCAGATTTCAAAGAGCACGTTTGGGAAACATGTATGAAATAACCAAATATTCTAGGAAACACAACTTATTGTAGGCCATAGAAATAAATAAATAGCAAGTCAATAGAACTGATAGCTCCCGTCAAGCACCCATTTGTCATAATCAGATACCCATACAACAACCTCCACTAAACCTCCCCTAAACCTCTAAGCAGGCAACTTTCCATTCTTCTTGGCCGTCCAAGTAGCAATAGCATCCATCAAACCCGGACTCAACGAATCATACGTCTCCAATCCCAACCCCTTCAACTTGGTTCTAACCTCATCAATACCAGCCGGATCAAATCCTCCCTCGATAATACTGCTCACAAAAGCAGCGAACTGAGGTTCTTGCCAACCCTTTTGATCACTCAGTTCAGTATGAACAAAGTCTAGTCCGTAAAAAGGATGTTCCTTTTCGATTCTTCCGTAGAGATGGGTACCACACTCTTTGCACGCGAACCGCAGGATAGCGGCTGTTTCATCGACCACGATGAGTTTGTCCTCGTTGGCGGTGACGGATAGGTTTGGACGAGGGACGACGGCGACGAGGGAGAAGAGTGCTCCCTTTGGTTTCCAGCATTTTGAACAGCCGCAGGCGTGGTTGTGGAGTACGTTGCTGGAGAGGGTTATTTCGACTGGGTTTTGGGAGCAGAGACAGTGGAGGGTACCGCCTGGGAATGAGGGGTCGCCTTTGGCAAAGCCGTTGTCTAGGGTTGGATGGAGAGAGAAGGGGGCCATGTTTTTGAGTATAAGAAAATCAAAGAGGTATTTTGGATGATTGCTTTTTGATTTGGGCATGAGAGTAGGCGATTCAGAGATATATATACAGATTATACTCCCTTAATGATTCCAAATTCCCGATATATAGGATTGCGTGTTCCAAACGGGCATTGAACAACTACCGACAGCACCTACTTTCTTCGCTCACCGTCTCGTCCCCTCCTCCCTCAGGATTGAATTATCCGGATGCCGCCGTATCAGCGAGTCCGTCTCTCGGTCCTGGCAAAAAGTCAATGCATTCCCGAGTATGCCAGCCGCGTTGCTGCGCCCATCATCAGTCATTAACTATGCGCCCTTATCTTGACTCAATATGTCTCCCGTTCTGTCAAGTGTGATAAATGCAACATGTAAAAAAGCAAAAAGTCTGCGGCGGCAAATATTACACTTACCGATGAGCGAGAGAACCCGAGATCACGCAATTCGGTTGATGGGAGGTTGTTCACGGCTTTTTGCAACCTTGGCAGATAAGACTTTGGAGAGCTACAAAAAGCAAAAGTTGATGAAGACTAAAAAGGGGGTCGGTCGTGTGGGGCGACGTTGGACAACTGTGAAAAAAGAGGAAAAAAATCAAGGTCGTGCCCGGGCTCGAACCGGGGTTACTGGAATGGATTTTGAATGAAAGAGTAATCAAAATCCAGTGTGATGACCACTACACTACACAACCATGCGACAAGAGCCTCGATTTGGAACGATGAGGGGTGGCACCAGAGCAATTTATATAGCCGAGGTGGATGTGGAGTATCGTAAACACAAAAGCTTCATGCAACACAACACAACAACACATTGCATCTCAAATGAAAGAGAACAAATTTTAGAACCGCAGGAGATTGGATTTGTGTTATGCAAAAAGTTAAAATGAAGAAAAAAGATAAAAATACGACTCGGATACCGGGAGTCGAACCCGGGGCTGTTGAGAGAACATATCACTTCTGAGAAGTGAGAGTCAACGATGTTACCGCTACACCATACCCGATAGGAATGGCTTCCGATGATTGTTGAAAGACGAGATGGAAACAACCGTTATGTCGGAAATGGTGTGTGCGGTTAACAAACACCTCAAACAATCCGAATGTGGACTGTCGGTGTGGTCGGAGAGCAATGGGGGTTTGATTTTGCATTAACGACGTTTTTGCATTGCAAGAAGTATGTGTACCGCTGCAAAGCTCCATCTCCGAGAGCTTCGCATCTGAAGAATGCAAAGGTCACATTCAAATTGGTAGGAAGGACAAACCTCAAGAAGATGGAGAGAAGCCGGAGGACTAGGGCAAAGCGACGTCATTTTTTTGCTTATACAGAATACATCTAGGTAACCTGAGGAAAACGATAAAACATCAAGAAGGCTCTTCTGAGACATATGCAGCAGGAAAAGCGAATCGAAATCTGATTGGTCGCAAAAATAAAAGCTATTTTTGGGCAACAAAGCAAAAGGTGGAGATCTGACGGGAGGAAAGTGGAGTCAATCTAACCGCCGGTCCCTGACAGATGAGATGCTGTCAGCCAATCGTTTTGAATACCCTTGTTTACTGCGAGAACCGACAGACGAAGAGTTGAGTCATTGTGAGAAAGGAATGAATTGATGGTATCCAAGGGAAGTTGTCACTTGCGATGATGCTGAAATACAGTTTAGAAAGCAATGAGTGGCCGCTGTCTGCTTGGGAATTTTGGAATGAGGGTGTGTTTCCATGTGGTGGCATCTGAAAATGCGGGGCAGGTTTTGCGGAGTGCAGTGAGCTGCAGCAGGTCCCTGCAGAAGACTGTCATCTCAACTTTAAATCATCACGACAACATCAATGGCAGCAGAGATTCTTGGTTCTTTGCCTCCAAAAACCGTCAGTCCCTTGGGAAAACAGTTTGCTTATCATCAGCCATTATTCACAATACAATTGCATTCCGACATTTGAATGTTATCGAAGTGGCTGCATCGGCCTTGGGCTGCACTGGCTTCGCATGGCTTCCTGCTTGATATGATCTAGTTGTTCACAGAAGTTAACATGAAACGATGCTTGGAGAACCCAGCTGACATTTGATAGAATTCTACGAGCAAGACATGGCCAATTTAACATCTTTATGTCCTCAATACACTGCCCCGCGAAATTTCACCATGCGTTTCGGCAGCCGCTTCGGAATGACCCTGGACACAGGAACGACTGGTCACCAAGCACCGAGCGCTTAACGTGAGCGCTTCACAAATAGGGACTTTTCTCAATATCCTTTGTCGAGGAACAAAGAAAACACCTGCGTCTATTTTTGCAGTCGTGTGTTGTCTCTTTTTTGGTGCAAGGGTCATGCGGGACTCCCTTATTGTGGCCACCTGCCGCTGTTCACCACAACTTCTATTGTTGTTGCCTTTTCGATTGTTCTCTCTCTTTGTTCTTTTCTTTCAATACAAACAATAGACTCGTGGCAGTCAACCATTATGCGTATCTGATATTGCTGCAGTTTTCATTTCCTTCCCTTTTTCTTATTTTTCAATTTCATTTGTTTTTACTTTTCTCATTTCACGTCTACTTCGTTCACGATATAGCTGGTCTACATATTAATTCTCGGGTTACATTTTTCACGAAAATAACGACACTTCAACAGAAAAACACAAAACATTTAGTTATACGACATCTGTTGGCTGGAACAAGAGTTATTTCGTTATTCTTTCCTACTCAACATGTCTTACGGAGAGAAGAGGCCCAGGGTCGTCCCCCCGGTGCCCTCAAGTCTCAACCCTCATGCTTGGGATGTAGTCGACCTCGATACCCCGCAGAACCGATCTGCTCCCCCCCTTCGACCGCACGCACATACCGACCCGAGCATTACACCATATCTGGGACTTCGAGCAAGGCTTTCCCAGTTATGGTTCAACCGCTGGACGGTTCTCTTGCTTCTGATACTCGCCCGCGTCCTCATGCTCTCTGGAAGCCTCACTGAGGATGTCAAGGAAGCTGGTGATAGAGCTAGTTCAGCATGCCGAAAGGTGGAGGATATCGGCAGCACCATGGCATCCATGCCTCACTACCTCTCGGTCGGCGTCAATAATCTTGCCGCCGAGCGAATTGCCGCCGAGGTTGGCACCCAGTCGCTGAGAATGGAGGATATCTTGACCATCGTCGAGGGAATTATTGTCTTCGCAATCGACATGTACTTCGGATTGATGGCATGCATAGTTCTTTCGTTGGTACATACCGGGTTGGACGTCTCGGTCCAGATTATCGATGGCGCAAAAGAAACCATCGACAAACAAATTGCGACGGTAGCAGGGCAACTATCAGAAAATGTCGTCGATGTCCAAAAGGTACTCGACAATGCTCGGAATTCTATCAACAACCTTATCGGGTTCAGCGGGCAGAACATTGATATTCCGACCATTGACATCTCCAAACAGCTGGAAGGGCTCAAAGGCGTCAGCGTCGCAGATGTCCTCTCCAAGGAGTTGTCAACCCTTAACAAGACAATTCCAAACTTTAACCAGCTCAAAAATGTTACCCAGGCTGCCGTTTCAGTCCCTTTCGCTTTCATTAGGGAGCGGCTCGACAAAACTTACAGCACCAACCAGACCTTCCTGAACCCGAGCTCTTTTCCTGTTGCTGAGAAGCAAGCTCTCACTTTCTGCTCAGACAACACCTTCCTTGGCGACTTTTTCGACTCGCTACAAGGCATCATTAACAAGGCAAAGACCGCTTTCTTGGTAGCCATTCCTATTCTTGCTATTTTGGCCATTGTTGTGATGGGATGGCTGGAGATTCGGCGTTGGCACAGGGAGAAGCAGAGAGCCCGCGTTTTCACCGAGCAAGGCTACGACCCCATGGACGTTGTTTATATTGCTTCCCGCCCCATGACAGCCAATGCTGGCATTCGGTTGTCCTCCAAGTTTAGCGGCAAGAAAAAGGTTTTGGCTCGATGGTTCGTTGCCTACGGAACCTCCCTTCCTGCGCTCTTTGTGCTATCTTTGGCTATTGCAGGACTTCTCTCTTGCCTGTTTCAGTATTTTATGCTGCAAGCTCTTCAGAAAGAAGTCCCAAAGCTCACCGGCCAAGTTGGCGGCTTTGCCGACCGTATCGTCCAGAGTTTGGAATCCGTCTCGACCGATTGGGCGACTGTGGCCAACGCCAAGGTTGAACAAGTCGAGACGGAAATGAATGATGATCTCTTTGGGTTTATTCGAAACGCCACAAAGGCAGTCAACGAGACTCTGAATGCCATTGACAAGGGCGCAAGAGACGAGATCACCAAGGAGCTTGACAATACAATTCTCGAAAAGGTTGCCCTGGATTTTGTTGCATGCGCAATCACGCGCAAGGTCGAGAGTTTCGAGAAGGGAGTCAAGTGGGTGCAGGACAAGCTCAAAGTTTCTCTTCCGAGATTCCAGAACGACTTGTTCTCGGCCGGAGCGAACGAAAGCATCAGCGACGACAGTGATCTTCAAACATTCCTCGCAAGCCCTAGTACTGTCTCTAGCGATGAAGTGTCGAGCGAGATTCAGAAGGTTATAGGCAAGGTGCAAAGCGGCATTATTCAGGAGATGTTGATCTCACTCGCTTTGCTCCTTGTGTACATCATCATCGTTCTTTTCGGGGCCGCTTCTGCTGGCTTTCAGATGGCGAGACGGGATAGTACCCGTGGCGTCGGTGGAGAGCGGTACGGAGTTAAACAAGGAGGTGATTACGAGACGAGAAACCCAGCCAATGGTTTCGGTTCTTTTGAGAATAGGGAAGAGGTGGTCAACGCCGGGAACGCAAGGCGCAGTCCGGAAGTTAGGTTCAACACTCATGCCAGGAAAAGCAGTTATCCCGAGGTGGAGGAATCTGGGCGATAGGAAAGCCCGAGAGGTCGAAGCACGAACGGAGAGGGTTCTCGGTCAAGCGCAGACATAACTAAGAGGTGGTCGTCGCCGCCAACATATGGCTTCGTCTGGCATTTTATAAGAAACTCGGAACTCCAGACAGGTAGGTCTGGAAGATAATAAGATTGGATCAATGAATAGACAAGACACAGCAGAACGTTCTGCGTAAAATTTCTCTTTAATTCTTTTATTGTATTTTCCTTGTTTTATTTGTCTTTCTGTCGTTTTAACATCATGAAATAAAAAAGATTTACACATGTTGTTCCGTGCTTACTGTAATATTCACGAGTATCTTATGTGCCTTCCAGAGTAACCGTTCATCACGCTAATGGCAATAGAGGCTCCGGAATCGGTCATACGGACGTGCCCGCTCCAAACAGATGCGTGGCAAGTTGCAAGTGCAACTTTGGAGGTTGGAGAGGAGACACTGCACCTGCGGGGTTCCTCTAAAAAAGTGGCCAAGGGCGGTGACTCAACTCCGACCCGACAATTTCGCCCGCTACATCAAGGTGTGGACCCCTGATGTTTCTGCTTAAACTCTTTTCCTGTCTGCTGCCATCCGTGTCTCTCTCTCTATTCACCACCATTTTTGACTTCACAAAGAAGTCTTTTGTTACACAGGAATTCAGTTTGCTGAAATCCAATTGACCCCAATTGACTTCCTTTTTTCCTTTACTTCCACAAACATGGAGGGCCTCAAGCAAACTTTTGCGCAATGCAAGGCGCAGAACCGGGTGAGTTAATCGCATTTTTGCCCCGCCATCTTTTGATCATTCCCAACGGCCGAGAAAAAAAAAAGGCAAAACGTTTCCGAGGGACACACAACAAAATAATTTTCACGAGAAAACGATGCGCCTACTACCAAGGGTAACATGTCGAGGACAATTGCTAATTTGAAATGATTTCCAACTTCAGGCCGCCCTCATCACCTATGTCACGGCTGGTTACCCCACTCCCCAGGCCACTCCAGATATTCTGCTGGCTATGCAGCAGGGAGGAGCCGGTGAGTAACACATTTCCTGGAGAACCTCGAGAAAAAGAACTGACTGTAAAAACAGATGTGATCGAACTTGGTGTCCCTTTCACCGATCCCATCGCCGATGGCCCCACCATTCAGACTGCCAACACCGTAAGCAAGCCCTCCCGAACCTCCTCGTCTGAGTCACTTCAGGAAACAATTAATGGCTGAAACTGGATATTGCAGATTGCGCTTACTCATGGCGTCACTACCGCTTCCGTCCTCGGCATGGTTCGCGATGCCCGCGCTAAGGGTGTACATGTCCCCATTCTTTTGATGGGCTACTACAATCCCCTCCTCAGCTATGGCGAGGAGAAGCTTCTCCAGGACTGCAAGGCCTCGGGCGTCAATGGCTTCATCATTGTCGATCTTCCCCCTGAGGAGGCTGTCTCCTTCCGCACTCTGTGCACTCGTGGAGGGTAAGTGGAATTTCTGGGGCAATTCAAGGCTCAATGACGCCTCTAGCTGACACTCGCCTTCCCAACAGACTCTCCTACGTTCCTCTCATTGCCCCCGCCACTTCCGACGCTCGTATGCGCATTCTTTGCCAGTTGGCCGACTCTTTCATCTACGTCGTCTCTCGCCAGGGTGTCACTGGTGCTCTCGGTACTCTCAACGCCAACCTTCCCGAGCTCCTTTCCCGTGTCAGGAAGTACAGCGGAAACAAGCCAGCAGCGGTCGGTTTCGGCGTTAGCACCCATGATCACTTTGCTTCGGTTGCCCAGCTTGCAGATGGTGTCGTCGTCGGCAGCAAGATTGTTACTACCATTGCTGAGGCCGGCGAGGAGCGTCAGCTCGAAGCTGTCAAGGCATTCTGCTCGGAGCTCTGCGGCCGCAGCCCCGAGGAGGTGACCAAGACCCACGAAGTTGGCATCATTGAGGCCATCTCTGATGCCCGTCAGACTGGTGAGGCGACCGTTGATCAGGTCATCAGGGATACCGATGACCTCGTTGCCCAGCTCTCTACCATTGTCTCTGATCTGCCCAAGCGCTTCGGTGAGTTCGGCGGTCAGTACGTTCCAGAGTCGCTCATGGACTGCCTTTCGGAGCTCGAGGACGGATTCAACAAGATCAAGGACGATCCCGCCTTCTGGGAAGAATACCGCAGCTATTACCCCTGGATGGGACGACCCGGCCACCTCCACTTGGCTGAGCGTCTCACCGAGCATGCCGGTGGTGCCAATATCTGGTTGAAGAGAGAAGATTTGAACCACACTGGTTCGCACAAGATCAACAACGCTCTGGGTCAGCTCTTGTTGGCCAGACGTTTGGGAAAGACCAAGGTGATTGCCGAGACCGGCGCGGGTCAGCACGGTGTAGCTACTGCCACAGTGTGCGCCAAGTTTGGTATGGAATGCACCGTCTATATGGGAGCCGAGGATGTTCGCCGTCAGGCCCTGAACGTCTTCAGAATGAAGCTCCTCGGAGCCAAGGTCGTGGCCGTCGAGGCTGGTAGTCGCACTCTTCGTGATGCCGTCAACGAGGCTCTCAGATCTTGGGTCGTAAACCTCGAAGACACGCACTACATCATCGGGTCCGCGATAGGACCGCACCCCTTCCCCACCATCGTCCGCACTTTCCAGTCCGTCATTGGCACTGAGACAAAGGCTCAGATGTTGGAGAAGCGTGGCAAGTTACCCGATGCCGTAGTCGCCTGTGTTGGAGGTGGATCCAACGCTGTCGGCATGTTTTACCCCTTCGCCAACGATCCCAGCGTTAAGCTCCTGGGTGTTGAGGCTGGTGGTGATGGTGTTGATACCGAGCGCCACAGTGCCACCCTTACTGCGGGTACCAAGGGTGTTCTGCACGGTGTTCGTACCTATATCCTCCAGAATGAGCACGGCCAGATTGACGAGACCCACTCTGTCTCTGCCGGTCTGGATTACCCCGGTGTAGGCCCAGAGCTTTCCAACTGGAAGGACAATGAGCGTGCCAAGTTCATTGCCGCCACCGATGCTCAGGCTTTTATCGGTTTCCGTTTGATGTCTCAGCTTGAGGGTATCATTCCCGCTCTTGAGTCTGCTCACGGTATTTATGGCGCCATTGAGCTGGCCAAGACCATGAAGAAGGATCAGGATATTGTCATCTGCCTCAGTGGTCGTGGTGACAAGGACGTCCAGAGCGTTGCTGACGAATTGCCCAAGATCGGCCCTCAAATTGGCTGGGATTTGCGTTTCTAAGCTGTTGAGGCTTTGGATTATTGGGGACGATGGGAAAAACAGGAGAGCTTCACTTCTCGGCAGATACGCCACATTCAGTTCCCATAACAGCTATCGGGGTCGATATTTAGATGACATCTAGATGTTCTAGTCATAAGACTTGGACAAACAATAAGATGCATTTTCCGGCCATTTTTTTATGTTCCATGACTATAATTGTGTTCCGTCGCGTCCACACATGCTAACCCATTGCTCGGTCAGACATGTTTTATTTTTGTACATTGCCCAACCCAGTATACACATAATGATACATCGTCAAAATTCCCTCAATTATTGATCCTCCTTCATGAACCTAGTCTCCTTGACCTCTGCCTCCTCAGCAAGCACAACCTGTGCCTTTGCCCTCTTCTCAGCCAACAACCTATCCATCTGTCTAATATACTTTCTAAACTCTCTATCAGTGACAACCGTCCCATCAGGCAACGTAAGCTGCACAAATTTTCCTTTATCACTCTTTTCAATCCCCAAAGCCTTTTGTTCCTCCTGAAACCTTTCCTTCACAGCAGGAGTCTGCATAACTCTCCACCTCAACCTCCATCCCCAGGGACCCAAATCAGCTATACGCTGCGGTTTGATTCCTAGCAGGTATTCATCGATTCCGCCGACTTTATCGATTGTTCTGAGAACTCGGGTGGTAAGTCTTGTGCGGATATATGTTCCCAGTGATTTAGACCAGAGGTTCTTGTGTTGAACGTTGGGACGCCATTTACGACGGGTTTTGATTTCGTTCTTTTTGGAGACGTTGTTGCCGAAACGGATTGTGGCTGATCCGTAGAGACCTGTGTTGGATTGATGATAGGTTTGGCGGGGACCTAAGGGATAGGGAGGGATTTCGGGTTGGATGGCTGTTGTTGAGGGGAGGGGGATGGAGGAGTAGGGGACGGGACGTTGTCGGTAGGGAGGGGAAGGGGTGGTGCTGAATTGGCGGAGGAGGGAGGAGGTAGGTTGCCGGAGGGCGGCGGCGCGGAGGGGGATGGGGAGGGATAGCATGGTTATGAAGCTGTCATGGGTTGGATTGGGGGAGCTCTATTTCGGGTCGCCGAAGCGCAATTGGACTGGAGGTTTTGCTGAAAGCGGGCGAATTGAAGGTTGGCGACGGCGACAGCGACGGCTGCTCGTGTGTAGATATGCTCCAGCAAGCAACCCGGACCGACCAGCAGGTGAGATGTCACTCACTTTCGGGATGAACTTTCAAAATTCAATGGGGTCGGCAAGGCTCCTGGCTGACAGCTGGTTGACAGCTTGGTTGTCAGTTGGCGGGATGGGAGCTTGGGTGAATATTGAATAAGGTGCACGTGCTTTCGCGGGGTAATCCTGGGGTTGACAACTGAGAGCCTGAGAGACAACCGCTGAAAGCAACGCGACTGACGCGACTCAAATCCAATCTAAATCTTGACGAACTCAACAAAGAAACCCAAAAAACAGATCAATCGACAAAAATGATTCCACCAGTTGATGACTCCGTATTACAAAACAACCCCCTATTTGCCGAGCTTTATACTACACTCACAACAGTTATACTCAATCCCGATGGCTCGACCAGAAAGGACCCCGCCGCAAAGAAACGAGCTGCAGTTCGCAAGGTACACATCCCCCGTCTGTACCCAAAAGAGCTCACATCGCCAGCTAACTCTCCTTCACAAACAGCAATTAGACGAACACCGTCTCCAAAAAGCCAAAGAAACAATCCTCCTAAACACAATCTCAACTCTAGTCCCAAAGCCAACTGAAACCAAACCCCTCGCCCCAACCCTCACCCGTCGAACAACCCGATCCTCTCAACAACAACAACCTCCCACTTCCACCACCGTAACCGACCTCCCACAACCCCTTCTCGACCTCCTCCTCCTTCTCCCCCCTCTCCTTTCCCCCCCAACTTCCCTCCCCCCCTCCGAAACTGCCCTCCTGCTCAGCACACCCCCTCTCTCCCTATTCCCAACCCACCTCCCCCTCCTCTCCTCTCTCATCTCCCAATCCCTCCACTCCCAAGCCCTCTCCCTAACCCGCCTCGCCCTCCCCCAACAAAACCCCTCCTTCATCCACCGCTCCATCCCTTCCTTACCAACCCACATTTCCTCCCTTCAAGACACAATAGCCTCCAGAAAAGCAGCCATCACAAAATCCCGTCTTGCAGCCGCCACCGCAATCTCTACCTTACTCTCCGATCAAATTTTACTCTTGTCGCAATTCATCAAATCCCTTGAGGCAAAACACGGCCCTATAGCCAGATCACTAGAGTTCAAAGCAACAGAAACCTGTTTAGAAGCAGAGAAACAAGAGTTGGAAGTGAAATTACAATTGCAGGGAATAAAAAGGGAGGTGTATAGTCCTGATGTGGTTGATGCGTTGAGTAATTACTCTGCGCATTTAAGGGATGCAAAGGGGAGACTGAGTGAGAAGATTAGGGGGTTGAAAGTTGAGTTGGAAGAGTATGAAGCGGGTGGGAAGGATAAACAGAGGAAGATGAGGGAGATGGCTAGAGTTTGGAGGGAAATGAGTGGGAAGATTGAGGAGGCGAGAGGTGATTTGGAACGATTGGGAGGGGCCTGAAGTGGAATCATGGGAATACAGTATGGATTGGATTGGATCACAGCACAATTCAGTCATCGAAAGCACACACATCAATTCTGGTATAAGACTGTTGTTATACATTGTCCATCTCTACTGTCTCAAGGCAGCCATCTATCCATCTATGCGACGCACACACACATATTTGACAAACAAAAAGAAGTGTTGATCAGAAAACAAGAAAGAAGAAAAAAAACAGATCCTTTTTTGCGACAAAAAATTACCCAGCCACCCATGTTACTCCTTGCCCGTATTTTTTCATCACAGACATACAGATAAAAGCACAGATTTTTTTTTTTTTAACCCTTGACCTTGAAGATGGCCTCTGCAAGACGGCCGACGTTGTCGGTGGTGATGCCAGCAACGGAAATACGACCATCCTTGGTGGCATATACGGAGTGCTCCTTGGCGAGCTTGTCCATCTGCTCAGGGGTCAAACCGGTGTAGGCGAACATGCCGATCTGGCTGGTGATGTGGCTCCAGTCGTGCTTGCTGCCGAGCTTCTCGAGGTTCTCCTTGAGAAGGGCGCGCATGGTGATGATGCGGTCGGCCATCTCCTTGACCTCGAGCAACCACTGGTCGTAGAGAGCAGGGGTGTTGAGGATCTCAGCGGCGATGCGGGCACCGTGGATGGGAGGGTTGGAGTACATGGGGCGGACGACGATCTTGATCTGGGAGTCGACGCGCTTCTGCTCCTCGGCGTCCGCGCAGACGATGGAGAAGGCACCGATACGCTCACCATAGAGACCCATGTTCTTGGCGAAAGACTGAGCGAGGGCAATGTTGTGGCCCTGCTCGACGAAGTGGCGGACAGCAAAGGCATCCTTGTGGATGTCACCAGAAGCGAAACCCTGGTAGGCCATGTCGAAGAAGGCGAAGTGGCCCTTGGCCTTGACGACGGCCTCGATCTCCTTCCATTGTTCGGGGGTAGGGTCAACACCGGTGGGGTTGTGGGCGCAAGCGTGGAAGAGGAAGGCGCTGCCGTTGGGAGCGGAGTTGACGTCGGCGAGGAGACCGGCAAAGTCAAGGCCGATGGTCTCCTTGTTGTAGTAGGCATAGGTTTTGACCTCGAGGCCGGAGTCCTTGAAGACGGCGGCGTGGTTGGCCCATGATGGGGTGGGAATGTAGATGGTCTTGCTGGGGAAGAAGCGGGCGAGGAAAGCGCCGCCAATGCGGAGGGCACCAGTGCCGGAGATGGACTGGGTAATGGCAAGACGATTGAGGGCGGAGCTGTCCTTACCGTAGGCGAGGACGGCAGCGGCCTTGGTGAACTCGGGAACACCAGTGATGCCAGCGTACTCCTTGTTCAAGCGCGACGCAATCACCTTTTCCTCGGCCTGGCGCACAGAGGGGAGGACGTAGGGCTTTCCAGTGTCATCGCGGTAGGCACCAACACCTGTGATTGTGCGGTATCGATGTTAGTGTGTCTGTTCTGAGGGACTTTTTGTCTTGTCTCGATCTCGATCTGGGGCAGGAAAGGGCAGGTCGACGAACCGAGGTTGATCTTCTTGTCGAACTTGTCGGCCTTGAAAGCCTCAGTGATACCTGCACAGCAAATTGTTAGACCATCTGCATGTGTATCAAGTGGAGGTATAGTGGAGATATAATTGCGCATACCGAGAATGGCCTGACAACGTCACCAAGAAGCTGTGGTTAGTAAAAACTTTGGGAGGAGACAGATCGCATGGTTTCAGGAAACACCTACATCCTGTTGTGCAAAAGGTTTGTTAGTTTGTCAATTTTACTACAAGATACATGACGTGCTGCGCCTGTCACAAATCAACGGCCTGACCGCTCAAGCGTAACACTTGAACGGCGCCGTTGAACAAGGCACAGATTTTTGGATATGCACATACGGGAGGACCTTGGGGGACGTTAGCCCAGGAAGAGGCAGCACGGATAGCAGTAAAGTTCCGCGCAACGGCAACACGCCGGGAGGCGATTCTGAGGGAGGAAAGCATTGTTGTCGTGTGCGGGAAGGAGGAGGAGGGAGGTTGGGTGGTTGAGTCGCAAAACGAAAGGAAAAGAAAGAAGAAAAAAAGAAGCCTGCAGTGACTCTTTTGCTCTGAGTGTTTATTTTAGCTTTACAGCTTGCTGTGGTGCCCCTCCTGTGGTTCGATGGCTGGCCCGCCCACATTCTCCCCCGCGGGACCCTGGCAGTTTGGCTGGGATTGTGGGTCTTCATCACCTCATTGAAATGTGGGGGAGAATTTTTTTTCTCATGAGCCAACGAAACGGAGCTGTATTCCGCCTTGCCCCGACCTCGGCCGAACTTGGCCGGTTCCGATGTCACTCTGTTTTGTCGGCTGAATTGTGATTGACACATGGAATGGGGGTGAATTTGAGGATTTTAACTTTTGTCAGTGAACCACATATAAAAGTCCCCGATGCGACACCGAGTACGAATATTTGAACGATGAGGCATTATACCACATCAACATCATCCGAACACGCTCTTGTGTATTGTTCTTCAAAGCAAGATCTGTCTTTGACGTGGAATCACAAAATCCTGGCCAAAAAACCTCACCCGGCCGGAAAGAAACTAATCGTTGCTTTTTGCCCTGTTCCCCTTACACAAAGTTGTCAATGTGCGAGGTCAAAAAACCACGAAGCCTTTCAGAGTCAGAACTATCAAATTGACAGGCCGCCCTACATCAGTGACTCGGATATATTCTGATGGCTACGGTGTAGTTGGAAGGGTTTCTAAATGATAGTATACATTCTCATCATTATCCCACTTCCAGACAAACCATTTGGTTTATATCGTCGATTTGTCTACTCTCCGGTACGGTTACACTTGTGAGATTCGAGTTTTTTCTTCAGTTTCGGAGGCTCGATTCGACCACGGGGAATTTGCCACACAAAAACTATCGGGTGTAGCCCATCTGTGAATCCATCTCATCCGACAATCATGACTCTTGAGATATTCCACTGACACCGGAGCGTTGTTTGGTCCTTTGGGACAGACATTGTCTATAAGAATCCCCCGAGACCATCCATCTTTCCCCGATTGCGTGATTGATATCCTACACCACATCTTAATCAAGTCAAAGTCACAGACGAATACAAAATGAACACCAAACTCCTTTTCTCTTTTCTCTCCCTTGTCCTTCAAGCCCTCGCAGCAGGTCTTTTTTTCAAACCTGATATCAAGAATGCCTTGGCAGCAGCAGCCGAGAACTGTCCTGCTGCATCTGCTATGCCTGATTGTGCTGTAAGTCCCCTTCCCCCTTTACACTCAATCCAGAACCTTGGTAGTGATATTGAGAAAAAAAAAAAAAGATACAATGCATCCAATCCGTCGCACCAGAAAACGGCTGTCCCGGCTCCAACGACATCGTATGTAACTGTCAAAACGCCCCTGCTATTCAATCAGCCGCACGGAGCTGTGTTCTTGAAGCCTGTGGTCTTACTACTGCAATGAGTGTGCAGAGTATTGCTACTGCTATATGTAATCAATGCGGCGGTGGTATGCCGTCAGCTGTTGTGGTGAATAGAGACAGGCCGAGGTCTAGTACGTTGAAGCCGATGAGGGGATTTGATGTTGGGTTTAAACAACCGGAGGCTACTGGGCCTGGAAACAGACCTGTTTTGCTTGCTGGACCGAGACCTACTAATCATGCTGGTGTTTTGGGCAGTCTTCAGGTAGTTGTTGGGAGACAGCAGCATCAGGAGGAACAGCCTGAAGGTAATGAGAGTGGTGAGCATAATGGTGAGGTTAAGAAGGTTGATGGACTCGGAAACGGTTTGAAGGGAGTTGAGGGGCAGAAGGGTGAGCGGGAGGATTGTCTTATGCCGAATTGTTTGTCTTTTCAGCTTGACAAGGTTGATCCGGAAGCTCAGAAGGGTACTGGTCCGGACGCTCATGAAGTCGAACGTGAGGATTGTATCCCCCCGGTCTGTTTGGCGTATCAACATGAGAAGGTTGTTGGAGGTGTTTCGAACGGTCTTGCTCTTGGACCTGGCGGGCAAGGGGGTGAGCGGGAAGATTGTATTGCTCCGAATTGTTTAACTTGAACATTTTGACGAGAATGATCAGGATGAGTGAGGAATAGTTTATGGGAAATGTTCTAATCTAGTCTAGTTGGTCTTTAAAATCTATCTCATGAATCAATAAAGGTCGCCCCTCGATACTCTATAATCTATAAACGTGCTGCACCGTTCTCCTGATTCTCCAAAACAAACCGATACCTAGGCTTCCCGTCCTCGAAATCCAAAATAGCCTTATTAGCATCCTTCATGCCAATAACGCTAATCCAAGGTCTAACTCCCTTCTCCTCTGCCAAAGCAAACATCTCCCTAATATCATTAGGACTTCCAATCAAGCTACCCGTGATTTTGACTCTCTTGAAGATCAACGGCTTCTGCTGGAAAGTAGGGAACCCATCATCCGGCAATCCAACCTGAATGAAAGTGCCATCCATCTTCAACAGACTCAAATAACCAGCGACAGGCATCCTCGTGTCAGAGACGGTGCAAAGCAACAAATCAATGGTAGACTTGTACTTTGAGGTCCAGTCTTCTTCCTCAGCGGTAGCGATGAACTGATCAGCGCCCATCTTGAAGGCGTCCTCCTTCTTGACTCCTGATCTGCTGATGACGACGACCTTGTCCGCTCCCAGCGCCTTGGCCCACATCACACCGAAATGACCCAAACCACCGAGACCAATGATTCCGACTGTTTTGCCAGGACCGGCACCGTGGTGCTTGAGAGGAGCATAAGTAGTCACACCACCGCAAAGCATGGGAGCTGCCTCTGCGCTGGAAATACCGTCGGGAATCTTGACGACGAAGTTTGATGGGGAACGGTTGTAGGTAGCATAGCCGCCGTATGACTTGCCGCCGTTGAGATACACGCCGTTATAAGTGCCAACATGCTTATTTTGGCAGTAATTCTCGTTGCCAGAAGAACAGGCCTCGCAATCACCGTTGATGCGGTTCATGCAGCTGTCAGATTGCGCGCCGACACCGACGCGATCACCGAGTTTAAGGCCGTTTTTGACTTCCGAACCGACGCGGACTACTGTGCCGACGATTTCGTGACCGACGCAGCATGGGTAGAGGGTTGGACCCTAAGGGAAATGTCAGTGGGAGGGAAGAAGAAGAAGAAGGGAGAGCGAGAGGGAGAGAAAACATACCCAACCAGAACGAAGAGTATGCAAATCACTACCGCAAATACCGCAGTGAGTGACCTTGATATCGACGTCGGTTTCCTCCCAAGGCTTGGGTTCGAACTCGCCCCAGACCATCTTGCCGTCTGCTGAAGAGGCATCGAGGCCTAGCCAGCCTTCAAACTTGTAATCGGTGGCAGTCATTTTTCTGGGGGGGGGGGGGGGGGGAATAAAAACACAAGGGGAGGAGAAGAGGGAGAAAGAGAAGGGGTATTATATAAAAAAAAAAAAATAAAAACCAAACAACCAAAGAGGGATAG